>QGNR01000033.1:8371872-8388123 GCA_003435085.1 Syrmaticus mikado
TCCTTCCTTCCTTCCTTCCTTCCTTCCTTCCTTCCTTCCTTCCTTCCTTCCTTCCTTCCCATTCTGTGGGGTAGGGGGGCTTGGGGGCAGGGGCCTACTGCCCCCCTGTCATGGGCATTGATTGATCTAGTCAACTCCGTGACATGCAGTTCCATGTTAGGCAACATTTTGTCAGACTGCCCCTCTGCTGTCATCTGTCACACGGCAACAAAATGAAACAAAATATTGGTGGGAAGGTTCAACATCTATAGCCATACCACCAACAACCCCCTCTGACATTATGAATCAACAGAATAAAATAACTTTTGACCGAATTGCTAGAGTCTGTCTTTGACTTATTCATGGGATATTTCATAAAGCAACTTTCTGGGTGGAAAATAACAACAAGAACATGTCCTTAAACTACAGCAAATAATAACTCAAGGAACAGGTATTTTGAGTCATAAGTAGGATTTTCTTTCAGTTCTATGTGAACCTTCAATCAGATAAATTGTAAGCAATTAGCACTTTCCATATGTACTTGATACATATTCTAGACTACTCTTACAAACTAACTATTATTTCTATATAATTGCTCTCTCTGTTTCCTATACAGCAGAGTATGAGCTGAGTCTATAAAGAGTGAGTGATAATGCAGTCTTTAGTGGCCACTATTATTTTCATAGCAGATTTATATTCACTGAGAGGAAAAACAAACATCAAACTCCTGAAATAGGACAAAAATTTTCTCACAGCTGATGGCACCAAGCTGAGTGGTGTGGTCGCCACAGTTGAAGGAAGGGATGCCATTCAGAGGGACCTCGAGAGGCTAGAAAGGTGGGCCAGGGTGAACCTGATGAGGTCCAACAGCAAAGTGCAGAGTTTTGCACTTGGGCCGGAGGAATCTCAGGCATCCATACAGACTGGAAGGAATGGTCCTTGAGAGCAGCCCTGTGGAAAATGTCCTGGGGGTCTTGATGAATGAAAAACTTAACGTGAGCCAGCAGTGTGCCCTTGCAGCTCAGAAGGCAAATGGTATCCTGGTATCCTGGGCTCCATCAGAAGAGGGGTGGCCAGCAGAGACAAGGAGGTGATTGTCCTCCTCTACTCTGCTCTTGTGAGACCCCATCTGGAATACTGNAAATGGTTTTAAGTTGAGGGAGGGGAGATTTAGGTTGGACATCAGGGGGAAATTCTTTACAGAGAGAGTGGTGAGGTACTGGAACAGGCTGCCCAGAGAGGTTGTGGATGCCCCATCCCTGGAAGTGTTCAAGGCCAGATTGGATGAGGCCCTAGGCAGCCTGGTCTAGCATTAAACATGGAGGTTGGTGCCCCTGCATGTGGCAGGGGGGCTGGGGATTCATGGTCCTTGAGGTCCCTTCCAATCCTGGCCATTCTGTGATTCTGTGATTCTGTCTCCATCAGAACAGGGATGGCCAGCAGGGACAGGGAGGTGATTTCCCCCATGTACTCTGCTCTTGAGGGCTGTAATCAGTAATGCAAAGTCTAGTTTGAGACCTGTAGATAGCAGTGTTCCCCAGGGGTCAGTACTGGGTGCAGTCTTGTTCAACATCTTCAGCAATGAGTTGGGTGGATGAAGGGTTTGAATGCAACCTCAGCAAATTTGCTGATGATACAAAGCTGGGAGGAGAGGCTGACAAACCAGAAGGTTGTGCTGCCTTTCAGGAAGGTCTGGACAGGCTGGAGAGTTGGACAGGGAGGAACCTGATGAGGTTTAACAAGACCAACTTTAAAAAGTGTGGAGTCTTTCATCTGGGGAGGAAAAACCACTTACGTCAGTACAGGTTAGGGGCTGACCTACTAGAGAGGAGTTCTACAGAGAAAGACATAGAGGTCCTGATGGACAACAGGCTGATCATGAACCAGCAGTGTGTCCTTGTGGCCAAGAAGGCCAGTAGTATCCTGAGGTGTGCTAAAGAGAGTGTTGCCAGCAGGTTGAGGGTGGTGATCCTCCCCCTCTACTCTTCTCTGGTGAGGCCAGAGTAGTACTGTTTCCAACTCTAGGCTCCCCAGTTGCAGAAAGACAGAGAACTTCTAGATGGAGACCAAGGGAGGGCCACAGAGATTACTAGGGGACTGCAGCTTCTCCTTTTTGAGGAGAGGCTGAGAGACCTGTGAGTGTTCAGCCTCGACAAGATTAGAGGAGATCTTATCAGTGTTTATAAATATCTACAGGGAAAGTGTCAAGAGGATGGGGCCAAGTTCTCATCAGCTGTGCTCAGTGACAGGACAAGGAGGAATGGGTACAAGCTGGAACAGAAAAAAAGTTCTATAGGAACATGAGGAAGATCTTCATTACTTTGAGAGCAGCAGAGCTTTGATACAAGCTGCCCAGAGAGGTTATGGAGACTCCTTCTCTGGAGATATTCAGAACACATCTGGATGTTTTCCTATATAACCTAATCTAGGGAGCCTGTCTTAGCAGGAATGTTGGACTAGATGATCTCCAGACATCCTTTAGAAACCCTATGATTCCATGATTCTCTGATTTCGTACAATTTCAATTGAAATTGCTAGTGGAGTATTGTCCGGTATTGTTATATTTGAAGACATAAAACATATTATTTCATATAATAGAATATATATTGCTAATATACTTATCATTATGAATATTGTTCAGAATTTTCACTTTGGGCATTAGGGATGAAAATTAATGGTGTAAAATCCTGAAACACTGTTTCTCCTTTAGATACCAAATGCTTAGCGTGACACTTTCCACAATGATGATTCGTTTTCATATCTTTTTGGAAAAAAGCAGAAAATAGCTAATAGGTTGCAAAATATCTTCTGCCAATTAAAACTATACTTATAAAGAAGAAGAAGAGCTAATAAGATAGATGTACTGACTATGAAATTAATACACTAAATAGGTATCTAAATGTAGTTGCCTACATTTGGACTAGGAATCTAATCCCCTATTTATATCAGGGAATATAATTGTCTAAACACTGATGTCCTTATATTTCTTTATACTGTTGATGTAAATTGGAGAGAAATTCAATTTGTCCTGCAGCAGTTACTGAGCATCCAAGTCATTTATGAACATAAAAGCATCAAGAGTAATTAGAAGTGTCCTAAGATATTCCAGACATGTTGATAGATATACAATGTATGAGATATCTGGGCCCTTCTGGAGTACAAATGGAAGTCAGGCAGAACACTCAAATAACATCTCAAATGACACTTGATATAGGGTTGTTGTTGTTGTTGTTGTTGTCCTGTTTGCTTGTTTGTTTGTTTGTTTTTACATGGAGAAAACAATCAACTCCTTTCTTTCTTGTCTGCTAAATTTCTTTCTATTTATTTTTTTTTTTTTTCCTATGCTCTAGTAAGACATTCAGTTAGTTTGGCTAAATACACATGTTGAGTGCCATGTGACACAACTTCTGCCAGCTAACCTCCACGTACCTGAAACTATTTCAGGAATATACATGGTTTATTTCTTTTAACAATGATAATGTGATATGAATCAGTTTATCAACTGCTTTGTCTCAACCTTAAGTTTTCATTAAACTATTNGCTGACCGCAAAGCCCCCTGGGGAATGTAGTTGTTCTTCTCCTCCAGACAGGCACCCGGAACTTGAGCATCCACCCACAGTCAAACATTACATGATGTTATGATGTGGAATACAGATAACCAAAAATCATAAAACTATGACAACTATTAAAAATCTTTTCCTTTTTTTTTTTTTTTTTTTTAATTGTACTCACAAGAAAATATAGACTACATGGAATATTTTAAATTTATTTATCTCTTGATTATTTTTTTTTCCCTTTCACATTTCTTCTAAATTTACTGCCATCTATGTAGACCTTAATTGCCTTTTCAGATGAGTTTCATTTGGAAAAAAATAGAAAAATAGTGGAAACGGCCCTGTATGATCAAACATGCTAAAAGTAGGTCTTAATTTTTTAAGAACAACTCAAACAATCTCTTTCAAGGATAGAAAGGACAAAGAAGACAGAACACACAGACTTTGATATCACCAGCGGCTTCACACATTTATAAGAATTTGATCTGGAAAACTCTTAGGACCTTTTTAAGCCTAGCTCTTCTATGCTTAGGAAGTCCAACTGCATTTAAACATAAATTAGAAGCATTTTTGTTGTGTACGTGTTTCATTCTTTATAAAACAGAGAATAGAATTTGAAAATATTTCTCCCAACTGCAGTTTCACAGCATTTTATCTGAAAAAATGGAGGGTGTTTCTCAGATAACAATTGCTCATTGCTATTACTATTCCACTTTCCGGACTACAGCTCAGCTATCTGTTCAAGAAGTAATAGGAATTGATGTAATTTTTGAGAATTCTATGGTTCCTTACCTCTAATTATTGATTTAGTAAAGTCTAACTATTCTCTGATCTCACCATAGAAGCAACTGTGGGTATTAGTATATCTGGAAATCTAGTTTAGTGAAGTTTGGTTAGGGATGTGAGCTATTCTGAGAAGACTCATAGATCACTGATTTCATAAAACAGAGCTGAGACTCCAAAACTTGGAAACTGGATATCTTATTTACTTTTTCCCAGAGTAGAGGACAGAGAGCTTTAAAAGTGCTTTTTAACTTAGTTCTTAAGAATTTGACTGAGACAGCATGTGGAAACTTAGGGGAGCTAGTTGGTAATGAGAGTCTAGAAACTCCAGAGTTGTAAATCTAAGAATGTTTGATAATGGAGAACTCCAGCCTGGAAGTTGAATGATTAAGCAAATGAACTTCTAAGAAATTAGTTTTACAAGAAAGTTCAGAAACACTTGAAAATGAAACATTTTTAATAAGTAAAAATGTATTTGAATGAAAAGCCCCCAAAACAAGTAAGTACGTCCCACTACTTCTATCAAAATATGTCTGGCAAAGTGATCTGTAAATATTTCTTGTTTTACGCTTGGCTTATATCATGTTAAACTGTGATTTTAACTTAAATATACTTAATTATGTATAAATATGTCTATGTGTTACGTTTTCTTACATTTTTAAAATACTTTTCAGTGGAATTTTAAATACAAACATTGAACTAATTTTTGGTACTACAGATAAGTGAAAAGAACAGATCTTTGTCTGCCAACATTCATTTTTCTCTCTCTCAAAATCTAGAGCAAGAATGCTTGGTGGAATTGTTTGCTAGGAAGAACAGCATTCTGCTAGCGTATTTTATTAAAGAACAGCACATGAAACAGCATAAAACAAATTCAAAGCTGTCCTAATGTTATAGATTTCTTCATGTACCATTGTGTTTTGAAGACTTATATACATTTTTAGAAAAGAAAAAACTTGACATGATCAAGTCATTATCCCATGATGACACTATATTCTTCTGCTGAACTTTTTGTTCTTAATAGTCATTTTGTACAAGAAGATAATGAAATAGTTCATGTTCATGTAATTCATTTCATATGACACCTTCATGCTTATGAAAAGCAGTGAAAAGCAGATACTCTGCTGTATGGTTTCTAAAATTAATATGAATTTTTAAAGACAAATTGCTCAAAAATGATATGTTAAAATTTTATTCAACAGCATTTTTTAATTATAAACTTTTGCAGTCAAAGGCTGAAATTTTCTTTTTGTTATAAAAAGGTTTTAGTCTCAACTATTCTGTATAAGGAAAACAACAAAGCAGATACCAAATCAAAATAAGAACATGAGAGAGATCACTGTACAATATTCACTTCAGAAGTTGAAGTATACCCAAAAATCTTCTTCTGTTGGTCTTCTAAAGAACTTTGAAGCTCAGACTAAAAAAATCTGCTGAATGAGTTTCTGCACCATACAGCTGTTGAAGTTTAGTGGTTTGATTATTAATACATCAAGTATCTGTGCAATAATGATACAAACAAAAGAAGTCCTCAGATTTCCTGTCTCTGATATATTTGAAAATTGTTCGGTAGTCTGTAGATTTTAACAATATTCTGATGATTTGAAGGCAAAGATATATTGTTTTTAAATATGTCATCAGGATAGATTTTATTTTTCTAATGGAAAGCAATTAAAAGTAGAAATAATCAAAAATATCAGTGCTTAGGCAACATATTGCCCAAATGTTTAATCAGTGTCAAGAAACATCAAGCAGACTTGAAAGGTTAAGCAAGTTACTGCAAATCAAACATCAAACATCCTTCTATTCAGGAAAGTACAATACACAAAGCACTGAAAGTAAGAGGACTCTTAAATCATATTTTTTTTTTTTGTTTTTGTTTTTGTTTTTTTTTTCCTTCACATTTGCCAGAACAGATTTTTAAAAAATAAATTCTTAGTTACCTAGTTAGACTTTTTATAAAGTTGTAAAACTACAAAACTTATTTTAATTTTTTGTGGATGAGGTAGTTTCTTCTTGACAGAATGTATAACTAAGTTGGAGAGAAGGCTTTGCTAAGATTAAAGTAGAGAGTAGGATTATTTTAGGTAACATCTTTACAAGTGTATGCAAGTGTATGCATACACTTGCAAAGATGTTACCTGATCAGTTTAAAGACTACTTGGTGGTATGAATAGTAACATCAATTTATTCTTGAAAATACATTGCTTGTCATGTTAGAAATGAGTTTCACATAGGAAAAGACTTTCTAATTTTTCCTTTCTTTCTTAGAAAGAATTGTCTTTTGCTGAAATTTTCCTCCAGTCATCAGAATGATAAAGAAAAGGGATACTGATTTCACTCTAAGTATGGTTATGAAGAGGCATCTTCTAGCATGTTTTCTGCAGTGGAAGATAGAAGTGAATCTATCTTTTGTAAATGCCAGATTATTTTCCTCTTCTCTGCTCCTCTGCTCCTACTACTGTTGCAACTCTATGTTCTGTCTTTTTATTCACAGCAAATCTCAGTTGCAGGTTGTGGTAGTATTTAGATAGTTTTGGAGCATGAATTTATACTTTTTTATTATAAAAATAAAAATAATTAAAAAATCTGAATGAGATCTGAAACTTCTTTTTACAGTTCTAATGACCTGGCATACCCTGAAATTAGTTGTGTGGTTTATTTTCCAGTTCTTTCATAGGTAAAAAAAAAGGTAAATTCTTTAAGTTTTACATAGTCTTTCACAGGACAGTTCTCATTATCTGCACAATCTTTCTCATCTAATAAAACACACTGTATCACAAGATTTTCTTATTGTTTGACAGGAAATGTGTGCTAATCTATACATGTACTTATACAATTTTAAAAGCTCACTTATTTAATCTGCTGTTTTAAGTAAGGGACATTATCCTAAGATAAAAAATTTAGATATTTTTCTTTTTAAAGTTAATAATGACCTGTGTTATACTATAGTTGTAGTAGTAGAGTGTAGTAGCTTAGTATCTCTCAAGTATAATCCATCCTTAGGTGCTCTGGGCAGCCTGGTCTGGTTGTTGGCAACCCTGCACATAGCAGAGGGGTTGAAACTAGATGACCAGATGACCATTGTGGTCCTTTTCAACCCAGGACATTCTATGATTCTATGATTCTATGAAGATCCTAAAGCTTCTCCTTTCACTATATATATATATTATATATTTTTTAATTTCCCATTGATTTAAACTTCTCTAAAGACAAGATATTCACTTCCACTGCTCCATTAGCATAATTTGGAATTTATCTATAAATTTTCTAGTTATGAATATCATATACTGAAATAAAGCCTCTTTTAAATACATAATTATTCATTCATTGATTTAGGGTTGAACAATTAACAAAAATTATTGAGTTACAGTCCAAAATCTGTTTAATTTTATATATATATATATATATTTAAATATTTTCTTTGCATAGTATGCTGTGATAATGTAATTGAATAAGGTTACAAAATTTGTGTAGTAATATGCTCTGGGAAACCAAAATGCCACAGCAAAATATTTTCTTTAAATGATGGGCAGTTAACTCTATCAAAATAATTCATGCCTAGAAGCATGAAGGGAAAGATTACCAAAGGCAAATCACACTTGCTTTCTCTGCATATAACAAAATAGTTTGCATGCCGCTCAGAAGATATTCCCTAAAGTACCAAAAATTCTGAAACTACTGAGAGAAACACCAAAGACATCATGAGTAATTTTTATTGCTATATAGAAACTGAAGGAAAGAGTAATATTTAAGTCTTCCAACACCATCTTCATCTTTCCAATAATAATCAGTTCTTTTCTTCTAAGAAGCACACTCAGGACAGAAAGGCTTAAATAAAACATCTTTCTTCCTGACAGAAGGGTTTGTTGTTCTTCTTCTTGTTGTTTGTTTTTGTTTTGTTTTGTTTTGTTTTTGTATAATAATCAGCCTTAGAAAATAATGAGTGTGTATTTGTTTCTGATGTGAATTTTAATATTAAAGAAGTTACTGTGTAAAATTAAGAGCAGTATTATCAATTGTAAGAAATAATTCATAGGTTGACCATAGGGCCTAGAGTTGACGGCTAAATCTAACAGCAACGATAACAAGTATTAAGATTAATTATGGCAGATATTTTCTTAAATGAGATCTAATAACAACCTAGAAATTTTAATATTCACATGATAAATATTGATAAATTTTAGCTTCATGTATAGAGTCTCCTAGAAACAGGAACAAATACTCTGTTGTTTGCTTGAGCATCTCCTAGATAGGATTGTCTTGTGGATCTTTTTCATTATTATGAAATTGACAGTACATTTGATCTAAAAATCTGTTTAGACATTTTAATGCTTTCCTTTGATGTCAAACTGACTTTGCAAAGGACAAAACAAGTATGATATCTTTTCAAATTATTTTACTCAAGCATAGACAGGATAATTTTTTGTTTACTGTAAGGGAAAATAACTTACTTTAAACTAATTTTACTAATTAGCTTGAATTTCAGAGAAAAAAAAATCTAGCTAAAGAATCATGAGAGTTTGTATGAACTAATATACATACAGTCTCATAGTACAAACTTTGGGTGCTTTTTTTTTTTTTTTTTTTTTTTCCAAAAAANTTTTTTTTTTTTTTTTTTTTTTTTTTTTTTTTTTTTTCCAGAACAAAAATGTAGTTAGCCTGACTTAAATGGTGAAAGTTTCCCTGTATGTTTAAATTATGCACAACTCATTCAAATAAAGTACATATTCAAATTGAGTTTTAAACATGTTCAAAGTGCAACTTCTGCAGCATGCAGGTTCACATGTTCATACACAGCTGCCTGGGCAAAGAAGACTGAAGTTTTTTCATATTGTCCTAAATTGAGGGCAGAGATTATTTTCTTCATAGTGTCTGGTATGATGCTATGTTTTGGCTTTAGGAAAAACACCAATGTTTTAGTTGTTGCGGAACAGTGCAGCACAGAGCCAAGATCATATCAGTTTTTCATCTTCTCCTACTGTCTAGCCAGCAAGTAGGCTGGAGGGGCAATTTTTGGATACAGTTTTAACTTATTTGAATTATCTTCCCCCCTGAAAATGTTTCTCTAGAGACTATTTTCACCCATATGAAGCTTTACTGGTAGTCCGAGGAAAAAGTATTTATTCTAGATTGTTCTGAAGTAGAGCCTTTCTATGCCATTTACTCTTATAGCCAGAGAACACCGTCTCTTTTAATTTTCAAGTACGATGTAGGCTCAGATAATCATATACTATTGAAGATTAAAGTAAGGTGGAAAACATTAGAATTTATGGAAAATAATCTGTTCCTAGGACTTCATAATAAGATTGATAAGAAATGTGCTGAGAATAATTCAAATGAATTTAGAAATAACTGGAAGGTGTAAAATTCAAATTATTATAGTAATTTAAGCTATGGTAATTCTCAGGGAAATCACATTTTAGACTGAATTTTTTTTTTTTTTTTTTTTTTTTTTTTTNTTTTAAAATAAATTTTTTTTTTTTTTTTTTTTTTTTTTTTTATACTTACCACTTTTTATTGCTGAGTTCTTCAAATACTTACTATTGACTTAAACTTGTCTTTGGAAGTAAATGTATATTCTGCTTTTGTCCATAATTTTGTCAGAAGCAATCTGGAATATTTTTTACAACTCAACTTTAAATTCATCCTTGTAAGTATTTACACTGTAAGTATACTCTTGCTGAAACTATAAAATCCTTAATGTGGTAAAGACCTCCTCTTCATAAAATTTCTTCATGGACCTCTGGCATAGAAGTAAGCTTGATCAACTTAGTAAAACATATAATAATATGAAGAACCTCGTTTCATCTGCAAGAACAGATTACGATATTAGACTTTTCGAGTATGACAGTGAAAGAAATTTAGTCGTGAGGTTGAATGGAATAAGTCAACCTCTATTATATATATACAAACAAAATAGTCGAATATATATATACATATATGTCTACTCCTTTATTACGTTTTTGAAGACGTCATCTTTAGTAGAGAATTTACATTTACGAATGTACTAAACTAGACATCTAATATTTTCTGGGCTGCCAAAAAAAACCCAGGAATTTTTAGAACTTTCTTTTTATCCTGAAGAAATTGTCTGAACTGCCATATAAATAATTCCCCTTTATTTATTTCTCTCCATTTATTCACTAGGAAATTTTGGGTTGCCTATCACATAAATTTGTACAATGTAGGACTGTAAAGCTGGAATATTATCATGGTTATAGTACACATATATTTCAGGATAATCTTGAATAACATTTCTGAAAACTCAGAAACTGTAAATATCATATTCTTTAATGCTAGAACTGTTTGCCCATTCCTTAAGTTGCTTTTCATTCTAGTTATGCAGAGTTCATTTCTATTTCACGTTACTGTGGATTTGGATACGGCAGAAGGTAAAATCCAGATGTAAGCATTATCAAAGTAGCATAATTCTCTGGACGGATAGAGAAAACATGGTCCCTCTGCTTAGCATGTTAGTATAAGGTCTTAAATCCTAGTGCAAAGACAGAAAAAATCATCATGAGAAGTTACCTTGTGTGTCTCTGGTTATTTCTATGGGTCAGAGCTGTCACTGCTCCAGGTGCTATTCCTCTTCTCTGTGGCACAAAGGAAAATTCAAATATGAATCCTCAGAGGTCTTCTCTCAGATCTTAGTGTCATAGCTCCATCTCTCTTTTTTATCTTTCTCCTTCCTTAGATGACTTTAGTCAGTTACTTTAGCCTTGAGTGCAGAAACATTCAGTTTTAACTGCAGAGTTCAAAAGACTTGGTCAAGTTATATTGAAATAAGCTTTTATTGAAGAGAGAAGTTTCATCTGATGTTTCTTACCAACTTTACAGAGCTATCTCTCCGTTCATTTATTTCTTTATTTCTCCCGATATCATGACAGTACACCTGAATGCTGGCAAGACATTTTATTTTGTGAAGACTTTCACACCATCATTTGATGTTTCTAGGGACTAGGGCTATAAAGAGGCAGACTCAAAGTGCACCACTTCTATAAAGACCAAAAGAACCTTTGCATATTTAGTTAAGATTTCAGAAGAATTTAATTGTCAGACAAACGACTCTTGTACTTATGTGATCAAACATTTATCAAATCTTATCAAGAGGTGTCTTGAGGAGCAAAACAGTGTTTTCTTTTTCTTAATATAGTATTCTGAGAAAAAGAAAAGATTACATTAACAATTACCTTGTTGATTACCAGACTATCTGTAATATTCATCTTGTCTTAAAAAATTATGTGGTTTGTTGGTGACATGGTTTTTCATATATATATATATTTTAAAAGATGAAGTTTTTATGGCAAATTTTAGGGTATATGATCAGAGGTCCTATTAGATTTGTCTTAAGTAGTAATATCACTGATGATCCTTTTTCTTACTCTTTGTACATAGCCTTTAAGGCAATGCTATGCATCTGTAAAGTCTATCACAGACTCAGCGAAGAAGTCACGAAGGTTGACGACAACATTATCTTTTTCATTTTGTCGTATTTGTACTGTAGACTATGAGACAAGGTTCTATTAAACTTCAGAGGATTTAAGCCTTTCACAACTTATGTAAATAACGACTTTTATAAAAAGTGTTCAGATTATGTTGAAATAAAAAATGTATAACTTATTTTCAGAAGAGATAACAACTAAGTGGAGATGTCATTTTATAAAAGCCTAACAGGAGAAAAAAAAAAAAAAAAAAAGTATTGATGATAACAAACACTTTAGGAATCTAACTAATTTGATGGAAAACATGAGATAACTTTGAAAAGACAACAGCATGCAGTCTATTAAGTTTAGACACATTTTTTTTTTATTGAGCAAAGGTAGCTGGTTTAAGAGACAAACTGCCAAAGCCATCAATGGCAGCATACAGTGAGAACGGCTGAAGTGGAAACTGAATAAAATATTGGGAAAAAACAGAGAAGGTACAGTATTTTTTTACTACAGATTTCAAAGTTGTGATAATAATTTATCATTTAAATTACAACAGAAAATGTGTCGAGTTACTTTTGTCTTATTCAGCTATATCAAAATGCATAGATAATGAGATTCTGGTATTTATTTAATTGTTATTTCATGGGCTTAAAAGACAGTTATGTATGTAGTATAATGAAGTATGTTGTCTTGCTTGGACGTCTCATGTTTCTTTTTCTCTCATGCCTCCTACTGTGTATATAGTACATATTTATGTAGTTTACATAATACAGTAAAATGTATATCTGATTTAAAGAGAAATGGTATGACAGCTGTGAAGGAGAAGATAATTTCATACTATATGATTATGGTGAATTGTCAAAGAAGAAGGTATAAATATTTAAGAAAGTTAGTCATCAGATTTCTGTAAAGCAAATAGTTTCACTAGAAAAAATACTTTATCTTAACTCATGCCTGAAGGAAAGGACAGTTAAAATAAATGTTCTATTTAGGTAAAACAATATTTTAACATCAGTCAATGTCTAGTCAGTACATTTTCTAAGTACAGACACTTTCAGATATAATCACAGAATCATAAAATCATGGTATCATAGAATACCTGAATTTGGAAGGGATTGAGTCTAAATCCTTACATAGGATCACTCAGAAATCAAACCATATTTCCAAGAGCACTGTCCAAACAGTCCTTGAACTCCATCAAGTAGGTGCTGTGACCACTTCCCTGGGGATCCTGTTCCAGTATCCAACAACACCTTCAGTGAAGAACCTTTCCCTAACATTTACCTGACCCTCCCCAATGCAACTCCATGCCATTCCCTTGGGCACTGTCACTGTCATGAGAGAGCAGAGCTCAGCGCTGCCCCTCTGCATCCCTCACGAGGAGCTGCAGTCTGCCATGAGGCCTAATCCTCAGCCTTCTCTGCTCTGGGCTGAACAAACCCAGGAGCCTCAGCTGTCCCTCCTAAGTCTTCTGCTCTAGATCTTTTACCATTTTTGTTGCCCTTTGAACAACTCTCTAGGAAAAGGACATATTTTTTAACAATCAAGAATTTAATGGAATTAAGTGCTTTGTTTGATATATCTTGCATATTTTTTTTTCCTCCTGAAGAGTATGCAACCATCAACAATTTCAATATATTTTTTTCTGTTGGCATATGTCTTTCCTCTTTATGTTCAAAGGAATATCAAGAAAACTACTTGACTTTGGTATGTGTCTCTTTTTAGGAATTGTGTCAAGGTATACTATTATAAAGACCCTAGCCTGAAATTTAACTAACTGTTCAAAACATGGAGAATTATGGTTATGGGATATGATATTAGATATTCTCAGGAAATGAGAATTTGCTATATGTAACAAATAGAAGAGGAGGAAGCTGAAAAAAGTTACAGATAGTGCCATGAGGGATGGTCAGCCAGATTTCAGTTAAGGGGATTTATGTGGGAAATGGCCAGGTTTCACAAGCAATGAAGGTAGAGTATTGCAGATGTTCCAAGCAGAAAAATATTGGAAGACCAACTGTACCTATGAAGCTTTCTCAGCAGTACTGCATAAATCTTAGCTTACCTGTAATTGATCGTCTTTATTGTTTAAACTTATTTCCACACCATTTTAGTCTCGCAACTATTGGTCCTACCTGTGTTTGCGACTCTTTACCGTCTGGTATCTTCATATTCGTGAAAGTATAAGTGATTTGTATATTGGTTCAAGTGATTTTCTGAACAGTCTGGGCTCGTGACATCTAATGTTATTTCGGAAATGATAGAACTCAATGTAATGAAAAGTTTCTCTACTGTGCCATTTACATTAAAAATACTTCTATAACTTAAGCAATTTAGAGTACATGTTAAAACATGCTACACCACTCACAGTGAGGATGATAAAAAGATCCTTACTGTGAGAAAGAATTAGCCTTTTAGTGGTTTTGAAAATCTGAAAGTTTAAAAGATAGTAAGTCCCATTAAATTTGTATGAAACTGCTTTAAACATAACTTTGCAATTCACCCTCCTATACAATGAGTCTGAATTTATTCCTGATTTTCAAGATAATACTGTTTCCAGACAAATAAATGAATTTACAGATTTAAAAGAAAAACGTACAACCCTCAAATGTTGCTATATTTGCAAATAAAGAAATAGGTGATGGTGTTCTAACTTAATAATTCTATGAATACAAAATTATTAATTTATTTAGAATAGTTCTTGGATATTATAAGTAGTAGCTATAGCTTGGAAATAGCTATAACAAGTACTAGAAGGAATATTTATATTCTATTTAGGATATTCTTAGTGGGTTATTTGAAAATAGTATAAATCTATACTGCTTTATTGTAAAAATGTTTCTTTATACAAAAATATTCCTGATGTAAGAGCAAAAGTAATGTCTAAATATTTCAAGAAGCTGATACAGAACATTAAAAGAGAAATAAAAACTTCACAAATCCTGTGAAATCTTTCATAATCTTGTGAGATTGAAAACATCTGAGTGCATTTTACTTTTCCATAACTCATATTCACAGAAATATATTATGTAAGATTCATCTCTTATAATTTTAACTTCTACAGTGTCAAGGTCTACATTTGGGCATATCACCCGAGGCTTTTTTCTCCTTGCCTAAGTAAAGAAAAGTACTTCTAGAGGATAGTGCATTTCATTCTAAACTAAATATTTAATAAAGAGTGACTCTGTCACCAAGTATCAAGCTCCATCAGAATGCACTACTTGGGTGTTAGCCATTGGGAGGCTTGGCCAGCTGGTAGTGCTCCACTGGGACAGACTTAAACGTAGGCACTGCAATCTCACAGTGTACAGAGATTGAGAACAAAATTTTGCATTACAACAACTTAATGAGTTGTTTACACCCAGTTCTGCTAGGTACCATGGCAGAGGCAAAAAAACTTCAGGTTCAAAAGCACTTTCTGCTGTGATCATGCCTAATATGAAAGGTTTTCAAGTTCATACAGTTCTGAAGGAATCCTTTCATATTTAAGAGATCTATGTGTTTTGTCCAAGCTGCTTTCTCATAAATTGTCTACCCAAAACTACTCTCAACTCATACAGAACACCTTTGAGAAATCAGCAGTCTTTGTTCACTAAAAAGTGGAAGTGACTCAAGAATTTAGGTGCAATCAAAATCTCTGAAGGAATATCTTGCATTTGACAGCCAGAGGTTCTCAACCCCTGAACAGGCTAGCTGATGTATCTTATACATAACAAGACTTTAAGTTCCTGCTCCTCCTGCAGCTATGTGGCAGGTACAGATGTTGCCCAAAAGTCAGAGTTCTGAAAACTAAAAGTTACAGCCCATGAAAAAATAAGCATAATGATATTCATAGTCTCTGTCAAGGAAATGATAGAATAAAAGCCCTCAAAGTTCCAGCTGAAAATGCTTTTCAGCTATGACTACTGTAAAATGTAACACAGCCCTAAAAGAGTGCATGGATGCCTGCTGCAAAAACTGAAAGTTTCCAGAAAAATTTCTGGCTTCTATGTCAGTATCTGTTACAGAGCAATAATTCTTTGAAATGCATTGCTGAAGCTGATAGGCAGTCAGTGTTGTCATTAGAGTTTTTAAAAATTACAATTTATCCTCTTTCAGATCAAACAAATTTTAAAGAAAACTAAACTTATCTGACATTAAAATCACATTTAGTTTTCTTTCCTTCCCTTTTTCTTCCAAAGGTTCCTTTGCTCTAACATCCTGTTTTCTCCTCTTATTTTTTAACTGTCTTTTTTTTATGTTCTCATCTAGTCAAATGGCTACTCAATAGTTCTCTTACAGTTTTCCACTCTGACCTGTCTTACTTCCATTAATCACTTATATATTTGAACATGATTCTATGATTTGAAAGTATTTCATATTTCAGAAGCAGGATGAATGGAGCGTGATTATGAAATAGAGGTATCCAAAAGAGATTCAACAATAATCTAAAGAAAATCCATTCATTGTACAGATTAGGAGGTAAAAAAAAAAAAAAAAAAGGGGGGGGGGGGGGGGG
>QGNR01000033.1:8397769-8453456 GCA_003435085.1 Syrmaticus mikado
TTGTTTGTTTGTTTTTTATATAACCATATATTCCTCTTTCTATGGGGCCTTCTCCATACTTCAAACCAGTTACTAATTGTTACTAATTGGTTTTCTTTCCCTCTCAATAAATAAATAAATAGATAGATAGATAAATAAAATAAATAAATGCGTGGAGAGTTAAACTATTTGAGTTAGCACAAAGATGTCTGATTGAAATCTCTGGAAGTCAAAGTACTTTGTTTTCACAATATACTCATGTACAAAAAAAAAAAAGAAAGAAAAAATGACAAAATAGAAGGCTATGGATTTCTTCCCTGTAAGGATTTTAATTCATTTATATTTCCAGGATCTTTCTCCTGTCCTCACTTTAAAGAATTTGTCTGCTACAAAAATAAATATCTCATCTTTACAATCAGATATAACCACTGCAGAGTTGTGACTTAATATTCTCTGTTAGAAAAAATAAAATAAAATCATGTTCTCACCAAAAAAAGAAATTCTTCAAGAGAAGTCACTGTCTCAACAGGAATAAGGTGATTTCTCAGTGATAACGATCACTACATTGAAAAGAAATTTTTATACATAAAAAAGATCAAGTTTACTTGTAAACTTACGTTACCCAACTGCACTAATATGTAATGTTTCTCTGTTTACATGAAGTCTAAAAAACGTTTGATTAAGGGATATGTATTTAGTTACATATAAATACAAAAATTTTTACGTATGTGTTTTCATGTTCGTTTTTCCATCATACGTACAAGTGACCGTCATAGTCTCTTTCCTTTTTCCTCTATTCATATCCCTTTCCCTCCCTTTCCTTTCCTTTCCCTTCCAAGGGATGAGGAGGGAGTTTTAGGGGGAGGGGAAGCAGCAGGGGGAGGAGGAGGAAGGGAAGCAAACATAAACTACTGGAACTACTGCAGTAAATTTCATCAGATGTGAAAAGAACAGTTTCATCAACTAGTTAAGCAGGCTCTTAAAGATCCCAAGAGTCAGATTTGTTTGCAGGGTGATTTCTAAGGTATAGATTGTATTTAGCAGTTTAGCAATCAAAAATTGATCTCTAGCACTCCTTCCAGCATGTTTTAGATAGAAGAGTCAAGTTGCTGAATAGAGATATATCAGCAGACCTAGTTGTCAATGTCTGTATAGTCTCTTCCTTCCATGTACCTGATCCAAATAATGCTATTACTGCCTATTGATTCCTTTCATAAGCAACAAATTTCATCAAAATCATCTCCATGTGTGAAATCAGTACAATACATAAGGAACATTTATTGTACAGTCTATTAGTGTCCCAGTTCAGTGAACTGTTAAGAATGAAGGGAATCACTGAAGCAAAGTGTGTCAAATTACAAAATCCTGAAATTAGTAAACAAATAATTTTAATTCATTTCCTTCACTTCCATTTTACATTTGCATTTAACTTTTGGATGATGTGTTATTCAGGACTTTCTTAAAGGCATTTTATTGGGTGTATGCTCTGCTTTGATGCATATAACCCTCTCTGCAGCACTGCAAAACAAATTAACTTGATTTGCTGCAACAGGCTTGATTGACCAAAACATTTTACTTTAGGGAGGTAATTGCCAGCGTACTAAGAAGGCAGATGGCCCTGAAGGGAACAAGGTGAGAAGGACTGGGAAGCTCCTTATGGGAGAGAGGAGCCAGGCCTGTTCCACAACCCCAGCCAGGAGCAGAGCAGGCAGGGGCACCGTGGCAGCCTTAGCTCTGGGTATCAGGTACCTCCTTGGTAGTGGGGACTAACCGAGGCTAGACCATTGGACTGTGCGTGGAGTATCAAGTACATGACTGGGCACAGTGATGGCTGGATGTAGCAAGAGGCTGAGTTCAGATGGGCATAAAGTAAAGGAGCCTCAGCTTACAATGATAGAATCATAGAATGGCTTGAGCTAGGAGGGACCTCAGTCATCATCTAGTTCCACCCCTCCCGCCATGGGCTAACCACTAAATCAGGCACTAGATCAGGTTGCCCAGCACCCCAAATTTCTCAAATTAGGAGAGCAGAGCTCTTCTGAGGGTTTTATTAGGACAACATGGGGGAAAATCTCCAGTGATGTATCTTCTAGCTCTTTCTTTCAAGACTACAGGCAACACCATCTCTAATTTGCTTCTGAGGCCAGATACTGAACCCATGCATACATGAGGGAAGAAAGGATAAAGGGTTTTGACAGTTGCTCTTATTTCTAGAAAAATGAAATCATCCTGTTTTTACAAGTGGGCAGAACGCAGAACAATTGAAATAAGATATTCTGGATGAACAAATGAGTATAAAAGGACTGCAGTCTTTAATGTCTCCATTAAAAAATAAAATATTCTAAAGCAGTAAAAGCTTAAATAATATATGAAATCCACAACATCAAATATGTAAATATATTAAACTCTATTTAGTACTCACCACAAGCTAATTTAGTACAATTTGCCATAAAGCTGATAGCTGAGTTTATAAATAATTTATGAAAGACCTGAGTGAGAACTGCAAACCACGTATATGGCTGAAAAGCTGAACGAACTGCATAAGATACTAGATGTAGCTGGCAGATCATAAAAAAGAACCCATATGAAATGAGAAGGTGAGATCTCTGACACATTCAAAGAGTGTTAAGGGAATGCAACAGTTATGCTTTCCACACCTTCACAAAGGACATGAAATGCTGAAAGGTGTTTCTAATCACACACTCACTCTCACACTTCCAATACTCAATATAATGTGCAGATGTTAGAAGTTTCTTGTGCATTGTAAAGGAAAAATAAGTGCTCTTGTTACTAGGAAAAATCTCAGAGGGATAATTTAAGTATGATGTCCCAATGGCTGCAAGGATAGAAGAGCAGTATAGAAATTCCAGATGTCATGCAGAGAAGAACACTGGAAAGAAGTCTGAATTTAGAGTATTTTGTGAGATGAGGAGGAGATAGTATCATATATGTGACCTGGGGATGATATAGATCAATTCACAAAAGTGAAGCTGAACACAAGGTAAAAAAGGCCAGGCAGAAAGTTGTAAAAAACATCAGTCGTGTGAGGAAATAAAAAGGGGGAAATCATCCACTGTGTGATAATCTGAATCAAAAGCAATCAGGAAATTCAAGCACTTACCAATCAGTGAAGTGCAGTTTAACAGAGCAAAAGAACTTCTGGCAGGTAAATGCTTTAGACTTCTCTACAAGAACTTAGTAACTTCACATCAAGTACCTCTACCCTTCTACAATGCCTGGCATCATTCTCCATCACAAATAAAGTATGATTCTTCGTAGGTCAGAATGGCAGAATGTGAATCTGAATGATTTATAATGCTGAAACAAAGAACACTGGTCACTAGTGGAAATACTATTCAAGAAATCATGGTTTGTTACAATAAAAGTGAATTTAGATGGGATTGATCAGATTTAAATATAAGCTTTCCAAGTTAGATGTCTATTGTTAGTGACTTACTGGAGGTGTCTATAGATTACAAAGAACAGGCTTCTCCAGAGAATGATTCTTTCACCTATTTTAGACACTGATGTCAGAGCAGAGTAATCATTCTGTGATAATGCCAGCTCCTCTCCATTGACTCACTCAAAAGAAATTGTGTGATGATTGTGGACTAAAAAGAATGACTTTTAGATGCTGAAGTTAGTGAGATGAATTCTACATTAGATTAGAAATTAAAACAGTATGGGTTTTGCCCTTCTCCTTCTGCATATAGAATTAGTAAATGAATTATCTAGATAATCAGTAATTGAAAATGACTGAATCTTCAAGAAAGATCTCTGGGGGAAAAGAAAAAATAGTGCTTTTTTTTTAAAAAAAAAATAGTGTTTTTCTTAAAACATTCAAAATGAAGATTTTCCTTTCCCCTTACTTATTCTCAAAGCTTTCTTCCTTTTCTTACATTTTTTAAGATCACATCTGTCTCAAAACCTTATGATTCTTTGCATGCATCATTCATTAATCTAAAGTAACTGCTTCATAATTAACTTCAGGTGAGCATACAGTCTTGTACAGTTGTTCTGTAGGTCTGAGTTTGTTTGCTATCGTTTTATTCAAACCCTTGTTGTATGCTGAGCACAGGGTGGTTTTTGTTTTGTTTTGTTTTGTAACTTAATATAGTAGAGCTACTGTTAAAACTTCTTACGAAACAAAAAATCAAGCCAGAAATGCCTAGGGAAAGGAAAAACAGCCAGAAGTTGAGACAAAGGCAGAACATGAGAATCAGAATAATCTCAGTTGGCAGGTCCAGCCAGCCACAACAGAATGATAGTGTAGAAATTTGTTGAGAGATTTTCAGGATACTAGTGTCCTCACAGAAAACAGTACATATTATGGAGTTCAAAGCACAGCCCTCTGTGTTACTGCTGTTCTCAAAAGCCTATGCACGGCAACAATAGTTTGCCTTCATGTTGTTTATACTTCTGTCTAAACAGTAACCATCTATTTTTATATGCTTAAAGTGTGCTGGGATAGGAGGACTGTGCTTTTAAATTTCTCTCACTATTTTCCAAATGTTTAATAAGTGTAACATTCTTGCTAGAGACATAAAATGCCACAATTTATTTGACATAACCTTAGGAGAGCAAGAGAATGCTCTTCAGAATGTTTTCAGGAAAAACAAACAAACAAAAAAAACCCCTCATTTGTCCAAAGGAAGTTTGTATTAAAAAGCAGACCAAAATTAGCAAAGAGTAACAGACAGCTGATTTACAACAGTGGATGTGCAATTGCCCAAAATTCCAGGAAACTTTCACTAAATGAGACTAAATGGCACATGGTTTTAAATCAACTTGCAAAGGTATACATGCTTTTCCTATGCACTAGGCTCAATTCCCAAAGGCAGTTTTGGGGGCTAAATTCATGAAAGAAATGGAAGCTGGATGCATAAATATCTTTGGGGATCTCTTCAGTCTTGTCTTATTATATCTCATGAAAACTATGAGGTTATAACTGTACTAGAAAATTAAACTATGCCAGGCAATGTTCTCAGGTATTGAAACATAATCATTTATACTTTTTTTTTTTTTTTTTTTTTTTTTTTTTTTTATGTTTTTTGGGGTTTTTTTTTTTCNTTTTTTTTTTTTTTTTTTTTTTTTTTTTTTTTTTTTTTTTTTTTTTTTACGTAGTCTGAGGCATGTTTTTGTCCTGTGCCAAAGAATTCTTGGCAGTGATTTGTGAGATTACATGGAAGTAGTATCCCTCCCAAGATATAGTTAGGATATAGGTACTATATTCAGTAATGTAAAGGAGATTAAAGAGATCATTAGTGAGGAAAAAAAATCTCTTTCAAGTGAGGTTTCTGCCCACAGTGACAGAAAGAGTACTCCTGCCCATGCTTCATAGAAGTAACTTGAATGGCTGTGGGAGAGAGGAAAAAATCGAGCTGAAGTCTCAGGGCTGCCTTCTAAATAAAAGAGCAATTCCCTAAAGAATGGAATATTCTCAGCATTTCTAAACAGGACTGAGAGGAAGACTGTCTGAGAAAAATCTTGTGCACATCATAGTAATCTTTTGTGGCAAGGTAAAAATTCATAGAAAGTATGATGCCCAAAGTCATGATTTAATTTGAAACTGTTAGCTTTGGAATACTTGGGCAATAACAATGAAAGTATATGTGCATTTCAGGAGGGCACTGAAACATGACACAGTGTTTTGGCAATGATAGAGTAGAGCAAAATACAACACAATAGTGCATGTCAACAGCTGTCTTGACCAGAATTCATTACACTGCTGAGTCTAGCCACTTACAGACTATTCTGTTTGTAGATATTACTATATTCTATACAAAACATGTCTGCAAAGTAATCTATAATAATAATAAAAAAAAGCAGGCTATGCTGTTTTTTTTTTTTTTTTTTTTTTTTCATTTTTTTTTTTTAACTNTTTTTTTTTTTTTTTAAATAACACTATACACACTATGATCATATGGCATGTTTTCCAAAATTTACTTGCTTTTTCTCTCTTTTTTTTTTTTTTTGTTCAAGTTGACAATTTTGAAGTATTTTATAGAAAGCAAAAGTTCATAGATTTTATATTACAGTAGTTTCAGTTTAGAAGTACATCCTTACTGCAGATAGAAATTTCTGGACCAATGAAAGTGGCATTACAGCATTCCTGGTTTTTAAATATTTTTGTTATTTTTATTATTTTATTAATTTTTATTCTTTATACATATATATAATTGTAATGCAGACATGATCTCACTTAAATTAATAACAGAGTTTTCATTTATTTTAGGCCATTGTATTGGGAAAGATTACACTGTAATATTTCATCAGCAAGCATCATTTCCCAATAAAGCATTTAATCATAATAATTATACAATAATATCCACTTTAGTTCTTTCTAAGTGTAGTTATCTAAGGTATAGTTGATCACACAAAAATGATCATCCCAATCATTCATCAGTGTTAATACTGAAATATTTTTATTTTCATTCAAACTATGGAAAATACAGTTATCCAATTTACATGGAGATTGTACTTTATAAATGTATTTTAAATCTCTTTATATATATAATATATATATATAATATATATATATATATGTAGCTAAGGTAAAAAGATGGTCACTTTTTTGTTCAGGAAAAGTTTCTGAAGTCTGAGATCAATGTCAGAAATATGCCAAGAATCTATAAATGCAGAAAATGTCTGACTGTAAAATTTTCCAGAGTTCTAAGTATTGTTACAAAATCTCATAGTAACTGTATGTTTTAGTCTCAATTACTTAACGGAATTTTGCTTTAAAATATTGATTGATTTCTATTTTCTGTTTTTGTTTCCTGAAAAATAAT
Organism: Syrmaticus mikado; assembly: GCA_003435085.1. Taxonomy (NCBI): domain Eukaryota; kingdom Metazoa; phylum Chordata; class Aves; order Galliformes; family Phasianidae; genus Syrmaticus; species Syrmaticus mikado. The sequence goes on from QGNR01000033.1 coordinate 8,404,540, forward strand.
CTTTTAATAGAATTGCAGGATCATAGACTGATTTAGATTGGAAGGGACCTTTATGATCATCTAGCTCCAACCCTTGCTGTAGGCAGGGACATGTCTCTCTAGACCAGGTTGCTCACAGCCCCATCCAGCCTGGCCTTGAACTCTTACAGAGAGGAGGCATCCACAGACCCACTGGACAACCTGTTCCAGTGTCTCACCACCCTCACAATAAAGAATTTCTTCCTGATATCTAGTCAGAATCTATTCTCTTTCAGTTTAAAGTCATTTCTCATCATCCTGTCACTGCATGCTTTTATAAAAATTTCTTCCCCAGCTTTCCTGTAGGCCCCCTTCAGGTACTGGAAGACCGCTATCAAGTCTTCCTGGATCCTTCTCTTCTCCTGGCTGAAGAGTTCCAGCTGTCTCAGCCTGTCCTTATAGCAGAGGTTCTTGAGCCCTCTGATCATCTTTGTAGCCCTCCTCTGGACCCAGTCCAACAGCTTCGTGTTCTTCTTGTGTTAGGAGCCCCATAACTGGATGCAGTACTCCAGATGGGGTCTCACAAGAGCTAAGTAGAGGATCAAGTACAAAGTGGAAGGGCAATTTTCAATTTTTTTTTTTTTTTTTCCCAATTCAAATAAACTTGCCTACTACAAGTAGTAACACTCTTTCAGTTGTTAACTTGATAACTCTCCAAAACTAATAGATTTTTTGAAAGTGTACCAAATCCTTTTCCATTAATGGTCTTCAAATGAGACATATTGTACCTCTTCTCATTCTTTAATTTACCTTTCAAACAGAGATTCACCAGACATATTCTTCTTCGTGAAAGCTGCTAATATTAAGATTTTGAAATAAATGTCTCTCTTTCCTTAACTGTTCACAATAATGGAATGTTTTAAGATCATTTCATAGAGTGTATAGGTATGTACTCCTATAGTATAGGACACTACAATGTTCAGAGACTTCTATGTCACAGTCCATGCTCAGGTGGTTAGTCAAACCTAATTATATGATCAGTGGACACATAAAATTAACTTATAGTGAAAACTGTGATGACAGTGATGACAGTTCTTCATGCTGTGAACCATTTTTATTCTTAATAGACTGCAGTCACTTTTTCATTTATATCTAAAACCAAAGTTTATTTCCGAGAAAAGGAATTTATTCTCTTGTGATTACTGGCTTTCCAAACTGTTTTCTCAAGGTGTTGTTGTAGGAAACTCTTAGCCATTCTACTGCAAAGATGCTGTTTACTGTCTGCTTATCAGATTTTCCATTGTTTTATATCTGTCGAGAAGAATAAGAAGCAAAAAAGGATATAAATCTAAAATAATATTTTTTTTAAAAAAAAGTTTCTTTTGTGTCCAACTGCTTTTCTCCAGGTTCTTGGAAATGTCATTTAACTTTCTCTGTTTAAAGTGGCGACTACCCAGGAGCTTGGTTATCCTGGCAACGTTGGCAGGCATTCTTGACAGCTTGTCAAGCCTGAGGCTACAGCATGTTGTCTTTCCTCTCAATAATTAATAATTAATTAAAGCCATGATTTTTTAATGATGGACTGATTTAAATGTACTTGTTTTGAGAGGTTCGTATTTTTTGTAAAACATTCATTTTTTGAAACCAAGGAAGATAGCAAGAGGAACAAAAATGCTTTCAAACAAGTCAAACAAAATCACTGGAGAAATAAAGGCCCACCTTACACGTACATTCTTCTACGTACATGAGGAGGCATTTGCACACAAGGATTCTAGTCCCTGCTGGCCAAATAAAAGTGATTAAATAACTTTTCGCAAGACCAGAAAATCAAACACAGCCTAAAGCACCTCATTTAGGAATTTTCCATGCATACAAAGAACAAAGTTGTTTTTTTTTTGTTTGTTTTGTTTTGTTTTACTTAATCAGTTGTTGCATTCAGAAAAATTGTAGGGAATTTTTCAAACACAGGAAGGAAGCATAGGAGGAGCCACAAAACAGAGAAGAGAAAAGGAGAGAATGCTCTTGTTAAATGATGCAACTCCAGCATTCTACATATATATTTCATTTATATTATTCACTACATGTTACATATTATACACTATATGCTACATTTTACGTAGTATACAATACATACTGTAAATTAAATATAGGGGTCACTATATGGAATAGAAATGTTTTTATAGTACATATACTATACATACCACATATGTTAGCAGTAGTAGTATGTGTTTTATCATTTATAGCATATAGTATAAATATACAGTGCATACTCCTTGATGCAGAAGCCAAAGTTCAGCAAAGTGTCTAGATATTAGTGGACTAGTGGCAGACATCCAAAATTCTCCTTTGGAGTGCAATCACCAGCCTTAAATTTATGGTCTACATCCAGTGTCTAAGAAACACCTGTTGAAACTCAGCCCCAAAAAACCCAGCTGAAAAATATTGGGAATAGCTCTGGTTAAAGTTCCTTCCTCTGTAGATATTATGTGCTTTGTTACCAAAACCTGTCACCCACTCTGTTTCCTCTCTTAAGGATTCAGAAACTGATCCTAGAAAGGGATACCTGCAAGTTTCACCAAGATATAATATTAATATGGTTCCCAGAAATAGTTCATCCACGGAGAAACAGAGCTTTTCCCAGGGTGATATTGTTCACTTGCATATAGGTGGAAAGTATCAGCCAAAGACAAATGATTTCACACTATTCACAACAGCAGCATGACAGCTCCATACTCAGCTGCAGTCCTTGTTATACTAAACCTCCCTCAGTGAAACTATATTTAGTCTAGTGATGCAATTATTTTTCTATTCCTGGAGAAAAAAAGACTTCACTGTTAATATATTTATTAATATTTAGATGCTTCTACCTTTTTGTTTCTACTGAACACTTGTTAAGTCTTCTCTGCATAAATAACATTAATAAGTAACGCTATAAATATAATTATCTTTTCACTTACTTTTAAAACCAACAGAAAAGATGATCCAATCACAGATGGACTCATTTCCACAAAGGTATAACCTGTAACTTCAAACTGACCAGGTCAACCATGAGGAAATCTTCCAGCTGAAACTATGGGAGTAGATGCCTTTTAGGTTATCTTTGGTTCTTCTCTTAGGAGTCAAGTGTCACTAGAGGATGATAGTAAAAAAACAGTGATCTCTTGGTTCTTTAGAGAAGTATCCTACAAAGAAAGGAAAATATCTATGCGTTGAAGATACATTTATCTTCATGTTTTACTCAGTCTCTAAGTTCATGTGGTGAAGCTGAATTTATTTTGTAGACAGAGACTCAGTTGTGGACTAAAATTTCCGAGGCAAATTGTTGGACCAATCTGGCATGTTTGTCAGCTTGCTATAATTATGATTGGCATACATGAAAATAAAGTTCAAAATTCATCCATACTCCAGTATTTTTTCCTTTATGAAAGTGTGAGGAGTCAGTCTCCAATATCTTTGTCAGTCACCGCTTGGTAAAATGGGAATACAACTGTGAGAATTACAGAGATTTAATTTTCTAATGAAAAAGGATGGGAATAGCATTTGACTGGTTGACTAGCTTATTTCTGCCCAAAGTCAGTAGTAACTGTGCCAGTGTTGTTCTATACTGTTGCTTTTATCAATCTGTTCTCAAATACTTCCAGTGATGGGGATTGGACAGTGACTCTAGATGATCTGGCTGACTGCTTCAGTGCTCCAACAAGTAGGAGAGATTTCTATTCCTATGTGTGTAACCTAAAACTGCCTTTCACATCATTCTTTAAATCGATGTCTCGGTGGTGTCCAAAAGTAGATCAAAATATCTCAGAGAACATACTTCCCTACACCTCTAGCAAGAACATCCTAAAAAGTGGTGTTACAAATTACATCCTCTGTGCTAGTACAATTCAGTAGTGTGCAAGTCTGCAGAACGTGGATTACATAACTGTATATAAAGAATGACCTTATAATAACACTACACATTATGCTGCGTGATCCATTCCAGTGCAAAGTACTACTACTAATAACAACAATAATAGTAATACATTCTGAATTTTTGTCCTAAATGTAAATAGTGACTGACCGGTTAATTAATTGAACAGTATTCCACATGGAAATGTATTTCAGTGGAGACTGAGAAACACTTAGATCATTTCTAAGTGATCATATTTAGTTAAGAGGATTGGCATTAATCTACAATTCATTCTAAAGGTTCTTTGGACAGGGCCTGTGTTACTTAATCGAATAGTTATTTTTCTGATTTTATGTTGATAAAGGCCCTTGAAACTCGTCTTTCTTAATCGTATTATAATAGAAAGTGTGTCCTAGGGAAATTAAAAAAAAAAAAAAGAAAAAAAAAGACCTAATACATTACTTGCAATTAAATTATGTGGTAAAAACTTGTCTTTGCACCCATAAACAAGCAGAGGTAGATAATGGGAAGATGAGGACCCAAATAATGCTCTGCTCTGACTACTTCTAGGCCCACCACAGATACCGTCAGCCTATTAAAAAGTCCATCTCTACTGAGTACAAGGGCAGTATGGCAGGAGATGTGAATGTAATGTAAGGACTCAGTGGAAGGGGCACCCTGTCTGAGATTCTCTCACAGATTTCTCAGGAAATCAGCAGCCCCGTTGTCCAGGGGTGAAATCTTGCAAGATGAATGAATGCCAGAGCATCTTCTGAACTGAAGGGAATCACTGACTAGATTTATTGGGCACAATATGGGGTGCAAGGGAAAAGTATTTGGGGACTACATAGGATTTAATATGACATATTTATTTGAGAAACCAAAGACAGAGATCAGGGCAGCAACAATCATGGGAAAAAAAGAAGAGGTATGGAAGAAACAAAAAAGATTTTTCACTCAACAAATAAAAATTGTTTCTTGTTATATGTCTGCACATGATCAGCGCAGTCTGTTCTATCCCCTTATTAAAATTCATTTCTCAATCTATTTGGTGTATGAATTTGGTGTATGAATATGAATGTATGTGGTTCTGAGTGACAGAAGCTAGAGTTAAATAACAGGTCACAGGGGCCCATGAGACCATGATGCAGCAAAAAGATTGAAAGTGGGTGTACAGGGGACTATGTGACTGCCATTGTAGTGTGATGGCCCCTGCCAGCAACCTAGCATTCTCTCTGTCTCTCTCTCCTCTCTCCAAGGATGAGGCTAAAATGGAAGGAAGTTGAGAGGACATATGGTCTGAGGTACTAAGAATCTAATAGGGAATGCAAAACAGCAAAATAAATTAATTCACTACTTCCTATCAGAAAGCAGATGCTTAAGCACATTCAGAAGAGCAGCATCTCAGCTCACCTAATGGTTACTTGGGAAGTCATAGAATCATAGAATCATTCAGGTTGGAAAAGGCCATAAAGATCATCGAGTCCAACCATGACCTAACCATACTACCCTAACTCTAACAACCCTCCACTAAATCACGACCCTGAGCATCACATACAAATGGTTTTTAAACACATCCGGGGATGGTGACTCAACCACCTCCCTGGGAAGCCTATTCCAGTGCTTAACAACCCCTTTCTGTAAAGAAGTGTTTCCTGATATCCAGTCTACACTTACCCTGGCACAGCATGAGGCCATTTCCCCTCATCCTGTCACCTGTCACCAGTGAGAAGAGAAATCTCTCTCGCTGTAAGCACCTGTCAGATATTGGAAGAGAGCTGTAAGGTCTTCCCTCAACTTCCATTTCCCCAGACTGAGCAGCCCCAGTTCCTTCAGTCACTCCTCATGAGGCATATTCTTCAAGCCCTTAACTAGCCTTGTTGCCCTTCTTTGGACCTGCTCCAGCACCTCAGAGTCCTTTCTGTATTGAAGCGCCCAAAACACAGTACTCAGGGTGAGGCTTCACTAATGCTGAGTACAGGGACAGGGCTTCCCTAGTCCTGCTCACCGCACCATTCCTGATACAAGCCAGGATGCCATTGGCCTTCTTGGCCACCTGGGGAACACTGCTGGTTCATATTCAGCCGACTGTCCATCAGTACACCAAGATCCCTTTCCATCAGGCAGCTTTCCAGACACTCCTCCCCAAGCCTGTAGAGTTGCCTGGGGTTGTTGTGACCAAAATGCAGGACCCAACACTTGGCCCTACTGAAACTCATGCAGTTGACCTTGGCCCATCGATCCAGTCTATCCAGGTCTCTCTGTAGTGCCCTTCTCCCCTGTGGCAGATGAACACTCCCTCCCAACTTTGTGTCGTCTGCAAACTTACTGAGGGTGCACTCAATCCCCTCATCAAGATCGTTAATAAAGATGTTAAATAGAAGCAGCCCCAGTACTGAGCCCTGGGGGACACTGCTTGTGACCATCCGCATTGGATTTAGCTGAATTTAACTCCATTGACCTCCACTCTTTGGGCCCAGCCATTCAGCCAATGTTTCACCCTGCAGAGCGTATGCTCTAAACCATTTAAACCATGGGCAGTCAGCTTCTCCACAAGAATGTTCTGGGGGACAGTGTCAAAGGCCTTACTGAAGCCCAGGTAGACCACACTGACAGCCTTCATCCACAAAGCAGGTCACCTTGTCATAGAATGAAATCAGATTTTTCAAACAAGATCGAACATTCACAAACCCACGCTGACAGCCTGATCACCTGGTTGACCTTTAATTGGTCCATGATGGCTCCCAAACTTATCCATTCCATAATCTTTCCAGGCACTGGGGAATCATAGAATCATCAAGGTTGGAAAAGACCTCTAAGATCATCCAATCCAATTGTCCACCTATCACCAATATTTCCCACTAAACCATGTCCCTCTGTACAACATCTAAATGTTTCTTGAACATCTCCAGGGTTGGTGATTTCACCACCTCCCTGGGCAGCCTAGTTCCAGCATGTGACCACTCTCTTGGAGAAGAATTATTTCCTAACATCCAACCTGAATCTCCCCTGGCACAACTTGACACAACTTCCCTCGACTCCTATAACTAGCTACATGGGAGAAGAAACTCACCCCCACCTCAACATACCCTCCCTCCTGGTAGTTGTAGAGAGCAATAAGGTCAACCCTGAGCCTCCTTTTCTCCAGTCTAAGAAATCTCATCTCTCTCTTATGCTTCTCGTAAGACTTGTATTCCAGACCCCTTACCAGCTATATCACCCTTCTCTGAACACTCTCCAGAGACTTGATGTCTTTCTTGCAGTGAGGCTTCCTAAACTTAACACAGTACTCGAGGTGTGCCCTCAGCAGGGTTCAGTACATAGAGATAATCACTTCCCTGCTCCTGCTGGCAGCACTATTTCTGCCTGTTCAGTAGATGAAGTGGGCTGTAACTAAAAGGCATCTTCAAGGAAGAGACCCGTTGAGGGGCTGGCTACCAGAAGGGCCAGAAGAAGTCCTAGCCACCTAGCTCAACATCTACAATTCTCCAGGACAAGGCTTGTGTGTTTGCCATTGTCAAAGATGAGTGTTTGCAGTGAACTTTGCACGTGAGTGTGAATATATTTTTATGTTCTTCGTACCTGCCTTCTGCTCAGCTGAAGAAGGGAGCAGAATGAGGCTGTTGGTGCTGTCCAGCCACGTTCAGCTGTGAGCTGAATGTGCCTGACTGTATTGATCTGTGCTACTAGCTATATATGTATATGTACGTATCTATGTTATGTATGTGTGTTTGTGCCTACCGATATTATGTGCTATGCCTCACTACTGGTGGGATTCATGGACATAAATTATAACGGGCTCACAATTCCTGGGCTGCTGAATCCATGCCTAAGAGTTTGTTTCTTTCTATTTGATAGAAATTTGAAGAAAGGCCTTTCAAATTTTCATGGTCATTGAGACATTCGCAGAAGTAGTTTCTGTCAGCTTTTCCAAGGACATTATTCAGTGGAAAAGCACGTGTACAATAGACAAGAGAGAACACCTCCAGAGGATGTGTACATATCCTTGTTAATTGAAATCAAGAATTTTTCCTCATTTGTTATAATATAAAGAACACACCAAGGAGGAGCTGAAAGCTCTGTAACACCTCATGAATATTGCATTTCTGAGTAAGAGCAGAAAATACATCCTAGATGTATAGCAAGCAATAGTCTAGTCATACAAATGTATTCCTGGATATATTTTTGAAACAGTTTTCATAGTAATAGACACAAAAATGCTGTATTATGTACTATTGATAAGGTTATCAATTTCCTAATCAGGCTTTTGTTTTCTGAGCTTAAATCTTTTGTTTAAAACAACATAGGATATGGAACCTTATGCATACCCCTGCCGATACTTCATCACTTTTTCCACCTTATAACAGATAGAGTAGTTCTCTGTTGACTTAAATAGACAAGGAAGCAGTTTCTAAAATAAGCATAAGAGGTCAAGAGGAGTTTAAAAGTTTGAGTAGGAAGAGAGAAGATAAAAATGTGAAAAGTATTGTCCCTATCCCAAAAGCATCCCTTATATATATCCACACTAAACTTATTCCAACTAAACTTTCCATACTTCTTTTGATTCTCCTCCTGACTTTGCCTCCCTTAAAGCACTTAGAAACTTGAGGGTTTCCCATGTTGGCTACCATGCTAAAAACAGAACAAAACAGAAAAACAAACAAACAGACTTTTTTTTTTTTTTTTTTTTTTTTTTTTTTTTTTTTTTTAAAAAAAAAAAAAAAAAAAAAAAAAAACAAACACAAAACACTTCACCAGTTAACATATTGGGGTTGTAGTTATAATGTCTAAATAAAATAAAGCAAAAGCCTCAGTAAGAGGGGAACAAGATTGACTTTTTAATAAAAGCAGTCATAAGACTACCAATGACAACAGTGAGACAGCGCTTGGCAGATCAGTTAGTACATCAGTAAGAACAAACTAGCAGGTGTAATATTAAATAAAAGACACAAGGGGATCCAGAGCTCTCTGTGTCATGCCATCAATTCTCTGGATTGTACTGGATATTGATCATAAATAAATAATTGTTCAATCCCACTCTTGATTAAAATTTTAGTAAAAGTACAGAGTTGCAGGAGTAGAATCAAAAATCACACCAGAGCTCTGAAAAATCTATAAAAAGGGTCAAAGCATATTTCCATCTTGTTCAGAGCTTCCAGATTAATACCACCGCTTTGACATATGGATTTTCAGAAGTAGAACTTGTTCAGAAAATAATATTATAAATTTCATCTGCAAGTGATAATACATTCTTGTGGTGCAATTATATCATACTGTAAATTCATTTGGTTTCACTTCCTATTAGTATAAAAGCAAACATTTATATCAGAGTTCATGTAAATTCATATATAAATTGTATAAATAAAAATTTACAGGAAGTTTTTTTTTTTTTTGAAAGCTGTTTTTTTCTTTGTTTGTTTGTTTGTTTTTGTTTTTTTTCATTCCTAAATACTGAAGTACTATTTATTTTTTCTCTCTCAAGGTTTTTCCCTACAAACTAAATTTCTATGGCCATTCTTTCAGTGAGCAAGTGGAAAACTGATTTCAAAGACTTTACATGAAACTGGATGCTTTACACTGAAACTGGCTGACTGTTATGTGAGGTGATAACACCCAGCTGAGAGGTGGCAATAAGTAACTGGTGGGCAGTGACATGACAGCCCTTTCTGCAGTAACACTGCAATAGGGGCTAACATTGCTGTCTTTCAGTAAGGTTTATTAACTCTGGTTTATAGAAGCACCAGCAGGGTTAAAGTTTTGGATCAGAACTAGCCTGCACCTGCTTGCTGGATGTATGATTCACATTGTGTACCATTTTTTACTGCACTGCTTAAATGACTATCATAAAAGTTAGTTGTTGTTACAACTTATTTTAACTTCCTATGTTACTTGTTAAACTTATCCCATCATAAAGAGAATAATACAAATTTGTTACAATTTCTACCATAGCAATAATAAGTATATAAATAAATAAAGTAAACCCTTTAAAAAGAATGCATGTAAAGATATTTTCATTTGGAATTAAACAATATATTGTTATGTAAATTTATTTATTTATTTATTTCAGGATTAATATTCATTGAATAAGGTGCCCATCACCAAAGTATCTGGACAATAATTTAAAAAGGAAATCCCTCTCCTCCCCTGTATTCCCTCACTCCCTGCCCTCCCCTCCCCCCAACAACAACAAAAAAAGTATGGATTCACAAAGCACACAGTGTATAAACCAAACCTTTCTGTCATTGTGTGCATGTGGGGAACACAGTTTTTTTTCTCTTCATTGGTCAAAAATAGAAGACACTTTCTGTGTTGATTTTACAAAGAAATATATACAAAGTACAAATGTATATATATATATATATAATAAACTATATATATTAAAAAGAACAAGTAACAACAGAAACAATAAAACTCTAAAACTCAGTGAAATGATTTTATATTCCTAGAAAAAAAAAAAAAAGTATTAATATGAGGTTTTGTTTATTTTAATCTATAGAGTGGCTCCTCTAAACCTTCTCAGGAATTGAATATTTCACCAAATAATGTGGTCAATTAATGGATGTCATAAAATGAAAAGTCATCATTTGCACATTTCAATTAAAAATATTTTCGCTGTATCCCATCAAGCTGAAAGAGAAGAAGAGAAGATGTTGCATAGAAGCATGTCCTTGAACTTGTTTTTATACTCTTCCCTCTTACTATAACTGTACATGTTAACATCACAGCTGCACAACACATCTCCAAGATTTTAACCTCTTGACTTTGATTTCAATACTCCTCAGCTGTCCCTAATAAAAAGCTAAAAATATGGTCTGTAGATGAGGAGACAAGAAATGGTTAATGTGCTCTCAGCCTTGTGTTGTTTTGTTAAATGAGCTGATAGTCTGTATTTCTGATGCAGTCACTTATTTTTCTCCTTTGCCAAATGTGATGGTTGAGACTTGAGATCTGCCAAGCTGCCATTAATGAACAGCAAAGATGTGACTGCAGCTTGCTGGTTTTGAGGTAGAAAGATTTTGGTTGTGAGCACAGCGAAGAAAGGGAACTGTTACAAGCAGTGTTCATGCTTAATGAGTTTTCAAAAATTAAACACTAAATCACCTGGGAAAGAAGGAATTGAAAAATAAGGGAACACTTAGTTAAAACAAAGAAGTTAAAAGACTCTTTACGAAGCCCCTCAAAGGCAGCAGGCTGGATGTGGGCAAAAGGTAGGCAGGGTACATCCGGGACAACTGATCTAAACCAACAAAAGGGACACTTCATAGCATAGCATTTAACATCACATTCAGCAATAAAAGCTGGAGAAGCAAAAGGAGCAGGGAGAAGGGGGAGGAATTTTTTGATGAAAATGTCTTTCCTCCCAAACCACTATGCATATTGCTATGTGTATTGAGGTGCTCCTTGAGAGACATGGAGTATTTTTGTTGATGGGAAGCAGAGAATAATTGCTTTCTCTTTCTTTGTTTCCACACAACCATTGCTTCTCTTTCTCTTCCTTTATCCTTCAATTAAATTATACTTATCTCAACATGTGAGCTTTTCTTTTGCATCAAAATTTCTCCCCACATCTTCCCTAGAGGAGATGAAGTAAGAGTGGAATTTAGTTGGTCACTGATGTGAAATCATCACCTAAATAAATGTAAATAAAAGTTTAAAAAAATCCACCAAGTTCACCATTGCCACTACACATTTAGAACACATTTAGCAGCAATCTTTAAAATCAAGGTATGCTAAAGGCAATCACAAAGGACTGACAAATTTACATATAGAGCAGCACTTTCTCCATTTGTTTACAGCCTTTCTCATCTACAATATCTATTTTAAATTTAAAATAAATAATAGTTATGAACATGTTCTTTTTATCATATAATGCGTTTTTGATACTATAAGATATTAAACCGGACATTACTTTAACTAGAAAACTAGAAAACAAATGAATTGTACTTTTTTAACATGCATGATCTGTATGTACTTACTTTCAGGCTTTATTGCTTGAGCAAGATACTGAATTTACCCCTTCAAAATATATGATTAATATATCCTGAAGACACTGTGCTGTAGAATAATTATCATATGAATTTACTAAATGTTCACTTCCATATCTTTTTTTTATTATTTATTTGTTTGTTTGAAGCAGTGATGTGAATTATTGAGTAAAAGAAATTATGAATAGTGACATCAAATGGGTAAAATTGTAGGCATTTCTTTCTGGGAAAGTTTTTTGCTACCTTTCCATAAATTTTATTCTCTTTCATATAATCTTTTAAACACATCTGAAAAGCAGAGTGCAGAAATGGTGTTATGGGAAAACATATATTCAACAAAAAATACAATTAATTCTATGTCATGGTTGATCAAATGCATTAATTAACATAACCAGCTTCACAAACTGAGATAATAGTTTGCATATCAGTGTAGAAGACATGACACAAAATCACTTACTCTAATTTTTCTGAATTATATTCAAATCATTCTGCATTATATTACAGGTAAAATAATCTAAAGTATAGAGAAATATAATATCTTTAATAATTAATGAAAAAAAGTTTACCTTTAATTCGCATAAAAAAGGAAAAAGAACTGCAGAAGTGTTTTGAAATCTTAGTGTCATGGAATGGCATGGGATTGAAGAGACCTTGAGGATCATCAAGTTCCAAGCCCCCTGCCACAGGCAGGGTTTCCAGATGCTACATCAAATACTAGATCAGATTGAAATGAGAGCCCCGTCCAGCTTAGCCTTGAATACTTCCAGGAATGGTGCTTCTGCAACCTCTCTCGGCAGTCTCTTTCTGCACCACACCACACTCTCAGCATAAAACTACCCGCTGACATCTAATCTAAATCTCCCCTATTACAGTTTAAAACTATTCCACCTTGTTCTATCACTCTCTGCTCCGTAAAAAGTTGATTTTCCTCGTGTTCGTAATCTCCCTTTAAGTATAGAAAGTCCATAATCGTGTCTCCCTGCAGTCTTCACAGAATCACAGAATCACAGAATGGCCCGAGTTGGAAGGGACCTCAAGGATCATGAATCTCCAACACCCCTGACACAGGCAGGGCCACCAACCTCCACGTTTAGTATTAGACCAGGCTGCCCAGGGCCCCATCCAGCCTGGCCTTGAACACCTCCAGGGAAGGGGCATCCAGAACCTCTCTAGGCAGCCTGGTCCAGTACCTCACCACTCTCATAGCAAAGAACTTCCCCCTGACATCCAACCTAAATCTTCCCTCCCTCAACTTAAAACCATTTCCCCTTGTCCTGACATTATCTATCCTTTCAAAGAGTTGATTCCCCTCCTCTTTGTAGGCTCCCTTTAGGTACTGAAAGGCTGCAATGAGGTCACCCCACAGCCTTCTTTTCTCCAGGCTGAACAAGCCCAGCCCCCTCAACCTGTAATTGTAGGGGAGGTGCTCCAGTCCCCTGATCAGCTTCATGGCCCTCCTCTGGACCCTCTCCAACAGATCTCTTGTACTGGGGGCTCCAGACCTCCAGATACTCCTGATGGGGCCTCACAAGAGCAGAGTAGAGAGGGACAATCACCTCCCTGCCCCTGATGGCCACCCCTCTTCTGATGGAGCCCAGGATACCATTTGCTTTCCGAGATGCAAGAGCACACTGCTGGCTCATGTTAAGCTTTTCATCCATCAGGACCCCCAGGTCCTTCTCTGCAGGGCTGCTCTCAAGGCCTCCTTTTTCCAGTCCGTATGGATGCCTGGGATTCCTCTGGCCCAAGTGCAAAACTTTGCACTTTGCTGTGTTGAACCTCATTAGGTTCACCCAGGCCCACCTTTCTAGCCTCTCAAGGTCCCCCTGAGTGGCATCACTTCCTTTCCTGGACCATGTCAGCTGACCACTCAGCTTGGTGTCGTCAGCAAACTTACTGGTGCACTCAATTTCATTGTCAGTGTTATTGATAAAGATGTTAAAGAGCTCTGGTCCCAAGACAGACCCCTGGTGGATGCCGCTCGTTACTGGCTTCCACCTGGACATAGAGCCATTGATGACCACTCTCTCTCTGTGGCATTTTAACCAATTTCTTACCCATCGGGTGGTCCACCCATCAAATTCACATAATGCCATGGTCTATGTCATTGATGAAGATGTTGAAGAGCAGCAGTCCCAAGACTGACCCCTGAAGCATACCGCTTGTGACCGGCCTCCACCTGCACATAGAACCATTAATCACAACCCTTTGGCTGTGATCAGCCAGACAATTCCTAATGCACTGTACAGTCCATCCTTCAAATCACACCTCCAACTTAGAGAGAAGGATGTGGTGAAGGACCATGTCAAAGGCCTTGCTCAAGTCCAAGTAAATGACATCGGTCGCCTTTCCCTTGTCCACCAATGCTGTCACTCCATCATGGAAAGCCACCAGATTGGTTAGGCATGACCTTCCGCTGGTGAAGCCGTGCTGGCGCTCTCGGATCACATGCCCACACCTCATGTGATCAAGCATGTCATCCAGGAGGATCTGTTCCGTGATCTTCCCACGTACTGAGCTGAGACTCACCGGCCTGTAGTTCCCCACATCCTCCTTGCTCCCTTTCTTGTAAATGGAAGTGACCATTCCTCCAGTTATCCGGGACCTCACCTGACAGTCATGACTTTTCAAATATGATGGACAGTGGCTAGGCAGCCACCTCAATCATCTCCTTCAGAACCCTGGGATGCACGCCATCTGGCCCCATAGACTTATTCAGTCTCATGAGGCAGTCTCAGACTTGCTCTGTGTTACAGAGTTAATTAGATCAACCTATGCCCATGACAGGGGGGCAGTAGGCCCCTGGGCCCCTCAGCCCCACAGAATGGGAAGGGAAAGGGAAAAGGGATAGGAACATGAGAGCTGGGCTCAAGGAAGGGAAAAAACAAAAAAAACAGTGGCACCTATCTATGGAGGAAAACTTATGATGCCTCCTGCATCTGAAGCAAGAAAGCCTCGTCAACAGTCTCCCCTTGGTCAGGTGGCCTGTAGTATACCCCTCTCACTAATTGGCCTTTATTAGTCCCGTTCCTAGTTCTAACCCACAGGCTCTCAACCTGTTCCTGACTATTTCTCAGAGGAAGCTCCTCACAGTCTATCCACTCTTTCACATAGNAAAACAACAGAATTCCTGTGTTTGCACCAACTTCTAAGCCATTTATTTATGAGGTGGGTTTTTTTGATCCTCTCAGTATTCTGCCCTGCCACTGAAGGTATAGAAGAAAAAACTACCTGCATGCCCACTCCATCAACAACCTGCCCCAGTCCCCTGAAGTCTTTTTGGATAGTTCTCAGGCTTTTGTCAGTAACTTCATCACTTCCAATTCCAAAAGCCCAATTCCTTCAGCTTGTCTTCATAGCAGAGGTGCTCCAACCCCTGTATCTTCTTTTTGGCCCTCCTCTGGACCCTTTCCAAAAGCTCCACACCTTTCCTGTCTTGGAGGCCCCTGACTTGGATGCAGTAGTTTAGGTAGGACCTCATGAGGGCAGAACAGGAGGGGACCATCACCTCCCTCTCTCCGCTGGCCAGCCCTCTTCTGATGCAACCCAGGATACAGTTGACCTTCCAGGCTATAAGCACACCCTGCCGGCTCATGTTAAGGTTTTCATCTACCAGGGCCCCTAAGTCCTTCTCAGTAAAGCTGCTCTCAAGGAATTCTCTCCCTGTCTGTATACATATCTGGTATTACCTCAACCCAAGTGCAAACCCTGCACTTTGTTGAACTGCTTTGTTGAACTTTATTAGGTTCACAAGAGCCCAGCTTTGAGTTTATTAAGGTCCCTATGGGTTACATCCCCTCCCTTCTGCCATATCAGCTGCAGCACTCAGCTTGTTGTCATCAGGAAGCTTGCTGAGGGTGCACTCAATTCCATCATCAGTGCTATTGATAAAGATGTTGAAGAGTACTGGTCCCAAAACAGACCCCTGGGAGACATTGCTCATCACTGGCCTCCACCTCAACACAGAGCCATTGAGAACAATCCTCTGGTTGCAACCTTCCAACCATTTCCTTATCTACCTAATAGTCCACCCTTCAAATTCATGTCTCCAAAACATACATATATAAAAATCAAATAGCCTTCCCATTCCAATCACCTGGTTGGGTCTTTGCTAATTTGTAAAAGTGACTTATCTTTAAGGACAACTTTTGCCTTTTAATGCATTTTATGAGAATACTTTTTACATTATCTTGGTAATCAGCCTTCAGATCATGTTCTAGAATTCAAGTTATCCAGAAAAAAAAAAGAAATACAAACAAGCAAATAAATAAACAAACCAAAGCAAAAAATAATAATAAAAAAAATTAGAAAGAAACATAAAGATATGAAAAACAAACAAACAAACAAAAGTTAATTTGAGAGCTTTATAATTGTCATGGTTTTATGTTTTTTGATTTTCAGTATTCCACATCATAACATCATGTAGTGCACTGGAAGTTAAAGTGTTAATGCTCCAATTCTGGGTACCTATTCCCCTATACATTTACAGAAGTCTGGCCCTTCTGGGTGGGGAGGTCTTTCTCTTACTGCCTGGCAATGGGTGCTGGAGGGTGTTTTCCTAGCCATTCCAAGCTTTTCAGGTTTGATTCAGTCGCAGGAACTCTCTCTCTCCTATCTTATTTGATTTATTAGTCTCAATTTCAATTATATTATATACATTAATATAATATATTAATATTATATTATATTGTGTTATCTTGCATTCCGATATCATAGTAAAATAAGTTTTCCTCCACAGATCATTGCCGCTGTTTTTTTTTTTGTTTTTGTTTTTGTTTTTGTTTTTGTTTTGTTTTGTTTTTTTCCTTCTTTAAGTCCAGCTCCCATTTCCCTATCCCTTTCCCCTTCCCATTTTATGGGGCCAGGGAGGGTGCCCAGGGTCTTATTGCCCCCCTGTCATGGGCATAGATTAATCTAGTTAACTCTGTGACATAATAGTTTTGTTTCTTATAAAGTTCTTTTAACATAGGCATCTAGTGTTTTTCCAGAGGACATTTGGTATCCTATCTAATGTCCAGCTGACGCATGGGGACTTTAGTCTCCTATATATGCTCTATTAACTCTGGCAGCTACTAAGACATATTATGTCCATGACAGCTTTGGATAATCACATAGTATCTCTATATTTAGATAATTAAATTGCTCTGTGTTTGTTCTCTTGACCTGAATCTCACTTTAAATCTTCAGATTTTGAGAAAAATAATGAACATCAAGACCTAGCTGACAAGTAACTTTACAACACGTACATGGATAATTTGTATATTTCTCTTATAATATAGGTATTCCACCTCTTTGAAGTAAAGGAGGCATATGCCTTTAAGTATGATACTTCAAATATTAGATATGATAAATATGTGGGGAAAAAAATTGTCTATCGATTTTGTTTTCCTTATGAACATATTTGGAAGAGGTCTAAAAGTTGTGTGCTAATACAAGAAATGTGACACCACAAACACATTCTATTTGTTCTCTTAAGCAAAACAAACGTTTACTCATTTCATCCCCACATTCTCTGTACAGTTTCAGCCTATTAATAACAACAAAGACTAACAGAAGTCTAGCCTTGCATATATATATACATGGGTTTATATCGGGGTGTTCTGTAGCCCCGTTCATGTGCATGGAATTTGTTTGGATTGTACATAGTGTCTTTTTGCACAGCACAGAAATGGTTTTTCGTTTTCTCAATATATATGAGAAATATATATTGGAGTAGGCAATATATATATATATATNTTTTTCATAGTTGCAAAATGGCAACATGTTTTTAATAAATCTCTTTGGAAATCAATATTTCATCTGATATCCAGTAAAGATACAACAATAAATAAAGAGGTTGTCCTCCACTAGGTACGCTCAGCTTACATTACCAGAGAGGATGTAAATTGCCAGCAGGTGGCAAAAAACACAAGACGTCTACACAGTATTATAGTAAGTTGTGGGAGGCAAATCATCATTCTGGACTGCTGAACAATATGGGGAGAAATGCATGAAAAAGTTCCTAAAGGGCAACGTAAACTCAGATTCTACTATTTGAAATGTTCCTTATACCATATTTGCAATCACCTAGGGAGGCAAAATTTCAATTTATTAGGAACTGGGGAAATCTTCAAAGTAGCCTATAAGGGAAGGATCAGTTCCATCTAAAGCAAATAAAACTCAAACCTAAAATAAAGTTTATGGGAAGGTTTTAAACTAAAGACTGAGGAAAATCCAACAGGTGCACAAGGGTGAAGTAATAAAATCTCTTCAGTATTACAAAAGCTGACAGAATAGAAGTCAATAACATTCAAGAAGGTAATAGATAGAAGCAATCTCTATAAATAAGATTCATCTGTACAGAGAACATCAAAACAGGCTAGCAGAACAGGGCCAAATGGATAAGTGGTTTAATATAAATTACAGAAATGCAAATAATTAAATGACCAAGCTTATTTTAAATAAAATTATTGGCATAGTAGACACTGAAAAACTTGATGGAAGGCTGATAACTGCTGCAGCACTGTAATTCAAATTCTAGCATATAAATTGAATTACAAATGACAGAATAAGTTGTATGTGTGAATGTGAATTCACATGTTAAAAGAAAGCTTAGGCTGAAATATGCTAATTAGGAACACAACATTCCTTTGTATTGAAATACTGTGCCCAAATAGAATAATGTAGCAGTTGGACTATACTAGCAACACCTGGGAACACTATTATATATAAAGTATTGGATGTGGATAATAAGTGCTATATCTATTAAATTTCATTATGAAAGAAAAATAACATTTGGACTTGATATATCAGGTCAATTGCTATACATGGAATTCCAGAAAGCTTTTTGGAATGACTCTTGAAAAAAGTTCCTGCTACATTTCACAGCAGCAAAGAGAATTTGTACATTTGGATTAATAAAAACATAAAAGGAACAACAAAGGTCTTCCACCTGTGGAATCCAAGTGTAGAAGAATCAACAATGACATTTCAGAATCATTTCTGCTATTTGCTGGTCAATGTATTCAGAGAATTAATAATTTTGTGCTTAAAATGATGTGCAGTTTCCGAGAGCTATAAAAAATGTGTCTGTCTATGAAGAATTGCAGAAGACAGATTGTTAAGTATCTGAGAAATAAAATACCAGATTAAATTCAGTGTTAGCAGCTAAACAAGATCACACGAGAAAAAACAGCATAAACTGCATGTATATAATTATATGCTTTAAGTTAGCGATTACCACTTACATTAATTGCAGTCACTACAAATTATTAAAATAAATAAATAAAACATTAAATAAATAAATAAATAAATAAATAAATAAATAAATAAAAAATAAAGGAACAAACCAAACTTATCAGCTTGAAGATGAGCAGTGGCCAAAAATACAATTAGAAAATCAGAATGCTAGGAACAAAACAGAAATAATAATTACCTGACTGTACAACTCTAAGGTGCATTTACATTTTGTCTCCCAATTTTATTAAAGACTCTCTTGCCTCTTAAAAAGAGATATGTTAGAATATACAAACAGAAAAAAACTTTAGGAAAAACAACAACAACAACAACAACAGAAACCCCAGAAGATATCCAAGGCTGAGGCTGAAATCCAGACACAAGTGCTAGTGTTTCACTATGTGGACACTACACCCAGATAGATATCCCAAGGACTGGAAGAGCTATCCAGACTCTTAACTCCAGAAACCAGAAGCCACACAACCATGGTGAAGCTTTCTTGCTCTAGCTACCGAAAATCATCATGCTCACAAGATCTCATCCTGCTAGGGAATTTCAACCAACTGTATATCTTCTAGAAAAATAACACAACAATCTGTAAACAATCAAAGGAGAATTGTTACTGGACTTGTTTCTCACCTGTGCAGAGAGACAAAAGATATTACAAATGGAGGCAATCTAGACTTCAGTGATCACACCCCAGTGAATTTCATGATCTTGAAGAATGTGGACCTGGCAAAAAAGTCATGATCTTAAATTTTAGAAGACTAAACCTCCAGTTTTCTAAAGAACTAGTGGGTTAAATCCCTTGGGGTATTGTCCTTAGAGATAAAGGAAATGATTAGCTCTGACAGCTCTTTAAGGACAATTTTCTAAGTGAGGTGTACATGGTGATACTGGAAAGCCTATATTTATGGTACTCTAAAAAGAAAAAAAAAAAAAAAAAAGTTTGGTTTGGGATTCAATTTTTGTTTGTTTATTTGTCTATTTTTAAAGGAAATTTGTTTTCACTTTTCAAACCCTGAAAACACCAACATATCTGATATAGTGCAGCTGTAACTTTGAGTCACACTTCTGGGAAATGAACAGTGTGACAAGGAACAAGATCCGTTAATTGGACTAGGCCATCATTCTCTTCAGAACTGCATTTATGCCCTTGACAGACCTATGTTGAAGATTTGCCCGTGTCTTGCATGTGGATTGCTAGAGCTGATGTGCTGACTTGATTGGTAGACTTGATTACAGCCTTGCTTTCTCAATATGGAATTTTTTATCATTTTAGCTGAGAGTGGTTATTGCCACCTTTTCTGCACACTTCATCTAGATATAGTTGGACAGCCTGCTTCATGAAACCACTGACACAGCTGGTCTTGCTGTTTTCTTCAGCTCTTGGCTCCCTGCGAATTATAGAATAGCTAAAGTTTCTGCTCCTTGGAATCACACAACACAAACTTCAGAAAAACAAAAATGCGTTCAAAAATCAGTTTGATGAGTGCATAGTTCACAGACACCTGGAAGATCCTTCAAAGATTAAAAGACACAATGTGTGCTTTGTCACAGAAGAACTGAGAGCAAGCTCTCTGTTCCCTTCTGCTAGATACATCACACAGTGGAATTATAATACTGCTTTTGAAGAATTTCTGAAATAAGTAACTAGTAATTTCTCTAAAAATAATAATAGAAACACAATTCTGGAGATTTCTCACTTTTTTTTATTCCTCTTAAAAGGCAACTAAAAACCAACTAACCAAACAAACAAACAAAAAAACCCCACTAAACTACCTTTGAGGAAGGCTCCTTTCTGCTTACAAACTGTGTCTTCATCATCTAACTGTGCAGCACATCAAAAATGGATGTGGAGAATGGAATAACTCCTAGTCAAATGTTCACACAAAGATTTGAAGGAGTTTAATAAAGACCGACTAATTTGATGCACTAAATATTGTTCAACAGTTGGAAAGTAGTAAATGTACTACAAGAACATATCTTCCAGTTGAATTNGTCTTTTCCAAAATAAACAACAGTATGGTTTCATAGAATCATAAAATCACCAGGGTTGGAAAAGACCTCCAAGATCATCCAGTCCGACCACCCACTTAGCACCAGTATTTCCCCACTAAACTATTAAGGCTGAGTGAAATGGGTCTGTTCAGCCTTGAGAAAAGAAGACTCTGAGGGGATCTGATTAATGTTTGTAACTATCTTAAGTGTGGGAGTCGAGGAGATACGGCCAACCTCTTTTCAGGATTCTGTAGACAGGACAAGGGGAAACGGCCATAAACTGGAGCATAGGAAGTTCTGTACCAATATTTGAAGGAACTTTTTCACAGTGAGTGTGATGAAGCATTGGCACAGGCTGCACAGGGAGGTTGTGGATTCTCCCCCTCTGGAGATATTCAAGACCCGCCAGGACACCTACCTGTGCAGTCTGCTGTAGGGGGCCTGTTTTTCAGGGAAACTGGAGTTGATGATCTTCCAATCCCAACAATTCTGTGATTCTGTGAAACTATATCCCTTAGCACAACATCTAAACATTTTTTGAATGCTTCCAGGGATGATGACTCCACCACTTCCATGGGCAGCCTTTCCAGTGCCTGATCACTCTTTTGAAGCAGAATTTTTTCCTAATACTTAACCAGAACTTTCCATGATGCAACTTGAGGTCATTCCCTCTAGTCCTATTGCTAGTTCTGTGGGAAAAGAGATTGATAGTCATCTTACCACAGCCTCCTTTCAAGAAGCTGTAGAAAGCAATAAGTTCTCCCCTGAGTCTTCTCTTCTCCAGAGTAAACAATTCCAGTTCCTTCTGCCGCTCCCCATGAGGCCTATGCTCCACCAGCCCCATCACCCTCCTCTGAATATGCTCCAGGGCCTTTATGTCTTTCTTTTAGTGAGGGATCCCAAACTGAATAGATTACTCAATGTGTGGCCTCATCAGAGCTGAGTAAAGAGGTTTGATTTACTTATTTTTTGTTTGCCTGTTTTTCTTGTTTGTTTGTTTTTGTGTGTGTATGTGTGTTTATTTCTAAATACGAATGTAGTCTTAATATGAAAATGAACACAACTTTCATAAGCTTTAAATCAAATAATGAACAGTTCACTCATTTTTAAAAATAATGCAGAAGTGTATCTACTATTAAGAATATTTTCCAACATATGAATGTTTACAACAGCAACCGCTAAAGTATAATCTTATAACATTTTTTTGATTTAGGTTTTAAAATGAAAGACAAATGACTAGAAATCTTATCTTACTCTGTGATGAAGTATCACTGAATATTTAAAAATACCTGTTCCTTGGTTTCTAACCACCTGTTCAGAACAAGTTAACATCAGTAGGACAAATACATCTCTGTCAAAACTATTACATAGTAAACCTTTGCAAAGAATGAAAGCTTCTCATATAAAGTGTTTGCTATGGGGGATAGATATTTAGTTGTCTTAAAAAAATAAATTAAAAAAATAATAATTAAAAAATTCCACTAACTTAAAATGTCTGATTCACATTAGTGTTGATAGACTTACACAGAGGTTAATTTTGTGAACTGCCTGTATACATGGCCTTCATTAACACCATATAATTATACTGAGATTTCCTGAGCTTGACTTGTCAGATAAGATCTTATCTAGATGAATGGTTTTTCTTGCTTTGAATGCTTGAATGAATCTGAGAGTCATTTGGCACTTGGCAGCCTACATTATGACATGTTATCAGCCAAGTAGTGCAAAGAAAAAATTAATTATTTCAAAGAAGAAATGCATGATAGAAATATTTTAAAATGTAACAATAGCTGTGTTGGCTCTAAGGAAAAATAATTGCAAAGCGGAAACAAGTCCAATGAAGAAGAACATCTTTCTTCAGAAACTTCCAACAAGGTTACCTATCAGTGAACACAGCTGTCAACCATCAATCCCCTTGCTGGAACATTATTTGGAGAAAAAAAGTTAAAGTAATTCATGAAACGTTTTATTGTTCTCCTTCACATAAATTAATGCAACTGCTTTTGCTGTTACTGTCATAATCTTGAGGCTATTTCTTGACATTCTTTCTCTCAAGGGAAGTCAGAAAGACAAATTGCATGTAGGGATAAAATTTTGGAATGCTATTTTTATTATTATTTTTTCCCTCTTGCACCTTAATTTTTATCTCATTCTCTCGCTACGTTATTCACCTGCTTACCTGTCATTGGGCAGCCTCAGAATAGCAGAAGAATGCACTGGCTGCTTTGTGGAAAAAAACAAAAAACAAAACAAAACAAAACCCCTCAAAATGGGAGTTTGCTCACAGTTTAGGGAAGAATAATGTTTAGATTGTTAAAATCTAGTTTAGTAGTACCAGAATGAATAACTTTGTGAATACAGGCACATAACTGAGATTCAAAGGATGAAGGGTTAGTTTGTTAATTTGCTGCAGATACTTTGATATAAAATTGCTATGTCTACTCTTTAACTTTTCCTGAACATAAAGCACATATTTTATTAGGTTTGTTTTTGTTTTTTATTTTTTTTACTGCACTTATGTCATAGATTACTTACTACAAAAACAGTTATATCTCCAAAATATTTTAGAATTTAAGGTTATTTTGTGTTTGAGTACTAACGCAGAATAAATTATGAATTAAAACTACAAAAGCTGTTTCTAAATAGCTTTTAATACAGCTACTAGGTCACTCTGAAATTAATGCCTCCTCTTTAATTCCATGGTAAATATAACAGATACAAGGAGCACATTTGTGCAGCAAATTCTCAGCTACAAAATGTTTTTTTTTTTTTTTCACAGTATAGTCACTACCATTAGCTGTGTATTTTCACCAGTGATGAACAAAAGCCTGCATGCCATACTATAAAAATCTTCACCAGTGGAGGTGACCACTGTCACTATCTCTACTGTTAAAATGTACCACCCACTGCCTCACCGTGCTCACAACCACTGTTGGCTCTCCATAAAAAATTAGCAAGTATTGATGAATATCTGTAGGTGCCATTTTTTCCACATGGAGAAATTCAATTACATACCTTTTCTACTTATGCACTTCCATGTTAGGCAACATTTTGTCAGACTGCCCCTCTGCTGCCATCTGTCACACGGCAACAAAATGAAACAAAATATTGGTGGGAAGGTTCAACACCTATAGCCATACCAGCAACAACTGCCTCTGACAATACGAATCAACATAAAATAACTTTTGACCAAATTGTTAGAATCTGTCTTTGCCTTATTCTTGGAATTAGCACTTTCCATATGTACTTGATACATACTCTAGACTACTCTTTCTATTATTTCTATATAATTGTTCTCTCTGTTTCCTTGTACAGCAAAGTATGAGCTGAGTCTATAAAGAGTGAGTGATAATGCAGTCTTTAGTTGCCACTATTATTTTCATAGCAGATTTGTATTCACTGAGAGGAAAAACAATCATCAAACTCCTGAAATAGGACAAAAATTTTCTCACAGCTGATGACACCAAGCTGAGTGGTGCAGCTGACACAGTTGAAGGAAGGGATGCCATTCAGAAGGACCTCGAGAGGCTAGAAAGGTGGGCCAGGGTGAACCTGATGAGGTTCAACACAGCAAAGTGCAAAGTTTTGCACTTCGGCCAGAGGAATCCCAGGCATCCATACAGACTGGAAGGAGGAGGGCTTGAGAGCAGCCCTGCAAAGAAGGACCTCAGGATCCTGATGGATGAAAAGCTTAACATGAGCCAGCAGTGTGCTCTTGCATCTCGGAAAGCAAATGGTATCCTGGGCTCCATCAGAAGAGGGGTAGCCAGCAGGGACAGGGAGGTGATTGTCCCCCTGTACTCTGCTCTTGTGAGGCCTCATCTGGAGTACTGTGTCCATGTCTGGAGCCCCCAATACAAGAAAGACAAAGAACTGTTGGAGAGGGTCCAGATGAGGGCCACGAAGCTGATCAGGGAGCTGGAGCACCTCCCCTACAATTACAGGTTGAAGGACCTGGGCTTGTTCATCCTGGAGAAAAGAAGGCTGTGGGGTGACCTCGTTGCAGCCTTTCAGTACCTAAAGGGAGCCTACAAACTGGAGAGGTTGTGGATGCCCCGTCCCTGGAAGTGTTCAAGGCCAGATTGGATGGGGCCCTGGGCAGCCTAGTCTAGTATTAACGGAGAGGTTGGTGACCCTGCATGTGGCAGGGGATTGGAGATTCATGATCCTTGAGGTCCCTTCCAACCCAGGCCATTCTGTTATTCCGTGATCCTGTAATTCTGTGAAATTTATTCTCAAATTCTTTCACTAAAATAGAAAACACAGCTGACTATTTTTTCTGTTCACAGAACTGTTGTCTAGCCAACATATTAAAATCCATAAATTTATTTATCATGACTTGAATTAGCACTGCACTGTGCCCCATGCCTTTGTTTTGGCCCAAATTGGAATAATTGTTCACCGATGTTTGGTTGGTGTTGAGAGGCCAGGCTGGGCCTCTTGGCCCTGGGGAGCCACTGCCACGATGATGTGGTAACAGGGGATGGGACTCTTGGAGAGCTGTACTGGGCTGCATGTGCCCTGTAGGCCACAGGTCAACCATGCCTATGATAAACTGTACAACTATGAGATAAACAAGTTCATTCTACATTGGATGATGAACAGGTTTAGTAGTAGAGTTCAGAGAGTTGCAGTGAATGGCTATATATGGATGGCAGCAGGGCATTAGTGATGTTCCCCAGGACTCTGTTGTAGGGTCAGTCAACATTTTTATCAATGATCTGGATACAGGAGTGCAGTGCATCCTCAACTAGGAGATACTTTTAATTCCCTGGATGAATAAGAGGTCTTGTAAAGAGGTTTAAACAGATTGGAGCATCAGGCAGTGTCAATGGTTTACGGGATGTTTTGGCCCAGTTCCATGACTAGTGGGGTGAGGGGACCCGCAGACCCACTCCCTGAGAAAGGGAAAAGTGGAAAAGGAGAAAGGGCAGGGAGATGGGCCTAAAAAAAAAACAAGTGGCAATGATCTGAAGATAAACAAACTAATTTACTAAATAAGATATTAGATTATAAGTTAACACACTATAATACAATATTACAATGTAATTAGAATTGGAGATAGTAAAACAAATAAAATGAGAGAGAGTGTCCAAAGGCTGATGGCCTTACTCTAAGTATGCTGAGGTGTTATGTCACCTACAACAGAGATGAGCTGGATGGTCAAAAAGGAAAAAGGAAAGGCTCGTGATAGGTGTACAGTTTTTATCTTTCCCTCTGAGCAGAAATTGTAACAGAACAGCGAACAGTCCTTTGGGAGATGTAGTTCTTCATGTCTTCTGGGACAGGTACCCGGAACTATACATGATCCATGGAACTGGAGCATTAACTCTATTACTCCCAGTACACTATATGATGTTATGATGTGGAATACCAATAATTTAAAATCATAAAACCATGACAGGCAGTCATCAACAACAAGAAATTCTGCAGAGGAAAATGCCAGGTTCTGCATCTGAGACAGATTAATGCTAGACACAAGTACAGATTTGGAAATGATTGGCTAGCGAGCAGCTCAACAGAAAGGAATCTGAGGGTGTTAGGATACAGTAGACTCAACATGAGTCAGTAGTTTGCCCTGGAAGCCAAGAGAGCAAACTGCATTTTGAAGTTCATTAAACATAACAGAGACAGAGAGTCAAAAGGAGTCATTCTCCCAGTTTTGTGTAGTGTTGATGCAGCCTCACCTTGAGTATTGTGAGCAGCTCTGGGCTTCACAGTACATAGAGTGCGTCAAGGACCTTGCAAGATTCCAAAGGACAACGAAGGTAGTAAAAGTGCTGGAAGGCATTTCCTATGAAGGAAGGCTGAGGACATGTGTGTTGTCCAGTCTAGAGTAAAGACTAAGATTATCATTCTCTCGGGTTCTATTGTTGGTCACCAGTGTGAAGAGATGAGTGCTTTCTCTACTATGAGAGGAATCTGTAGGTCACTGTGAGATCTTTCTTCAGCTTCCTCTTCTCTAAACTGAAAAAGCAAGTAACCTCAGCTGCTCTTTATATCTTCCTCTCTAGACCATTCACCATCTTTGTAGCTCTTCTTTGAACACTCTCTAATAAATTTATATCCTTATATTTTGGCACCCAAAGCTGCACAAAATAATTGAAGTAAGGCCTCACCAGAGCATTGAGGAGCAGGACAATCACTTCTGCTAGCTGGAAAGAGGGGAGATTTAAATTAAATGTCAGGGAGTAGTTTTTCACTGGGAATGTTGTGAGGCCATTGGAACAGACTGCCCAGGGAGGTTGTAGAAGCACTGTTCCTGGAAGTATTCAAGGCCAAGCTGGACGGGGCCCTGGGCAATTTGATCTAGTATTTGATGTAACAGCTGGAACCCTGTCTGTGACAGGAGCTTTGAAATATAACAATCCTTGAGACCCCTTTCAATTCAAGACATTCTATGATTCTATTAGGGAAGAATTCAGCATTTGCTCTTGTTGAACTCCATGCAGTCAGTCATTGCCCAGCTGTCCAATTGTCAAGATATTTCTGTAAGATCTCTGTACCGCAAATCCAAAATTGTAAATTGTTGAGAAGGACTCAGACATGACATGTTAATTCCTTCAGGACTCTTAGATGAAACTTGCCAATCTCCATGGAATAACAAGTATTCACCTGCTACAATAGGTCCATTACAATCCTCACGTTCACAAGTGAAAAGTTATCTCTCCCTGATTCACATTCAGATAATTAAAAGCCCAAGATCTGTTACTATTGAAAATGAATGTAAAAACTCATTAAATGCATCTGTCTGTTAATCATATCTGTATGTTAGGTGACTACCAGGTATCTATCCAGTGTTTTCCCTAGACTTTGTCCTGCTGTTGACATACTTAACGTCTCCCCGTTTTTATTTTTGTTTTGTTTTTTGTTTTTGTCTGACACCACAATGGACATTGTCAACTCAAGCTGAGTTTGAATTTTTTGTCTTATCCCTGCAAATACAATCTGCATTTATACGTACTTCTTGAGGAAGACCCATACATTCAGCAGTACAGTGTACTGTTGAAAGAGAAGCACAATTAGGATAGCACTTTACCGCTGTTATAGTTGGAAAGATTATCCAACTGGTAAAAAAAAAAAAAAAAAAATCAAGGAAGAAATGCTTTCCTGTATCCAAGGATCTAGGTTTGCAGCAAAAAGACTCTGAAAAGATAGGATCTCCAGAAAGACATACTTCCCCACTTGTAGTCAGCCCTTAAATGGAGTCTAGAAGGATTGGAGCCTGGCTCCACCTATTCCAGTCTCACAGGTGAATTGCCTTCACCTGTGCTCCCACCGCTGACCAGTCCTTGCCTCAGGTGATCAATCAGTGGTTCAGGCTGTGATTCAATAGTTTCCATACATACAGGCAAAGATATATAGTCATAGATCTCTCTCTCTCTATATATATATATTTCTTTAGGAGAATTCACATTCTGTGTTCTCAAAGACTGGTTTCACTGATTTCATTACAGTTTTCCTACAAATAAGGGGGATTTAAACTTTCAAAATAAGATTAAATCCTTATAAAAAGAACACAGATAAATCTAGTAAATTTCCCTTGTAAAGAAGGCTTTAATGCTTCCGTTTCCTTTCTTCTCTTTTCTTCTTTCTTCTATTTCTTTTTTCTTTTCTTTTCCTTTTTTTTTTTCTTTTCTCTTTTCCTTCCTTTCCAGTTCTTTTCTTTTTAGAAATTAGCTTAAAAATCATAATTTGGGTAAAATATTCATAGCAAATAATTTCCTAATCAAGTTCAATTTGCTTTTTCACTCATTTTGTGTGCAATTACTTTTTTTTTTTTTTCTTTATTTGAAATTATTTGTTAACTCACCACCTATACTGCTGCAAAACTTTTAAAGAAATAATATGATAAGACTGTTCTGTGGAAGCCTTGTGGTTGTGGTTGACATGTTTACTTTGTGCTTTAATTTTTACCTCGTAATTTCAGTTTTCATAACTCATGATGTATGACTAGCCATCTGATTACATATGATACTGATTCTGATTTTGGAGATGAAATGATAACTGTTAAAGCGGAATGAGAAAACAATTCCTTTTTTTGATTGATCTTCTTTTGAAATATTCACAACATGTAGTTATCTGTATAATGAGAAGTCAGCTTGATAGGTAAGTTTTATGACCATAAATATATTAACCACATGAACATATAACCTCATGGTATCAACAAAACA
The DNA here is from genome assembly GCA_003435085.1 of Syrmaticus mikado. NCBI lineage: Eukaryota > Metazoa > Chordata > Aves > Galliformes > Phasianidae > Syrmaticus > Syrmaticus mikado. The sequence goes on from QGNR01000033.1 coordinate 8,433,762, forward strand.
ACTAAAATAAACTAAGGCAAGAAAGTGCCTGATAACATTGATAAACATTTCTATGGCAATGAAAAAACAGCTGAAACAGTCATATATTTTCAATACTGAAAGAGATCAGACACTTGTGTGATGGGTATATATATATATATGGGTATAATAATATATATTATATTATTATATATATATTATATATATATATATATATATACCCATCACACAAGTGTCTGATCTCTTTTAGTATTGAAAAAATATATATATTATTATATATAATATATATAATAATATATATAATATATATATTATATAAGTGTCTGATATATATAATATAAAATATATATATATAACATCTGATATATATATATCTAATATCAAATATCTAATGAGTTAAAATACTTGACTTTTTTTTTTTTCTAAAATAAACAAGCAAAAACATATTCAGTAGTATGATCCAAAATTAATCTTTTTTTTTTTTTTTTTAATGATTTTTAAAAATATTCTTTGGTGAAGGAGAGGAGAGAAAAGATAATTATGGGAACATTATATTTTTTCCGCTGTGAAAGTGATTATAAAATGTCACAGATTAGATTAACTGGAAGAAAAATGAGCACTTAGCAAATGAAAGTAAAGTAGCATTTTTACAGGAAGAAGCAGATAGTGTACTTATTTTTGAGGAACAGTTGAGGTTAATATTTGCATTCGTTTTATGTGAACACAACAGCATACATAGGTTTTTAGAGCATTTCCTCATACTAGGAAAAAATATTAATTGAAAACTAAGAATGCAAACATTCAAGTTGTATTCAACTTTCTGTTGTTGTTTTCTTTCTATCTGTGACTGTATTCACTTTCCTTTCATTCAGCTAATGTAACATAAAGTTTTGTAATCTAACTCTCATAGATAGCATTGTATGTTTACTTGTAGGATTTTTTTTTTAAATTACTTTCTTGTGCTATCCAGTGAAAAAATATTTTGCAGATCTAAAGATGAGTTAAGATGAGTTTAAAAAAAAAAATAAAATCAATTTATTCATTCAATTATTCTTTTTTCTATTCTCTGCTGATCCTTCCCAAAGAGTGGATGTTATAATAATGTAGTAGCTATAATAAAAAATGGCTAGTTATATAAGACAATTAGGGTTTATCTGATTGTTTATTAACTAATTTGATGCTGTGTTACACTTAAAGAGTGCAGGTCCCTATATACTTCCACAATATTCTGAACACTTATCTCCCATAGGTCATCCATACTGCTGCTGGTCACAATTCAAAACTGGAACTATCTAGTTTTAGGAAACTTCTAAAATACATAATTGTTACACCAGTGAGAATCTGTGGTTTAGTTTCAACTATCTATAATTATAAGATAGCACTCACTTCAAAATGCCTTTGGTTATTTTTAAATTTAATAATTTTTTAATGAATGTCTCTAGCTCCTACAAGGCTGAGTGACTGTTATATGGACAGCAAATATGCTCTTTCATATTTATAAAGTGTCTAATAGCAGGAGATATTAATTGAGCAATTGCCATGGTTACAAGTTCAATTACTATTCTCCAAAACAACAGTTAAAACTAAAAATCCATTTATCAATGATTTAGCAATCATCTTAAAAAATGAATATCTAAGATAAGCATTCAGGCTAACAACAACAAATAATAATAATAACATTGAAACATAAAGTGTAAATATAATTATCCTGAAATCCCACATCTCATGCAGAAGTGAGAAGTAGTAAATTCTCAACTAGAAAAGGCTTAACAAAAGAAGGAAAACTGACATGAAAGTGAGAGCTCTCCTGGAGAAACAAAAATAAAAACAAAACAACAACAAACATCTCAAAACCTATTTTTAGCAGAATAAACAGGAAGAAGATAGCAAGAAATACAGAATTTAGGAAAGCTAAACTATTTTAAAAATATTATTAGGCTAGATACATGTGTCTATTAAACTCCAACAATTAATTGTTTAACTGTTAAAGGATGGAAATCTTAATCAGTTTGAGTTTTATAGACAGAGAATTGAAATGCTAGATGAAAATCAGTGTGTAATTGCTAACTAGAAGTTGTAGGATTGGTACACACTGAAAAAGTTGAAAAAAAAATTTAGGGAAAAAAAAAGAAAAAGATAGTCAATAAAAAAATGATGAGAAGTCAGCAAGGATTATGTCCTTTAAAACATTTTAGAATAAATCTCTTCTATCTTTTACACTCAGCTAAGCTAAGCATGTAAGACAGGCCATTTCATTCTTCTAGGACTACCTGGAAAAGCTTACTTTCTAATATGTATTAGACAAATGACTGAAATATTCTGTGCAGATGTGGAGTGTGCACATGTAAATCTCCTAAGTACCTAGTAGGCTGAGGAAATAGATGGTAACTACTTTCTTGACTGTTTAACGTATTAACCGCTGTGTATTTGATGACTTAGCACATAAGGAAGGGTAGATGTGGAGAGATGTCCCAGTTTGTAGGATCGGGGATAGTCTTCACAAAAAAAGTAGGTATTTCTAGAAACTCATAAAATTAAATGTGAAATTACAGACATTGTAAAATGGAAACTTGCCTTGATAATGTTTCTGAAAAAAAATATTAAAATACTTGTGTTTTATTTGAGAATAAGTTATTAAATTGATGGTTCTTTATAAGCTGTACTTAGCAATTGGAAATCATAAACACTACCTTCTTCACAATCGTATGTTAAGACAGCATAATATAACCATGAGCAACCTTCCCCTCATGCTGCAAAATCTGTCAATACTTTCTTGATCTCCCTAATTATGTACTGGAACTCCACAAAAGCCCACTAAGCAGTTTAGAGTTATCTTTATGAACAGTCTGCTATTAGTAATCATTAACTCAAGTTTGAAGGGGTTTAGAGAGGAATGGACTCTCTCTCTCTCTCTCTCTCTCTCTCTCTAGCACACATTTCATTTCTTTTCATGCTCATGTAGTTTATATGTCCTGAGATGACTGCCATCAATGATGCTGTAAGTGTTAGAATCAACTGCAGATATATCTAATTGGAAACATTCTACTCACAAGAGCTTGCAGAATAATCCTGGAAAATTGTGAATTGGCAATAAATTAATTAGAAGAAATTTGGGAGTGAGGGTTGCTTTTGGTTCTGTTTTTGTTTTTGAGGTGATATTTTGGACAAAATACTGAAAACATCAGTGCTTTTATGTCTCTGCTACAGGAATTACCGTAGTGGGAAGTGTTTCCCTTCTACAGCAGCCAGTTCAACAGGGTATTACAACTAATCTGCTACAAGCTATCATAGAAATGATAGACCTAAATATCATAAAACTCACTTTAACTGAGGAATGTATGAATTAGTCTTGCTATACTATATACATTTCTACTCCTGCAGAAATAAGAAATAAAGGGGTGAGTTCTGAACCTTACATTCACCTAAGGTGTTTAGATCTTTAGGATCTAAAGAACCACAAAGTACTTTAGTGAGGGTTAATTATTATGCCATGCACTGGATGTGAAGTTTCTACACTTTAATAAATTGAAAAGTATATGCCTGTCCTGTGTACCCTGAGAAAATACTGCCAGAGTTTTTTCTTCTGGTACAGGGTTTCAACTTACTAGTTAAAAAAGAGCCACCCACACTACAACTATCAAAATAATTTGATTTATACATAAAGTGTTGATACATCTCTTTTTTCCAACTCCTGCAACTGGTTGTTAAGCTAAATTTTTGCAGTTAATGCCCTAAGATTTTATATACATGTTATTATCCAACATTAAATGTACTTGTGACATCACATCTGAATGGTCCATAAATCTGAATTCTTTGTTCATAATAAACATTTTCTGATCTGATCCCATGGGATATGTGAATAATGCAATGTGCTCAAAACGATCTTCTCCTTCTCAAGAGTCTGAATATTTCATTCTCCTAATTTCTTTATTCCGTTTTTCTTTCCTTGCATGTTTCCTTTCCTTTTCTTTTCTTTTCTTTTTTTCTTTTTTCTTTTTTCTTTTTTTTAATTCTTTTATTATTATTATTATTTTCAATCTTGGAACATAAAGTGCTATACTGGCATAATTAACAAGGATAGTTTAATCAGGAGGGATAGGGTAAGGTAGGAACATCCAGAAGAACTTCCAATGTGTATATCTGAGTATGATTTTGTTATTTTTATTTGTTTTTAAGAGGGGAAAATGGGAAGTTTAATCTGAACTAAGTGGTTAGAATGATTGTAAAAAAAACATTAGTTGACTGGACAATAATAATCCTTTTTCAAGTCTGATTTGATTATCTGTTAAATGTAGTTTTTAATTGGCATATGGAACATAATATTCTGATGCTCTAAGAAATAAAATGACTGTGCTAAGTACACCCCAGGCTGGAGAGCGACAGTTATTCTGCCAACCTGTCTACTGAAGGCTTGCAGCTTTATCTGACCAGCGGTGATTTCAGTGGACTATAAACAGAAAATACAGCTTTTGGATGTTTCTTATGTTATTCTTCTACTGTTTCCTTTGTTAAAACAAAAGTAATTCTTAAGTGGATGTTTTAGTAAATGTCCATATTCTAATTTGTTAAAGGTTTTTCTTTGTGGTAAAAGAAAAATATCACACAAAATAAGAGAAACTAAAGTCTATTATCTGAAAGGAATATGCTACTTCTTACAGAGACTGTATTTGTCAAAATCTACTCAATTTTTAAACATGTATAGATATATATAAAGTTGTTGTTGTTGTTATTATTATTATTATTATTATTATTATTATTTTTGCATAGTGTCATGGTTTTGTGACTTTTGGTTTTCGGTATTCCACATCATAACATCATGTAGGGCAGCGGGAGTTTAACTGTTAATGCTCAAGTTCTGGGTACCTGCCTGGAAGAGAAGAACTACGTTCCCCAGGGGACTTTGCGGTCACAGAGTCTCTAGATATAACTCCTGGCAAGGTCACCTGATGCGCTCTTCTTCGCTTGCTTTTGGTCGGCTCTCCTCCCGTCTCCCTGCTGCTCAACTGGACTGCGCATCTCACCTCAGTGTTGTGGTGAGGCCTATCCACGTTTCGGACATTCTCTCTCTCATTATATTTGATTTATTAGTTTCAATTCTAATTGTATTGTATTACAGTGTGTTATCTTGCATTCCGATACTATATTTAGTAAATTAGTTTGTTTCTCCTCAGATCGTTGCCGCTGTTTTTAATTATTTTGGGGTCCCTTGTTCCCTTTTTCTGGAGGCGCGGATTTTGCTAAATCCCTCCGGCCCGCTCGTCATGGAACCGGGCCGAACCAGCGCATAAACCATTGACAGCATAGACAGAATGAGTTAATACCCTTTATTATTTTGGGTCCACTTAGCCCACCAAATAACAGTATATTCAGCAACTACCTCATCTGCTTTTTTTTTTTTTTCTTTTTTTTTTTTTTTCCCTTAGTAGAGTACGAGGGGAAAGCAGTAAAAAATGTAGTGTCTTTTTTTAGTGTACATGTCAGGAGATGACCTGAAAGCTAATGGATCTGGAAATGTTGAGGGTTCACATTTGACCTGCTCATGATTATTGGTTTAGGCCTTTCACAGTCATGTAGCTGCTGAAATTCAACAGTAATTCTCCATTTCTGGAGGAGTAAGCACGTATTTTTCCACTTACGAATTTAACCATAAATTTTTGAGAGGTTTGATCCATAAGGAGCCTAAAGTGTCACAATTATTAGTGTAGCAGATAACCTAACTTTTAGACATCCTGCTAATCAATGGAATTCACACCGTAAGTCAAATTTACAGGTTCCTTATACAATACAATAGAGACAATTATATATCTTAAAACTGTTTTTACAGAATATAACATGCTCAGTAGGAGACTGACTAATCAGTCTTTTGTAAACTATGAAGGACAACACTCTATATATGTCCTTACTCCTTTCAGAATCTTCCTTATAGAACAGGCATCTATGAATTTTGTCATAGATTAGTATGCATAGTTGGTTTTAGGTGGCTCCATCTGAGACTATATTTGAGAAAGAAAAAAAAGAGTGGAAAAGTGGAAAAAATTATATTTTCTATTGGCTGTAGAAATTTGGGGGCTAAGGATTTGGTTGTTGGGTACATAGCCTAAATCAGCTTCTTATTTTGTTTAGTTAGCTGTCACACCAGGGGTCATTTCCTGCTCATAGGACCAGGTATGAAAGCATTATTTGATGAAATTCTATCATGATGAAGTTGTGCAAATATGTGAACTAATCATCTCACTAGAATTATTTGTAAATATCTGTCCTCCAGTGAACAGGATACGCTCATCTGAATCATGGATTCTCTTTCCTATTCCAATAACGAATTAATAAGTAGCTTGACACCGTCAAAGTTTTCTTTAACTTTATAGTTCACTACTTAATTTTCTCCAGAACATTACAAAAATACAAATAAAAATCTGATACTTAGGTTGTAGATAACATCATCTGTTTCTTCCTTTAACTTGAAGCAAAGGCTTCTGAGGTGGTACAGGCAAATCATAAAAGTGGTTGTTTAAAATCTTGGTTATTTTTGGCTTGAAGGCATGAATAATCAAGTCCTTGAATAATCAGTGAATATTCTGTCTAATCATAAAAAAAGTTTGAGTGAGCCTCAAAATATTTTCATGTTACAGGCCCAATTACTATGGGGGTCATTTATTATGAAAAATTAATGAAAGGAAGTAGCTTATGTTCTTGGTGTTTACTCTTAGATTCTGAAATTCCTAAGAAGAAATTTGAAGTTACACTTTGCTTCTCTTTTTCTTGGTCTAAGGACACCTTAAAAACTCTTTCTGTAAAATTAAGCAATGTAATAAGTCTCCCTCATGAATCAGCTGGTTAAGATTTGCACATCCCATTTCCTTTGCTGCTTCTATCCTTCTCCCACCTTCACATTCCTTATGTTGTTGACATACGCAGGGTGAAAACTGGAGTAGAAGAAACATATGAGAAACACTGGACAATTTGTGATGAGTTCAGATTTCATTATGAGGTTCCTGAACAATTCAATAATTTCATGCAGGATCCTTTTTTACCCCATGCTCTATTGCAAAGGCTGAGAATGCCTCATCATTAATTTCTCTACTTTATTATTAATAATGTATTTCAATTTAGAAGGCTAAAGATAATTCTGATTTCATTAAAAAAGAAATAAAAATGGAGATATTTCAAACTACTTCTGTGCCAGTTCAGAATAAATGGAGTACATCTTGCTATGTGGTAGTCAGAAGAGCAAGGATGCATTGGGACTATGTAAAGCTGAATCATGTTAACCATGAGGAAAACAAACACCCCCCCCCCCAAAACAGGAAACAACAACAATAACAAACAAACAAAAAACAAAACAAAACAAAAAAAACATGGGACATCTTTAAGTGGCTCCATGATTAATTCCTGAGAACAGAATTTTCCTGAATTAAATGTAATATTTCAAGAGTGCCACTGTGTTTCAATTTAGTCAAAAGGGACGATGGTGCCTGAGTTTCACTGGGATAGTGCACTGAGATTTTTCAGCATTAAAGCTGTCATGCTGTGGAAGCCTGGTGAGTTTGTACAGATAAAGCTATGTAAGTCTGACATTTCCTGAATATAGTCCTTAATGATCACACTAGATCTTTCTGAAGTTTTTTGTGATCTGAAAACTGAAAAGAAANTTACCAATTTTAAGTTCATCAACATTCCTTTATCTTCTTAACATACAGACAAACACGAAGATGGATGCCAGTTATCTCATGAATCACATTTTATGAATGCACTAGTTGGAATGTAGTTGCCTTTTTACCTGGAAAAGAGCAAAGAAAGACAGAAAAATGGAAACGTAATGCTCATATCTCAATTTCTAAAGCATATTTTAGAAATAGAATTAGGGCAAATACATGGGTAAAAGGTATATGTGTTCACTATAGTAATGGCACATGAAAATAGTTTCTTGATTGCCCAAATTTAATGAAAAAGAATTTGAGCAAATACTTTTATTTCTTTAAAAAGATTATGGAAGTAATAGGTCTTAATTAAATGATTTATAGTGAGTATTACACTTCTGAATGTACCCCCAATCAGCTTGTGAATCATTTGTGAAACAATTTTGCAGAGGCATTATTTCTTTCAAAAATGAAAAGTATTATCTCAGGAGAAACATCTGAATAGTATTACGATTTTATTTACCTTTCTTCAGATTATGTATTTGTTACCCTGTACCATCTCAGTGTGCTGCGCTGAGACAAATGGGTATATTTTCCTTTTAAGTATGCTTTTACTCCTCAAAGACTTGTTTTGTTTTGTTTTATCTGCCTGAGAGCAGCAAGAGAAACAACTAGTATTTGAGTACAGAGCAATAATGAAGCTTTTGTACTATTAGATGTAGTATTCTTTGAGGAGAGGATGCTAGTGCATGTTTGCTATATTTGGGGCAATACATGGATTGCTCTAGAGACAGACCTTTTATACTTTTAGATTAAAATAAGAATAGCATTACATAAATTAAAATTCAAAAAAGGGGATAATTTGAGACAAAGATGTACTAAAAGTACGCATGCTTTTAATCTAAGGACCCCAAAAGTACAATATTTCAAAGAAATTTTGATAAAACACTTACCTTTTCAGTGCCACATCATCCTCTGCAGAAACATCAGTGACATTCTTCAAATCCACTTATAGGAATCAGATATAGTTTCAGTATAGAGGAAAACTAACATTTCAATTCCTCCTGTTCGTACATACTTTGGGATAGCTGTGTATTTCCTTCTAAACTATAACTATTGAAAATGCTGCTTCATAACTTGCTGATTTCTATTCCACCTACATGGAAGATTCAAACAGAAGAGAAACATTTTGTTTCAGAACCTTGGAACAGTCCTGAAATGTATTCCATAGTCATAACACGAAAACAAACAAACAAACAAAAAAAACCCTAGGAATGGATTTCATGAATGTAAAATATTCCTTCTGGAAGAAGGTAAACTAGAATTTTCATTTTAGTTGCTTACCAAAAGTTTCACATGATGGTCTAAACCAAGTGGTCCACACTGCTGTGACTTCCTCCAGCGCACAAGTCCCACTGGCAATTATGTGTATGTGCAATTCCATATTGTTATAGTTTGTTACCCTTCATCTCTGCACATTCGCTCTTTCTCAAATTAACATTTTTTCTCTTCTGCTTCCACTCATGGCTCCTGGATCTCTTGCATTTTCTTTCTTCCCCTTTCTTAGTCATTACTGTTTTTTTTTTTTTTTTTTAAAAGGCAGCAGCTATTTCTGAATATTCAGAAAGATCCTACATATCAAGGGTTCCTTTACTGTCTCGAGTAAGAATTACTTTAATGTCACAATACTCCCCCAACTAGCAAATGCACAGTAGTACGATTGAACACCTTTATAGATTGACCTGATGGGTACTGAGGCAGTAGGCAGTGTCACAATTCATAATAGAAGATGGAAACTGTGAAGGCTTGGGTCAGAAAAAGATATTCACCTATTAGAGAGCTCTTGGACAGTTCTTTAGGTTAGAATAAACCAACAGGTCTGCTTTTGTACTGAGATTCTGGGAACTCCATATAGAAAAACTCTAAGATCCTATCTGGCACTTCTTGGTTCTGGTTTCTCACAAAGGATCAACACACATCTACAGATAGCTTTTTGGCTTGCTCTCTGCCACAGAATCACAGAATAACAGAATGGCCTGGGTTGAAAGGGACCTCAAGGATCATGAATCTCCAAACCCCTGCCACATGCAGGGCCACCAACCTCCACGTTTAATACTAGACTAAGCTGCCCAGGGCCCCATCCAGCCTGGCCTTGAACACCTCCAGGGATGGGGCATCCACAACCTCTCTGGGCAGCCTGATCCAGCACCTCACCACTTCCTCTGTAAATAATTTCTCCCTGACATCCAACCTAATCTTCCCTCCCTCAACTTAAAACCATTTCCCCTTGTCCTGCTGTTATCTAGCCTCTCAAAGAGTTGATTCCCCTCCTGTTTGTAGGCTCCCTTTAAGTACTGAAATGCTGCAATTAAGTCGCCCCAGAGCCTTCTTTTCTCCAGGCTGAACAAGCCCAGCTCCCTCAACCTGTAATTGTAGGGGAGGTGCTCCAGCTCCCTGATCAGCTTCGTGGCCCTCATCTGGACCCTCTCCAGCAGCTCCCTGTCCTTCCTGTATTGAGGGCTCCAGACATGGACACAGTACTCCAGATGAGGCCTCACAAGAGCAGAGTACAGGGGGACAATCACCTCCCTGTCCCTGCTGGCCACCCCTCTTCTGATGGAGCCCAGGATACCATTTGCTTTCCGAGATGCAAGAGCACACTGCTGGCTCATGTTAAGCTTTTCATCTATCAAGACCCCCAAGTCCTTCTCTGCAGGGCTGCTCTCAAGGCCTCCTCCTTCCAGTCTGTATGGATGCCTGTGATTCCTCCGGCCCAAGTGCAAAACTTTGCATTTTGCTGTGTTTAATCTCATCATGCTCACCCAAGCCCACCTTTCTAGCCTCTCGAGGTCCCTCTGAGTAGCATCACTTCCTTTCCTGGACCGTGTCAGCTGCACCACTCAGCTTGGTGTCATCAGCAAACTTACTGGTGCACTCAATTCCATCGTCGATATCATTGATAAAGATGTTAAAGAGCTCTGGTCCCAAGACAGACCCCTGGGGGATGCCGCTCATTACCGGCTCCACCTGGACATAGAGCCTTTGACGATCACCCTCTGTCTGTGACCTTTTAACCAATTTCTTATCCATCGAGTGGTCCACCCATCAAATTCACATTCCTCCAATTTGGAGATAAGGATGTGCTGGGGGACCATGTCAAAAGCCACAGATTGTATCAGGAATTCCCTGTGTCAGCATTTTAGTTTCCAACATGAAAAAGAAAAATCTGATATTCTTCTGTACCTGTCATTATTACATGCACAGAGGGAGGGAAGAATGACAGCTCTGGTCTCAGAGATGCAGTGAGATGACACACAGCACTGGATCATAAGAGCTGTTTTGTCTTTAAAAGCTGACCTGGGGCTCTGAGCTATGAGGAAATCTTCTACCTGGCATTTAGGTATGTCAGAAAATGTCTGCCCAGTCTGTAATCCATGTGAGTCTAATTCAGTCCCACTGACTAGCTGAGCTGTACCAACACAGTCACCACAGGCTTATTGAAAGATTGATGCACATGGTTTCTTCCCTTTTTCAAAAGCAGTGTGTTATCAGCTGATGATATGGTAAAAGAGCCACACATAGAACATAGAACAGTTTTCTGTCATATGCCTTTGTGAATATCTGCCTACAAACTATAAGGGCAAGAAAGGAAGAGGTTTTTTTTTTGCTCAGTATTCAAAGCAGTTTGTGACAGTTAATGTTTGGCAGACAATAGCTCTCTTCCTCCCTCAGTTTTCTGTAATTGATAAAATTCCGTTATGTCACTACACAACAAAACTTCAGTGGACTACACAGAGAAAGGAGTGGTAGAATAAGCTTGCTACTGGGACTTTACTGGGTCATGATCTATTGTCACATGTCTGAGTAGCCATTTCAGGCTCAGGTGATTAATTGTTTGCAAGAATGACATCAGGTGCAGGTTTTCATCTCTAGTTTTAGTAGACAGCCTGCAGGAAGAAGCTCAGCTGTGAGCTTCTCTGGGGTCAGGATAAGCAAAGAGTGTGTTTTGCTGTATTTGCAGACACACTGTCATTTCTAATGGGAGCTACTAAAGGAACTGGGGATGTTTAGTCTGGGGAAGAGGAGGTTGAGGGGAGACCTTATTCCTCTCTTCAAATACTTGAAAGATGATTGCAGAGAGAGTGGGGTTGGTCTCTTCTCACAGGTGACAGGACAAGGGGAAATAGCCTCATGTTGTGCTAGGGTAAGTGTAGACTGGATATCAGGAAACACTTCTTTACAGAAAGGGGTTATTAAGCACTGGAATAGGTTCCCCAGGGAGGTGGTTGAGTCACCATCCCTGGATGTGTTTAAAAACCATTTGGATGTGGTGCTCAGGGACGCAATTTAGCGGAGGGTTGTTAGAGTTAGGGTAGTATGGTTAAGTTGTCGTTGAACTTGATCTTTAAGGTCTTTTCCAACCTGAACAATTCTATGATTCTATGATTGCTACTTAGTTTGAAATCAGAAACAGCAAATTGGGGTGAACTCAGTGAGAGCTTCAGGATTCTGAAAAGATTACCATTATGAGGTTTTGTACAGACATTATGAAAAGCATCTCAGACCTGAATCTGAGCTGTAGAATACAAACACTAAGTGACTTTGTTACCTTCTACCTCATCTACTGTTCTTGGGAGCACTCATCAAGACACATATATATTTATATATTTTTAATATATGTTTTCTATTGAATAAGTTAATGAAGTAAAATTGGATTTAAACATTACTCTGGACATCTTTTTCTTTAGAAGGCACATGTGTATTTGCTAAAGGCACTCTGAGCATTTCCCTCCACCCATTGCTTCTCCCTACTCCAGACATCTATCTTAGATTTATATATAAAAAAAAAAAAGATACAGAAAATTTACAACCTCCAAAAGTCTTTATGTTTTGTGTTCAGGTGTATACCTATAACTGGTAGTGTGATTAATGGGTAAGAGTTCCTTCATACCAACAGAAAAAAAAAGGAAGTAAATTATTATACTTATCCTTTCAAAGAAAATAGTAAAATCCCCATGAATCTGAGATAGGAATCTGTAATTAATCACACTGAAATAATATACAAATTTATCAGAACTGTAGAGTTGGAAGGGACCTTTAAATGTCATTTAGTCCATAGTCCAACTCCCCTGCAATGAACAGAGACATTCGCATCAGGATGACCAGGGCTGATCCAGACTTACTTTGAAAGTCTCCAGTGATGGGGTATCCACCACCTCTCTGGGCAACCTGTTCCAGTTCCTCACAACCCTTATTGTTTTTCCTTATATCCAGCCTAAATCTACCCTCTTTAAACTTGTGATCTTTTGCTCTTGTTCTATCACTGCAGACCCTGCTAAAGTGTCTGTCCTCTTCTTTCCTGTAGCTCCCCTTTAGATATTGAAAGGCCACTATCAGATCACGTCACAGCATTCTCTTATCCAGGCTGAGCAGCCCCAGCTCTCTCAGCTTATCCTCTTAGGTGAGGAGTTCTGTTCCACGGATCATTTTTTTGCCCTCCTCTGGACTCACTCCAACAGGCCTATGGCCATCCTGTACTGAATGCTCCACATCTGGATGCAATACTCCAGGTGAGCTCTCACCAGAGCAGAACAGAGGGGCAGGATCACCTGCCTTGATCCGTGAGGCAAGCTTCTTTTCATGCAGCCCAGTATATGGTTGGCTTTCTGGGCTGTGAGAGCACATTGCTGGTTCATGTCCACCTTCCCAACCACCAGTACCCTCAGGTCATTTTCAAAAGGTCTCCATTCAATGCTTTCATCGCCCAGCTTGTATTGATAGTGGAATAAATAAAAGAATTGTTTCCAGACATGGTTTAAGAATCTGCAGATACCAAAGCTTGGACATTTTTTACTGATGTTACGCACACTATTCAAACAAGAGGTTTTGAAGAATGGCATATAAGCTCTTGATTGTTGTTTTTCCCACAGTGGATTTGGTGACCCTTAACTGATGAAGTTACTGATCAGCAGGAGTTCAACATTGTGAGGTTTCACAAGACAGAACAAGAGATAGCCACTGCCTTTATCGTAAGTATGATTTTCTGAAACTTTAAGCCATGAAGAAGTTGTAAAATATAGCTCACAATGATTTCAACTCACAGGAAAGCCTACGCTGCCCTTGCAAAAAGAGTATTACATTCATTGCTAGTCATTCCACATCCCCAAGACAACTTAATACTGGTGTGTTAATTAGACATGAGTAGGAATAGAAGCAGGCAGGAACAGAAACGAGAACAGAAACTAGGTTCATTTCCATTTGTCAAATTTTATGTGAACCATGTTGGAGCAGGCTGTGACATGCTACTATCGTTTACTGATCGCAGAAAAATGTCCAGTGTGACACTTTATAGTGTGGTGAGAATACCTTTACTTTTTATAGCTTTATGTCTTTTTTAAGATGAGAATACTCAGTCTCTGAAACGAAACTAATCTGTCCTGAAGTAAAGCACACGCAGAGTGCAGGTATAAGGACAACCTCAGTTTATTCATTGCTCCTATTGAACCATTAGAAAGCAATTACTTGCCAATACAGATCTAGCCAATGAAGCATGGCAGCATTGTTAATTTTTTCTCTTTGGAAATCCTCTCCATACCCCTATCTTCAAACCATCTAACTTAATATGATTCTTTAGACACCTTACACTAGAAAGAGTTAGGAGTGATAATGCAAAAAAAAAAGCATGTCAGTTCAGTTATATTCATGGAGAGGGCTATACTCTGAAGGACAAGTCAGAGTACCTACCATGGGAACATAAAACTAAAGACATATTTTTGTAGTCCCCTTTGTTTTTCTCTTTTTAATCGACGAAACAGAAAATATATGATTGCTATTCTTAGCCATAGCACCAGACTAGTTCCTGATATTAATAAAAATTATTTGCCTGCATCTAATTGTAGTGATTGGATCATAGTATCCAAACATTTTAGAGTTTAAGCAGAGCTCTGTAACAAGTCCCATAAGCGGAACTTCAGAGATATGTTGTGTACTTCCTATTTTCTATTGAAAAGTAACAAAAAAGTCCCTGTGCTTTAGGGAACAAATTCTGTTCTCTAATAATATCACAGATCTATCTCCCACTGAAGCTAAGAGTCACAGGTGCACACATGAAGATAAAGAGATGAGATCCCATCTATATATAGCCTTTCTCGAATAAAATTGCTGTCAAGTATTTAAGATGTCCTCTTTCCAATGTTTATTCAGAGTGTTTTTTTGGTACAGATAGGAATATTATACTAACAAATAAACCTGAGTAATGAGAATGTAGCACACCTGATAGTTATAAAGATAAATATATGAATTTGTATCAGTTGTAGTATAAATGCAGACATAGTTCCTAACACTCATATGTGATGAGTGACTAATGCCAGCTCAAGATGAAAGACTGCAAAGTTAAAAGAAATTCTCTGATCATAAATCCTCCCAGGGTATCATAGCATAAGTTAAAAGCGTTAGAATTTCAAGATAGAAGAGGATTGGTGAAAGGTCAGTGATAGATTCCTTTATTGACAAATGTTCTGATGATTTCAAAGTAAAGCTATAGTAAATGTCTTTCTAATGTTCTCATTTTCTTTCCAGTAAGTTATTATTTAATAACTCTTGTTTTATTAAAATAAACATATAGCCTGCTGATAAGGATGGGGGGAAGCCGCATTGTGATCAAAGTATATTTGTTTTTTTTTCTATTAAAAATGAATATTAAGAAGAAAGTAGTTAAGTAACACACCAAATATAGGATAAAATTCTTCCAATTGTTTTGGTGTAAACATGGAGTAATAATACTGTCTCTGTTTAAAAAATTCCGGATGCTAACATGAAAGGAAAGAAAAAAATGCAGTCAAATTTGATCTCTAGTCCATAAAGGACCAACATCAGCTCTAGTATAAGCTTGATTTTGGTATCAATCTGGGAATTACTCCACTGAAGTTCAAGAGAAAAAATTGCATAAGGGCATATCAACATATGAGAGATCTCATGCTCTAATTAGTAATCTGAAATATTTTTTACTTGGAGTGCTGTCATGGTGGAGCCTCTTTAGCTCGTGAGACTTCTTCTCCTGGTGATGTTCCAAACTTTTTACCTTCAGGCCAGTCCATGATGACCTCTAGGATTCCTGGACAGCTGAGATTCTGCATCCGTGCTCATTGCATAATCAACACAACCCACTTACTCCAAGTGGCATCAGTTGTGTGATGGGTGAGGGGAACCTTTCCTTTAAACATTCAGTTCGGCACTGGCAGTCAAGGTGCCAGAAGAAGCTATGTTTCAGTACCGACTACTTCGGAAGGACCCTGAACCCCCTCATACGTGGCTAAGATCTCCTTTTCAGTTGGAGTGTAGCCCTCTTCCGACCCCCTGTATGCACGACTCCAGAATCCTAGGGGTCAGCCTCGGGTCTCTCCTGAGGCTCTTTGCCACAAACTCCAAGTGGGACCTTTCTCTCCAGCAGCAGTGTAGAGGATGTTCTTTACATCCTGCCNTCACATGATAAAGGGGGCTTACAATGAAGCTATAGTTTGGAACATGCATTCTCCAAAAGCCCACTACACCCAGAAAAGATTGTGTCTCTCTCTTGCTAGTGGGTGGAGACATAGCAGTGATTTTGTCGATCACATCTGTCGGGATGTGACGACGGCCATCTTGCCACTTTATACCTAGGAACTGAATCTCCTGAGCATGTCCTTTTACTTTGCGTTGCTTAATAGCAAAACCAGCACGCAGAAGAATTTGGATTATTCGCTCTCGTTTTGTGAAGACTTCTTCTGCTGTATCACCCCACACAACAATATCATCAATGAACTGCAAGTGCTCAGGAGCACTGCCCTGTTCCAATACAGTTTGGATCAACCCATGGCAAATGGTCAGGCTGTGTTTCCAACCCTGGGGCAAATGGTTCCAAATATACTGAACGTCCCTGCAGGTGAAAACAAACTGTGGCCTACATTCTTTGGCCAAAGGAATGGGAAAAAAAAAAGCGTTACCAATTTCAGTGGTGGCATACCGTTTGGTTACTTTTGATTCCAGTTCACACTGAAGTTCTAACATGTCCGGCACAGGAGCACTCAGTGGGGGTGTGACTTCATTCAGGCCACAGTAGTCCACCGTTAGCCTCCATTCTCCACTGGCTTTAAGCACTGGCCATATGGGGCTGTTAAAAGGCGAATGAGTTTTGCTGATCACTCCCTGACTCTCTAGTTGACAACTCAACTTATGAATGGGGAGCAAGGAATCCCTGTTGGTGCAGTACTGCCGTCTGTGCACCATTTTTGTAGCAATTGGTACCTGTTGCTCTTTTACTTGTAGCAACCCCACAACAGATGGATCTTCTGACAGGCCAGGCAAAACAGACAGCTGCTTAATGTTGTTTGTGTCTACAGCAGCTATTCCAAAGGCCCATCAATACCCCTTAGGATCCTTGAAATGCTTCCTTCTAGAGTAATCAATAACTAGTATACATGGAGTCCCTGCACAATAGGGTGCTTTTGCCAATCCCTACCAGTGAGGCTTATCTCGGCCTCCAACACAGTCAATTCTTGAGAGCCCCCAGTCATTCCAGAAATATGGATTGATTCTGTCCCTTCATAAGTCGAGGGCATCAGAGTGCACTGTGCACCGGTATCCACCAATGCCTTATATTTCAGTGGTTCTGATGTGCCAGGCCATCGAATCCACACAGTCCAATAAACTCTATTATCCCTTTCCCTCCCGACTGAGGGCAGGGCTCCTCTATTTGTTACCTGTGGTAACTGGAGCAACTGCACTGGTGGTCGATCTGCTTTGTAATTCTCTCACCCGTGCTCGTAGTACAGGAGTAGCTTGGTCATGCCACTTCCTCATGTCTTCTCCATGGTCACGTAAGTAACGCCACAAGGCAAGTCGCAATGTAGGATTCTTTACTGGAGCTGGAAAGCGTTTGCCTCTAACAGCTGAGATTTTTGATGGTGCACGTCAGAAGGACGTCTTCTTTAATTAGTTGGTTTCGCATTAGTTTGATCAGCTCCTTCATTAGACTCTTTTGACTATTCTGATCTTCATCAAGCGTTTCTGATACTTCTACAGGTTTGTCATGATTAATCAGTAGAGATACTTGCTCTTGCATTTTGTTCAGTTGGTCCGTTATTTGTGAGATGGCGGAAATGGAAGCGTGAGTTAGGGGTAGCTGTTGTTCATAGTTTTGGAGCGTAAGAATCAGTTCAAAAACCAAGGGTCTTCTCTGTTGGTCCTGGTATCTGTCAGATGCTGCCATTAGTGTAGCGGCGTATCTGTCTGGTGCTGTTGTTGTGAGTTTCTGCCATATATCAGGCATCGTCCTCACTCTCTCAGGGTCGTGGTCTTGACGTGGGTGGTTAGGAACAAAGTTAGGGTCATACAACATTTCCACCATGGCTGTTTTCCTCAAATACTGGATACCCTTTTCAGCTGTATCCCACCTTTTCATCACAGACTTCAAGCCATCTTTGAAGGGGTACCTTTCCTTCATGGCTATTAATACTCGTTCCCAGAGAGTGGCAGCCCCATCCAAACATCGACTAATTCCTCTGTCAATAGCTGGATCTCTGGCAATGGCTCCTAGTTGGCAAGCTTCATTACCATCTAGAGACAAGCTACTGGCCCCGCTGTCCCAGCAGTGAAGCAACCAGGAAACGAGAGTTTCATTTGGGTGCCGTGTAAACTCCTTTCTTGAGCCTTGGATTTCAGTCATCTTCAGAGGCCGATGAGTAGTAATAGAGACTTCTTCTTCATCACTGTCTTCTGCATCTCTCTTAGTTTTTCCTTTTGCCTTTCTCGATGATGGTGGTTCCAAGGAGGGCCCCTCACCTGGATCTTCCTCCACCTCCTCCTCTGCTTCTTCTTTTCTCTGTTCTAGACGCGAGGACACTCGTTTCCATTTCTTGCCTTCCACAGGGGCAACTGATATTGTTACTGATGTCTCCTGTAATTGATCAGATTTGACTTGGAGATTCTTCCCTTTGGCTTGAACCTCAGATCAGAAACTCTCTCTCTTGAGAATAGTATTATATAGGCTGCGGTAAGCACAAGCCAATCCCCAAATAAGTTGTACCTCCTTAGATTTATGAAAGCCGCACTGCCCCTGTCTCAAATACTGGCTAAGTTTCTCGGGATCCCACAGGTGTTCAAGAGTGAAATCCCATGACATTGCGGGTCCCCATGCTTCTAAGATTTTTCCTAAACCTCTCCATATTCCCTGCTAGTCAGCATTCTCTGGTTTTGGAGGAGACTCCTCCTGCTTACCACGCCTGTATAGGAATACATTCAGGAAGACTGATATGAACAGGGCTACGCCCACAAGCATGAGCATTAACTCAGTATTCGAAAAACGTCTTATAAACTGAGAGGGAAGCCTGGAAACTGGTCTGAACATTGTGTTGTTTGTAAAATTAGCTATTCCATTTGGGATGTAGTTGTTTGTAAAATTAGCCATTCCATATGGGATGCAAATGTCAAGATTCATATTATACCACATTGCATATAGGTACCCATATAGGTACCATACAGGTGTCTCCATCAGTGCCCTTATGTGGTTATATATGAATACAGTTCCACAAGAAGTAATTATGACATTGATGATTGGCCAGTAGGTCATGAGTAACACCATAGCTTTTAATCTCTTACACAGAGCCGCCACGATAAAGAGTGGGTTCATTGCTGGTATCTGCTAAAAAGGGGTTAATGAATTAAAGCTAACAAGAGAGGTGGGGGGAAATAAAAAAAAAAAGGCATTACCCAGACTAAGCAGTGCTCAAAGTTTACAAATATCCCAGAATACTGGCATACGCCTAGTCTTTCAGGGTCAAGTTTTTCAGCACAAAAACCTGAACTACTGGTAATGCTCCCTAACGAAGCTCTCTAAGAGCAGAGAGAGAGATTCATTCTAAAAGCTAAAAAGCAGCTATGCCTGCATTCTTCACCAAAATCTATCACAGAGTTAACTAGATCAATCTAATGCCCTTGACAGTGACAGGGAGCAGTAGGCCCTTGCCCCCCAACCCCCCCGACCCCACAGAATGGGAAGGAAGGAAGGAAGGAAGGAAGGAAGGAAGGAAGGAAGGAAGGAAGG
>QGNR01000033.1:8457842-8472692 GCA_003435085.1 Syrmaticus mikado
ATATATATATATATATATACATTTTTTTTTCTTTTCCACAGTAAACCTGTATCAGTATATATGTAAGCGTATGGCAAAAGCATGACTAATCTTAAACTAGAAGGTACATTAACCATTGATATAAAATATGTATTCTTTTATCTTTCTCAAATTTTAAAGAAAGACTGATGGGTCATCCCCAGAGCTGTGTAACAAAATGTAGATGTCTAACTTAAGTATCTGTATGAAAGTTGGACTTTTAATACTCTAAGCATTGGAGTCAAACTACAGACCTCTTTCTAAATCGATTAGTTAAAAGAAAAAACAAACTTTTACATTTATTTTCTCGAAATCTGAGGTAACTGAGGTAACAGATCTAGACGTTTCACCCTAAGTTAAAGGGTTTGTATTAATAAATTACAGTAGAATAAAGTTGTTAAATGCAAAATAACGTGTTTATCACGAGAAAATTAAGTCTTTGATTTTAAAACTTTAATCTTATGGTTGTAGGGTTTTAAACTGAATAAACACGAAAAATTAAGACTTAGACGGTTTAGAACGATCACTCTCCGGACTCGATCCGTGACGAAAGACTACAAGTATTATCCTAATGAAATACACGACGAGGGATATGATTAGACTGACAAAATGTATATGATTTTACAACGGTCAATGAGATACGATAATAATACTCAGTAATCAGTTTGTAAAGACTTTCAATTTTCGTGACAAGAAGTATAGATTTGTTTATAACAGTTTCGTAAAACCTTAAGAAGGACTTCTACACTTAATCTCCTAATATTCAAAGTATGACCTCGCTCATTTCTGTTTACTACGTAACTTCTTACACTACCTATTAGGATTCAGTATATAGTTCTACACAATGGGAGATCTATGGTATTAATTACAAAATAATATGACTCTATTCGTACTTATTTACTATTCGAAATGAATTGTACGACTCGATTCTCTTCCCAGTCCTTAAACTACCTTTTATAGTCCTTAATTTACCTCCTCCTTCTATTGACTAATCATTAGTTTAATTAGAACCTTTTCACTATAATATACACCACTTAATTTTTTTTTCTTTTTCTTTTTCTTTCTTTCTTTTTTTTTTCCCCCCCCCATTGGGTCTGGCTGTATTCCAGACCCAATGAAATTTCCTTTAATTGCCTTCATAATGTAAAAACTTACAATTCTATGACAATTTCAAGGTCAGAAAATTGAACAAGTACGTGACTATTTTTTTATTTTTTATTTTTTTACTGCCACATTCTTTTCTGTAATGCACTGGAAGCCATTTACTCTGAGCAGACTGTTTCAAACTGTGCCTTACAAATGATGGGGCTGTGGATTATATCAAAACAGATCACTGCATCATGAAATGATACCCCAGTGAAATGACAGGAAGTTATGCATTAATTACAGTTCTGTTGGGATGGTTAACTCAACCAATTAAGACATGACCTCAGTTTTAATGCATATTTTATATTCAGAAAGAGAAGGATAACAAAAAATCCTCCAAAAAGTATGCCTCTCAGCTAAATAGTATGAAGCTTTGAGGTAAGGAAAATAATATGCTCCATTGCACAAAGGAAGGGGAAATATTTCCATACTAAGAATGAACCATTTATTTGTATTTCTCAAATATAATATTTGGCTAATAAAACATTCAGGAGAAATCATACTACAAAACAAAACAATAGTACATCTTCATCTTCAGGGACATCAGCCATACACAGATGTGTTCTCTATCTCCACTTAAGCAAGTTTGTTTTTCTTTCTGCTGAAAACTGTTAATCCAAGCAGGTCATAAATGTCGGGCAAGCAGTTTGAAATGACTTTTTTACACTTCCTCATACATTTTGTACAAATACTCTGTGTGTGCTATATTGCACTATATCTGCAATATAATAAAGAAATTAGACCTTATGCAGTTTTAATCTTGTAATAATCAAGTTTCTTTAAAAATTCACTGCTTTGTTTTCTTTTAGTTATAAATGAAACAGCTTTTATGTTTTCAGAGGGTAAAAAATGTCTCATGATACTTCAGACTATCACACAGGATTACATTTTTACTCCCAGTGATTATATGAAAGCAATCCTCAAGACTAGATAATCACACACTTGTTTTGCAACTGTTTTGACAGCATATGGTTCTAAAGCTTCAGCTAAGGCTGTTCTCATGACTTGCTTGCTATCACATGACATTACCAAGAGGAAAGATTTAGGCTAGTAGCTCAGGCTTGCTAGCACAATCAAAAACTAAGCTTGAGCAATGGCAGGATTTTACGATTTTACCACCCCACACTGGACCGAATTTTTTTTTTTTTTTTTTTTTTGGGAAAATGGAAGGGATTGAAGTAACATTGCAAGGAAAGTTTTCTCCCAAAATAAAGGGCTCAGCAAGGATTTAATAGTTCCAGGGGATTTTTTTGTTTTAAATTTCCAGTTAACTTGGACTATTATTTGTATACAGGAAAAAAAAAAAATAATAAATCAGGAATTCTCATATGAGTGAAGTATGCAGTGCTTTAGTCTCCTTCCATGACACTAGTACAGACAGGAAAGACATATCTTGTTTGTCCATTTCTAATTGTGTGATCTCCTAAACACCTGATTAGTGTAAGAATGCCCAGAAATGTCACTGGCAAGGTGTGAGATGTAGAAAGAAAATATCCTTCTCACCACTGACAGATAGGAGAAATGTATAAATACGTGAAAGAAAAAGCCATCATTTTCAGATGATTTAGGAATGTTGTTAAAAACTGAGCTTTAATTTTTTAAGAAACATATGACATTACAAGTATTGATTTTATAATTTCAACTATTTTTACCAGATTCCATGCAGTGTTTGTCTAGAAAAAGTAATGTAGCAAATATATTGTGAGTTGACTGTTTCAAACACTGAGTGAAATAAGATTTGTCAATAGAAATCCAAGATCCATATATAAGATATCAACCTAAATCTTACTCTATTGCACAGATGGATGACAAAAATGAATTTGTAAATGATCTCCTTTTCTTCATAAGAAAAGCCTGTATGCTAAAGTCTTTTGAATTTATACCACCAGGAACTTGTATCATTCCAAGTGATCTCTCACTGAAACCTGAATAACCCATTGCCCATCAACTTTGGCTACCTTTTAACATAAGCAACATCTGAGAAGATCCCTAAATACAGTAAAGCTATATTTTCATAATATAAGGATTTCTGTCTGTTTCTATTCAAGAATGAGTACAGTTATGGATACACTGAATCAAGTCCAGTAAAATAAATACTTTCATTCATAAAAAGTGGAATGTACTTAAACAGCAACGGTTGAGAGATTTGTCCGAAAATTGTAATAGAAGTTTACCTTATCAGTTATCTTGTATCTCGTTGGTGCTATGATACATCTCAGACTGGAACTATTGTTTTGTTCTGTATTTATACAGTCTACCACATGAGTCTGTTAATTTATAAGTAAAAGTAGGAGATGTTATCCTCATATAAGTTTAAAAAATGACTACCACAATAGACACATACATTCCGCTCTTACTGTGTGACTATCTGTTGCTCGTTTCAAGGAGGTTTTTTTGAAGCCAACAGTACAAGCCTGTTGTTTGTTGCTTCTTGCTAGCTTTGTGTTCTTTACCATGCACTTTGACTCTTCAGGAAGTGAATATCACAAAGAAATCTTTACATTCCTGTGATTTTACCACGTTTTATTTCACAGAATCACAGAATCGTAGGGGTTGGAAGGGACCTCCAGAGATCATCGAGTACAACCCCCCTGCCAAAGCAGGTTCTCTACACCAGGTCACACAAGTAGGTATCCAGGCAGGTCTTGAATATCTCCAGAGAAGGAGACTCCACAACCTCCCTGGGCAGCCTGTTCCAGTGCTCCGTCACCTTCACTGTAGAGAAGTTCTTGCGGTGTAAACACACCTTGAAGGATACGAGGTCAAAGACCGGTAAAGGGGAACAGGACAGAGGTGTGTGACGACTTTTCTCAGACCGGACCGGTGAGACGGGGGGTGAGGAATCTATAAATATCTGGACCTAGTCCAGGGGAGAGTCAGAAGATTTCTTAAGGCTAAACAGACCCTGTTCACTTAGTCTTTTGGGAAGTGATTTGTGAAGTAGGATATAACATTTTATAATATAATATAAGAAGAGATATTAAAATAAATTGAAACAAAGTAAAATAAAATAGAACAATGTCAAAAGAAAAAAAAAAGATTTAAATTAAAACTAAGGACTGTTTTTAGGGATTTATCTATTCCTTTAAGAAAGAATGCTTGATGTTTTACATCCTTAATAATGTAATCCTCACTGGAAACATTAAATGTTTCTGAAAATGTGACTCAAAAGTATTTTAAATCAGATCTCTTTCTTGTCTTTCTCTTGCCTTCCCAGTATTTTATATCCATTTGGGAGCAATACACAACCTTGGAAGTAAAACAAAAATAGAAAATATAAAACACAAACATATTACAAAGACAGTTGCTTACCTTCATCAATAATTTAATTAGAAAAAGTTTCTTACAAATCTGAAAAATTCACCAGCCTTTTAGAACTTCTAAGGTAACTAACCCTGGAAAAATTGCTTGGTTTTCCTAGTATATGTATTTTTTCCAGACATCTGTGTCCTCTTTTTTTCATGCTTTTTTAGGTGTTAAACTACTAAAAAAAAAAATACTACATGCCCATCATACTAATTGTTTTCTACTTAATTACCAATGTATTTTGAAATTTAAATTTGAGGAGCTTGGATTATTTGCTTCCATCTCACTTTACATTTTAAGAAATGCTCTTTATCTCTTTACCCTGTATCTTTTTATATTATGTTTAAAAACATCTCAATAAAGGGGGAAAAAAAAAGTTACTCTCAGTGAGTTGTTTAAACCCTACCAGTTTTGATCATAATATGTTACACAAAAAGTGCTGAAAGAATCATCTTCCCTTATTACATGAGCTCATATTTTGTATATTGCTATCTGAAACTATCTGACAAATATGAACCTCAGCATGGAAAGGGTTATTGGGAAAAGTAACAATTTGTGTGGAATAATACATATTCCCCTAGCACATTCCTCTCTCTGAGACAGCTCCATATGTTTTAAAAATCCAGTGATACAGTTCTGAAGAATAAGGAATTTTCTCTGGGAATGGATTTTGTCCAAGAATCATAGCACAATAAATTCATGGATGAAGACCTTGTTGTTTAGAGGTAAGCAAATAATGTTGAATCTTCTGTAGCAGTTAAATCTTGAATATTTTTTCCTATTGCTTTTAATTCTGATTTTCATCAGAGATATCCAAGCTTAAATTGAAGAAAATTTGAGTAAAGTTTTGAAGTAATATGAAAGATGGTATTTTCAGAGGGATGTGAATGTAATGGTTAATTGTAACACAGTAAGTTAACCCATAAGGAGGATGTAATTTGGCAGAAGTGTCTCCAAAATTGCACAGGAGAAAGTTGGAAGGAAAATAATGAATGAAATTTTTGAGTCAAAACTAGTAATACTTAACTAATCTAGAAAGAATTTAAAAAGTACAGTTGTAATAAGCTTAAGTATGAAGGACTTTTGAGCAATTACCATTACTTCTGTATATGAGTTAACCAAGGTTAGCATCATAACCCTGATCTTGTTTCTTAATGCTTACTGACATTTTTAGCCTCCTCAGTATGACAATGAACTACTAACAATAATATTTATGTTTTAAAAAATCACTTTTAAAAACAATTTCAGAAAATGAGAACCACGACAATGAAAGGCATATGAGTAACATGGCTTGGATTTTTTTAGCTAACTCTTGTATTTTACACACATCCTCCAAAATAAGAGTTTCCTTACTCTAAATAACAATTGTGGAGTCTTTTTAAAATTATTATTCTTTATTTATGTATTTATTCTACATTATTTGGGGAAAAAAATAACTAAAAGTTTTCTTCTTTTAGAAAAGTCTACTATATGTTTTGGTTTTTTTTTTAACTTCTTTTTATAGTTTTCTTGCACAAAGAGGTGTTCTGTTTAAAAACAAACAAAACACAAGATCTAGACTTCTACAGCTGAGTCAAGGAGATACACACTGTTGTTTATTGTATTAGCTACTACAATATAATATGTTAATTGGGGTTTGTTCTTCATAACTTCAGAAGGAAAGCAGGTCATCAGTTCTAATTTTTAAAATTTCTCTTCTACTATTTGTATCATCAACCAGAAAAAAAAATATTCTGTCTTACTTTTGACTAGTACAGGTTGTACTGCTTTATAAGTCCTGGGGATATCCCTTGCTGAAGGCTATAGTGTAAGCAAAGGCACAGCATCCTTCCTGTCCCTGTGCATACTCCTGTTTGGCATATGATAGTGTTTGGCTTTGTGCTTTCTGTCTGCACTTAGCACTGGAGGGAAGAAAAGCTCACAAAGATTTTACTGAGGGTTATAAAATTCTGGTGGGAATAGATCTTAACACCCAGGGCTAGATTTGCCCTTGCTTTAGAGTAGAAATTATAAACATCTTCCAACAGAAATAAAATCTGCCTGTCACTTTGGCTATCAAACTGCAGTTCTGTGAGATATTTGGAAATGTAGGGTGGCATGCATCCCCTTGTCTCTAATGAATAAGTGGGGACTTTCTTATCAGCTGCTTAAACAAAAAATCATGGATACTTGTTATTACTATAAAGCCATACAAATTAATATTTATGTTTAGAGACTATTAATTTGAGGACTTTTCTTTCCCCTTAGTCTTAATTTCATAATTTATTTTTTTCCCCAAGATATTGAGCATCTAGTTTTATTGATAGAAATCTTCAGGATTAGTTTGTCATTAGAAAACAATAACAGCCACAACAAAAAACTTGTCACTTACTGTCATACCTGCTGTTTTTCAAGCCTTTTTTTTTTTTTCATCATCATCTGATATCATAGCCATTGTCTTCAACTTTTCAGAATAATTATTAACAATGGCTCAGTAAGCTTATTAGTTAATTCCCTGTGGGAAACTTGAGTATGTCCAAAAGGTTACCTAGAAACAAGCAAAAAATGTATTAAAGGAAGTTTTATTATTCCATTTGTGGGCTTAAAAATTAAAAGGTAAAATTCTATTCTTATTTTTTAATTATGATCAACCTTTTACATATCTCTACTTTATACTCATTACAGAGATCTTTTTGACAAGCATAAACATACATTTTCTTGATGAAAATAATTTTCTTTTCATGATTACACTTGCTGACTCCTCATTACTTAAACTACTAGAAAAGGATCTCAAAGGAGTGGCTTAGTCTATTCCCTGAAGGTCAAGAACTTCACAAGTGGATGCAAGTAATTGAGTTATAGGACAAAGATGAGAAAAGCTTTTAGGAATTTAGGAAGAGAAATCTTCTTGATAAAAAAAAATGAATGCAATTTACAGTGTTATTTTAGTACATGAATTGTCTAATTATATTGTATCTCACAGGCAAATTTCTTATTAATTACTAAAATTGAGGGACTAATCCTGAGCCAGTAGCAGGAATTCTTATATCAAAGAGTTGAAGAATTTTATTAGTCCAATAAACTCACTGTGCCTTGAACATGAATTTGCATCCTGTACATTCCTACATTGTAATGCTTAATCACATTACTCTAAGCAATTATTCTGTACGATAGAGTGGTCGCCTCCTAGGGAGAGTATTTGTGGAATTCTTTATTGTAATTTTTTCTGAACATATGTAGAAATTGTCTGCATTAAGACCTAGTTAGGAAGAAATCACCATCAGGAAATCGGCACTTTTAGGTCACCACTCATCCCACCATAATGTACTTGTGTAAAATAAATCAGATGAATCCTGCCCGGCAGTCTTTTCTGCCTGTGAATGAAATTCAAAACAGTATGTGGTCATACTGAGGGCAGGTGTGGATATGTGCAAGCCTTCACAATAAGGATTTTCTTTACTGAAGTTTCAGGTTCCCCAAGGGATTTTGAAACTTCTGCATGGGACCAAAAATAATAAACATAGCCTACAGCATTTTTGTCCTTCTCTGTATGACTAGTGGATGTCAGGATGTGTATCTGAGGCATCTCTAATGGGATTAGGGTGAACAAATTCTTCTGATAGCATTAAGTGAAACATAAACATGCTCATTGCAATGAAAACTTTTGCATTGCTTCATGGTACATTTGCAGCACATCCTTAATTGCCTTTCTATTTTCTGAGGTAACATCAACCTGATGGAAATCCTCATGCTCTGTAGTTCTGACCAACCTGCAGTCTTGATACTTGAGATGGAAAGAAAGTTCATGCTTTATTTACTTCCACCTCACAATATAGCCACAGATACTGGTACAATACATGTACTGCTACAGTAAGGATGGTTTGAAGGAAGACTACATATTAAGGAAATAATTTTGATGAATGAAATGAATGAATGAAAACAATAGCATCTTTAAAATATCAGTTGCTTAGGGAATTCTATTTGAATCCTGATGATGCTATCCTTGTCATTGCCTGGTAGTCACTACAGAGTCGTAAAACCCATAAAACCTCGTCAGGAATAGCTAAGCTTTACTGGGAGATAATTCTACCTGAGTCACTACTGTCAGATTTTCTCCCAGTTCAAGTATGGAAAAGATCTCTGACACCATAATCATTTTATTACTGCAAATTACATTTGAATGGGTTTTCCACAGGGAAAGATAACAAAAAATAAACAGAGGAAAATCAATCTTTATTTCTGAAAACACATATGTTTTTCTTGATCCTCACACCAAATACTCCCACCAAATACTTAAAACATGAGTACTTACTGAGTATTTACCAAGATAAGAACTTTATACTTAGAAGGCAGTTTAGGCATATTGATGCCGAAGACCCCATTGCAATATATATTGCACCTAAATTACTTACAGGTTTTGAACCTTATGAATGCTTCTGTTTGTATTCTATGGAATGTGTTGATTTCTTAATAAATACAACATTTCTATAAATGTACTGACAAAGAAAAACACAATATATATTCAAACAAACATAAAAAACCTACCCTACTTTGTTTTCTTTAAAACATTAAAACTAAAATAAAAAAAATGGATTTTGATAAATATATGTAAGAAAGAATTCTAAATCATCGCCTTTATAGAGAGTATTATTCCTTAATAATTTAAAGAACTGCTCTTCTAAATGTTCCACATTTTAGTATTAGGTACTCAGACGTGGTTCTATGGTAATAAAAAAAGCAAAGGCATTAACTGTCTAAGTATCTAAGCAACTGAAAAATGATTGATTTTTTTTTTTTTTTTTCTACCTTAAGTGAAAGCGATGAGGAGGCAAGTATATTGTCAGTAAGAACTCTCATAACATAATAAATAATAACAACGCTATTATTATTTGACATTCATTTATTCTTTTACTCGCACATACAACCCTTTAAGTCTCTGTTGATGGCACTACTACACTCAGCGTATAATACACAATATTGCACAATATTACAAGCAATATTACACAATAAAGCTATCATATTCCATAAATAGGCAGATTCTATGGGCCCTTTGCTATTATATTTAACTCACTCATTTACCACTTCCTGTTTGTTCCACCTTTGTTGTAAGAAAGTTGTATTTTGGAGAACAGAACAGAGAGATTTATGAAAATTTGCAATTCTACTTACTGAAGTCAGATGGACCACCAAAGAGATGGCTACTCAGTTTCATAGTCAATATTGTTTCATACGTTGGTAGTATCAAGATATTAACTATTGTTTTGATACCAGGAATGCAAAAGAGAGATGAGATTATTGAGGTATGATAGAGAGGATAAATTCATTCTACAAGAGTGATTAAAAGAGTTATGATTTAATTAAATCATAGCTTATTGGTTTAGATAGAGGATTTCATAATTTTTCACCACAGAATACTGGAATAATACGGGTTGGAAAAATGTAGCTTGCCTTTCTTATCACTGTCTCCACTAATGAAAAGCACCACTTCACTGTGCTAATAATACCCACTCTTTGATCTCCATAAATGTTCAGCAAGTGTTAATGAGCATCATTTCTTTTCCAGATGGAGGGATTCAGTGACACAACTTTGCTTTATAGGCACTTCCATGTCAGATTGCTCCTCTGCTGCTGTTCCACAGCAACAAAATGTATTGGAATGTTGGTGGGAAGGTTCAACCTGTACCGCCATGCAATCAACATTTGCTTGTGACATCATGGGCCAACATAGTACAACAGGAAGCATTACTTTCAGAGCAGTTCTAGTACAACAGAACAGTCCTTTTGTTTTCTATATACATCACATTTTGAAGCAAGTTAATTATGCATGATGGTATTCTACAAATTTTGAGATGAAGCAAAGCCAAAATTTTATTCATATTATTCATGCATGAGATGTAGTGCATGCAACTGTAATGATATACAAACTATTTCACAAAGTCTTTAACTTTGAACTGGCAGAGCCACTTTATCAAGGGTTTTTCTATGCCAGCTCCATTCATGATCACTTTTGTATAGAGTTGTAAAG
The DNA here is from genome assembly GCA_003435085.1 of Syrmaticus mikado. Taxonomy (NCBI): domain Eukaryota; kingdom Metazoa; phylum Chordata; class Aves; order Galliformes; family Phasianidae; genus Syrmaticus; species Syrmaticus mikado. Next base: position 8,468,317 of record QGNR01000033.1, read on the forward strand.
AATCTTCGCCTCCGTTCAGGAGTTATAATAGATGCTGTTTAAGTCTAAAAAGAGTGTGTGCCTTCAATTATTTTTCTCCTTGTTTCTTGCAGTTCTGAGAATGATACTGAAATATCAAAAAGTAATTAGAGAAAACAATATTCCAAAGTGTGATTAATGATTAATTCTTTGGTATTTTGTCATAGTCCTCCTCATAATTTCCAAACTTAGCCAATATTCGTATAACTAATAGTTCCTAAGCAGACTTTTCTTTCCACTAAGAAAATAAATGCGCTGATTAATAAATAATTTATTAAAGTTCTGAGGATACAATATTAATAGCTTTTTCTCTTTAATATTTTTACCCAAACTTTAGTTTTCAAAAGTATGTTTATTTTAAGATTTATACTAGAAAATTAAATTCAAATTTATGTTTATAATTTCATTATTGCATCAAAAAGATGAATAAGGCTTACTTTCTCTGCAGCTACAGAAGTGCAGTGTTGCATTTTTCATGGTTCTGAGTAACAACTCAGATTTAAAACAGACAGTGTTGTTCACAAAAGAAGCTTTCAGAACCATATTTCTTAAAAATATTTGAGCTCTAGAAAATGGATACAACAAATAGAAATTTTAAATCTGCATTTCTAGTATGCACTTATTTCACATGAAAACACTGTCTTGCTGACTTTTCAAACTCACAGCAATTCTTCTATCTCCTTCTGGTGCTCCTGATTTTTCAATTGCTCTATCCATAACTTTGAATTTGTACTACAAAAATAAACAATACTTCAATGTATTTATTTGGCTACAACAATACCACCTAATCTATTATAATTATTCACAACATATTTTAATGAGATTCTTTTTAATCTACCTTGATTTTTCTTCTCATAGTTAGTAACTATATTTAATGGTCATGTCCCAATAACATTTCTTAAAACAAACAAACAAACAAACAAAAAAACTGAATAAAATTTATGAATGAAATATCAAACACACTGGAAAATATTCAGTCTTTCCACACCTATAAACAATTAAATTTTACATTTAATTATTTGCACTGCAACAAGAAATCAAGAGAATGTCACCAAATTCATTTGGATATGTTATACTAAGTGCAAGGTTTTCCACTTGAATCAAAGCAACCCCTTCTATCAACAGAAGCTGGAGGACAAAAGGGTTGAATACAGTCCTGCCTAAAAAGACTTGGGGGTTCTGGTGGATAGGAAACTGGACATGAGCCAGCAATGTGCCCTTGCAGCCCAGAAAAGCAATCATATCTTGTACTGTATCAAAAGGAGTGTGGTCAGCAGATCGAGGGGGGTGATCCTGCCCCTCTGTTCCACACCAGTTGGACCTGACCCGGAGTACTGTGTCCTGATATTGTGAAAAACATGTTCAAAATCAAAAATTTTGAATCAGGATGTCTGTGAAGGGCATTTTATTCATTATTGCAATAATGGGCACACAACTCCTATTGCACAACTAGTCAGTGAAATCCATCCCATTATATACCCTGGGTCCGATGCAGGTAAAGCCTCTCCTGGCACACTTTGGTTGAACATCTCAGGCTCACAGTCGTCTGACACTGTTGCTACATTCCATAGCATACACTTCCATAGCTACGTTACACTTCCATAGCTACGTTACACTTCCATGCAATGTCTGTTACCAACCCATTGTCTTTGGGTATGTTCTGTACTTTTTATGGTGATAGGACAATATTTTCAACTATCCGCACACTAGTTCTGTCCTGTACCAGATTCTCCCCTAGACTGTATTTACCTTATATGTGCCAGAATGTATGTATGTGCCAGAATGTAATTACCTTACCTAGTGCCTGTGCCAATTTTACCTAGGTTGGAACGCCCCTGTCTCAACTTTACTCTGTTCAGCAACTTTCTCTGTGAAAGGCAACTTATCTTATGCTACATACAGAAATACTGGAAATTTCCACTACAAAAACACAACCTACCTCTCACATTGTGGAGTCTTCAGTACAGGAGATACATGGACCTGTTGGAGAGTGTTCAGAGGAAAGCCACAACACTGATTGAAAGGATGGAACAGCTCTCCTGTGAGGACAGGCTGAGAGAGCTGGGGCTGTTCAGCCTGGAGAACAGAACATTCATCTGATAATGGAAAATCTGATAATAGCCTTTCAGTAACTAAAGAGGGCTATAAGAAAGAAGGGGACAGATTCTTTGGCAGAGTGCAGTGGCAGATCAAGGGGAAATGGTTTCAAACTAAAAGGGGAGAGATTTATATTGAATATAAGGCAGAGGTTTTTAAAAATGAGAGTGATAAGGCCAGTGCCTAACAGGATACCCAGAGAGGTGGTGAATGCCGCCTCCTATGAGACATTCAAGGACTAGGCTTTGAGCAACCTAATCTAGCCTTAGATGTCTCTTTTCAGTACAGGACAGTTGGACTAGATGACCATTAAGGGTTCCTTCCAACTCAAAAGATTCTATGATTCTACGATTATACAATTCATAAACCAAAGTTGCACATTAGTCTAGCATTTGTCTCACATAGGCATCTGTCTGCATGGGAAGATTATGGGTCTGGCCAGCCAAGTGCTGCTGAAGCACACTTCTTATCACTGTGAGGAACAAACAAGATATATTAAATCATGTTTGTTCATCTTTTTTCTCCATAACAATTTAAATGAAAATGATCTTATTACTTCTTACATCTGTCATATTTCTTCATGAAAGAATTGGGTGTGTCTTAACAATTGATTTCAATGGTATGCAATCTATCTCTGCATATAATAGGTCTAAAACTTTTAGGCAAATGTGCACACACTTCAATGTTGTTTTTTTCTTTTTTTCTTTTTTAATTATTGCTTATTTTATTTTCCTCAGTTGAATAACTTTTATGATAACTACTAGTTTTGACCTTTCTTGTTTAATTATTATTTCTTTTTCTCTTTTACTTTTGCATTGTTTTTTTGAAGATGTTCACAAAACCTTTTAAATGTTATTTTATAAATCATTCTTAAACTGTCATATGAGTTTCTTTTCTTTCTTATTTTCATGAACATCTCAATAAAGCAAGGTGAGATGCATTTCAGACTAAAAAAAGGTAGCATGTGTTGCTTGGATTTATAAGAACTTCACAGAAAATTACAAGTTAAACACATGGGCTACCAAGATCAGGCAAAACTGGATATATTTATTATCTGAAATATAATTCCAGACAAGGAGAGATATGATTCTCTCCATATTTGCAATCAAGCAGTGTCTGAAAAACCTATAAAATCTATGAAAATATTTGAAAGACATGTAGAGAAAGTTAGCCTTTCTCTATCATGCAGTGCAGCTCATTCTCAGGTTTATAAAAAGGCCAGGTTGAGTGGAGCCCTGAGCAATCTGATCTAGCACCTGATTTAGTAGTTAGCAATTCTGCCCAAGGCAGGGAGTTTGGAACTAGTGGTCTTTGAGGTCCCTTCTAACCGAAGCCATTCTGTGATTCCTATGGAATGGACTCCCTGAATGTATCATTTAAAAATGTAATCATTTTCTGAGGCTATAAAATAAGTATAAAAGTTCCCATGCAAGCATTTCTGCAAGAGACATTTCCAAAGCTTACCAAATACAGTATGCAAGTTGCTATACTGAGTTTTGGAAATGCCAATGAGCAGGAATGGCATTCTCCTTTCATTGAAGAGAGAAAGAAGAAAGTGCAGTTCGGCACTTCAATTTGCTATTTTTGTAGCACGTGTCTCAGTGTTGTAAAGCATCTTCAGTGCTTTTGTGTGTGTATGTGTGTGTGTGTATGTGTGTAAAGATGCTTGGAATGATTTTTTAAATAGCTGAGGTACAAAGAATTGAATTTTTGAGTGGACAGAAAGGCATTTTCTTGAATATATACTATCTCAGTTCACAAAAGCCCTATAGGTATCAAGAGTATATCAAGAATTATGAATTATTCAGATCCCAGGGTAGAGCTAACTGCTTCCAGAGTCCTGCAGTTAGTGAAATATTCACTATCGTAAACTATCTGTGGATAATAGAAGTTATTCATATTCAGCAGAGATATAATCCCCTGAAAATTATACTAGTGCTTTGTATGTCTCCAGTTCTGTCAGAATCAACAGACCTCCAATATCCAAAAAAGAAAAGCAGATATCTCTATAATTTGTGTAATGCACAGAGCAATGGATCAAAAGTGAATAGATCATGGAGTATTCCAGTTTTTGTTTAGCTTTTTTTAAAAAAGTATATTCTTTTACTGAAGTAGAAGATAAGATTTTGAAATAAATACTGTGTATTGTACTATGGTGACTGATTTCTTTCCCATAGAGTAACCTAGAGTAAAATTTTGTCAGGAATGTGAGATTTATTTTTTTCTTCTTATATCATCACATTTGTGACTGTAAGGACATG
>QGNR01000033.1:8472704-8483950 GCA_003435085.1 Syrmaticus mikado
GGAAAAAAAAAAAAAAAGAAAAAAAAAAAAAAGAAAAAAATATATTTGACCTAGTAAGAAAATGGTGGAATGGAACCTCAGAGAATCACAGAATCACAGAATCGTAGGGGTTGGAAGGGACCTCCAGAGATCACTGAGTACAACCCCCCTGCCAAAGCAGGTTCCCTACACCAGGTCACACAAGTAGGCGTCCAGGCAGATCTTGAATATCTCCAGAGAAGGAGACTCCACAGCCTCCCTGGGCAGCCTGTTCCAGTGCTCCCTCACCCTCACCGTAAAGAAGTTCTTGCAGTGTAAACACACCTTGAAGGATACGAGGTCAAAGACCGGTAAAGGGGAACAGGACAGAGGTGTGTGACGACTTTTCTCAGACCGGACCGGTGAGACGGGGGGTGAGGAATCTATAAATATCTGGACCTAGTCCAGGGGAGAGTCAGAAGATTTCTCAAGGCTAAACAGATGCAGTTCACTTAGCCTTTCTTCATAGGGGAGATGCTCCAGGCCCTTCACCATCTTTGTGGCCCTCCGCTGCACCCTTTCCAAGAGATCCCTGTCTTTTTTGTACTGGGGAGCCCAGAACTGGACACAGTACTCCAGATGAGGGCTTACCAGGGCAGAGTAGAGGGGGAGGATCACCTCCCTCAACCTGCTGGCCACGCTCTTTTTAATGCACCTCAGAATGCCGTTGGCCTTCTTGGCCACAAGGGCACACTGCTGGCTCATGGCCAACCTGTCGTCCACCAGGACACCCAGGTCCCTCTCTGCAGAGCTCCTCTCCAGCAGGTCATCCCCCAACCTGTACCGGTGCATGCAATTATTCTTCCCAGGTTTGTATCATCATCAAACTTGCAGAGAGTGGACACTATTCACTCATCAGGGGCAGTGATGAAGATGTTGATCATTGATGAACTTGACAAAACACTCACTCAGAAATAAGCAAATGGAATATAAAAGGGCCATATAAAATGATCCTTGTATTCACTGAAAAGCACATATCTGACCTGTAAACTACAACCAAATTATTGCATTGTAACATTTTAGCAATTTCATTATATGAGAATCAGTATAACAGAAGAATAAGCAATCTTGGGAACTCCTTTGAAAATATTTATTATTATCATAATAAGTATTTATTTTATTTATTATTATCATGTTAGTTGTGTATGTGTATAAATTCACCTGACTTTCTGTTTACTTTTTCACAAATATAACTCTTGGCTTTTAAAAAGGTAGTGTCAACTTAATTAACGTTCTTGCCTTAGTAGCATAAACTATTTATACTTTAACATTATATTTAGCATTCTCAAGATTTAATTTCTGTCCTCCAGTGTGAACTTTGTGTAACTTCTAAAAGAAAGCATAATGTTAAAGTGTATGACCTGACAACATTTACACTTCTACTCCCCTCATTCTCCTCCTTCTCCACACTCCAACTGTAACTTTTTGTAGCACTGATCATAGACTTTGATCAGCTATGTTAGCAATCCCAGAATATGCACATAGGTAATTATTCTCAGATATTTAATTTCTTAAATTTCTTATACTGTGTCTCTTTCCCTGAGTCAATATTGAAAGAATCATCCTCTCATTTAACTGTAATTCCTTGTATCAGGATTCAAAATGTTACAGAATTAGGATGCTTTCTGGAGCCATGAAAAGCCTGTCAGTGAACGATCCAGCCTAGTATGTGAACAGATACTGTTCATGTGTTTCAATCATTAGTTACTAAAATTAGTTTACACTCACTCTGCAGTAGTTATTGTGAAGCAGTTGAAAGCTATGCCTCCACTTTGACTTTCTGTACAGTAGTTTCAACAGCAAAATCTTGAAATTAGCCCTACTGCTTCATTCTGATGGAACTGATAACACACCACAGAAGGAGCACACCACACATACTACACACGGACCCACAGACACATATGCTCTCTCCTGCTTATGTCCAAAAGCTTTTTATTATTATTATTATTTTTTTTTTATTATTATTCTGAACTACTCCCTTGATATTGTTCCGAAATTTTTTGCCTTCTGAACTTGTTATGGCATCATCAATGGTGAGGAATAGTCACATTCAAAAGGCTGTAAATGCCTTTGTATAATGACTACACACAGTCTCTTGGAATCATATTACCATTTTCACGTAGGTGAACAGCTCAAAAACCTAATTTACTGAATGACTCACTTTGTCTCACTTATAGCAGAAGAATTACATGTGTACTTCTAATATTAATTCAACTGGATCATTAGCAAGCGTGGTTGTCACTTCATTTTCTAAAGAACATTGAAAGAAAAAAAATTAAGAGCACTGATTTCAGAAAGTAGTCCTAGGTAAAACAAAAAACTGAGAATAAGAATTCTGGAACAAAGCTATTACCCTCCTTAATAATAAATGTAGATGTTATGCTGCATGAGTGTCCAACCTTTTGACTTGCCTGGGCCACACTGAATGAAGAGGAATTGTTCTGGACTGCATCTATGTCTATTGCTATGAAAGTACTGCCTCCTGTTTATTTCCATGGAAACTACAACAGATACAGTGAACACAGTAAGACTGCATAATAGAGCAAATTCTCAGATATAAAGCGTTAGCTCAGCATTTTCACCAGTAGTGAACAGAAGCCTGCATGCCATGCTCATAAAAATCTGAACCCGCAGAGATGACCCACTGTTGCTCTCATCAGCACTGAAACACCACCCACTGCCTCAGTGTCCTCATATCCCCTGTTTGGTCACCATAAACATTCAGAAAGTGTTGATGGATGTCAGTGGGTGCCATTTTTCCCACATGGAGAAATTCATTGACACACCTTCGTTTCATATGCTATCCAATGTCAGATGACTTTCTGTTAGACTTTACTGTCATCTGTTACGTAGCAACAAAATGTAATGAAATATCGGTGGGAAGGTTCAACCTCTCTTGCCATACCACAAACATTTGCCTCTGACGAGGTGGCCAATATCATAAAACAGGAGACATTAATTTCAGAGCAGGCCTTAAAAGGTATATAACATAGTTAATGTATGTAAGTAACAAAACATTTTTATTATTATTAAAATGCATAAAAGTTGATTAACAAAACACAAAACTAATGGGGTATTTAACCTTTTTTATTGAAATTAACACATCAGTAAAATTCAGTGAAAGTGGTTGCAATTCTTTTTGAGTTCTCAAAGCATTTGTCAGAAATTTGGGATGAAATTTAATTTTTCTGTGCTTCATTTTTGAGAACAGTTATTCAAAAACATAAATAATGCCAAAGAGTGATGACATGAATAAGGCATAATTGTGAAGTGAGGGTTATTTCCCCCTGTTAAGACAGAGCTTATAAAAGTCTAGTAGAGACACTTGATGACATTCTTCGAGTTGAATGATTTACCAGTGTATCAAAATGCATAAAATCATTTGCTCTAACTTGAACTGGCCTTGTATTGTGCCCCATGTCTTGGTGTCAGCCCAGATACAGATAATAGCACATTCAAGTTTGATTATTTCTGTGTGGTGATTGCATGCCCTAGGCCAGGCCAGGCTGTTCAGCAGAGCAGAACTACTACCATGAGTGAGGCCAGAACATTCTGTTCTGTGCCAGGTCACATGTGGCACTTAGGCTACAGGTTGAACATGCCTTTATATTTTATTAGTTCTTTCCATTTACCCTAATTACTTTTCTTTTCAGAAATGACATGAATGTGTGGCAAAAAGATTACTACAAGGGTTGAGATGAAAGAAAGCTATGCTTTGAGGTTATCTGAACAGCCCATTAAATTCACCTGTGATAAGATGAACATAAACTGTACAGTGATTTTGAATGATAATTAATTTTTGATATTTAATTATGAATGATAATTAATTTTAAACAAAACAAAACAAACAAACAAAAAAAACAAGCAGATCTTATTTTTTCTACTTTTGTTTTCACTGAGGAAAGTATGGGAGTCAAAAGAAGATTGGACACCAGGCAAATATAATATTTTATTTATGAAATGTTTTCTTAAATATCTTGTTAAATTTAATTTCACTTAACAGCAAGAACCAAGACATGGGTGGTTAGGAGACACTGTAGGAAGAAAAATCATGTGATCTGAAATGTACTTGGAAAAAGCAATTCGTTTGGGAAACAGATCTCTTATTTTCTGGGCAAAATTTACAACAGCTCTGTAAAATGTTAACACTTGTAATAAAAAAATAATAGTAGAGAAAACTGAATTTCCTCTTCTGGATATTTTTTTCAAAGAATAAATGGCCGTACAAAGTAAGTCCTTGCCAGATGCTGTTTTACAAGTATTGAAATAATAATAAGGACAATGGTGTTGTATTTGTAGATAAAATAACAACCCAAAACATAATGATATTGAGTAAGGTTGAAAAGAAAATGTTGTTTATGTTTTTGACTACAATTAGGCACTTAGGTAGTTTCTCAATATTCTCAATTTTATTAATTGATTGTGGAATATTTCAATTTTAAAACAAGTGAATCTCATAAAGGCACCAGGCTCTACTCAGACGTTAAACTCTACTGAAATTATTTAAGCTTCTTGAACTTCTTTTTCAGAAACAACAACATCAGAAAAAATTCATCAAAGCATTGTTTCAATTTTTTCCTCAGTACTTCACATAGTGAAACTCAGAATTTCAGTTCAGCTTGCTGCAAAGTTTTAATCTTCTGTTGAACTTTTATTCAGTTTCAGATTCAACAAATAGAATTTACTGTGTAAGCTGCACCTCAGAATGTCAGTATACAATTTCTGGGTGGATATCCATGGTATAGGAAACTGCTCTTAAGTGTTCGAAAATAATATAAGAACAAGGTGTAATTGAAAATACTAATATGTACATATATTTAGGGAGCAATGTTGTTATATACACTTAGTATTTTCTAAGTTGTTGATTTCTCTTTTATTAATAAAAAATTCTGCTGACCTTTAACTGTATTGTAAACTTGCCTAACGCTTTGATTTTGTTGACCTTTGTAGGCTTTAATTAATGTCTGAATTGATATTAATACCATGTTTGAGTGTCAGTGTTCTCCAATATACAATTGAGTGATCTGTTTAGAGCACATATAAAGTAATCTTGAAAACCTGGCAAAGCATATATAACACGATACTGAATTGAAGGTATGGATTGTTGTGTATGTAATTACACATTATTTCTTCTGAAAATTATGAGGTAAAAATCAATATAAAATAATAACTTTTTTTTTTTTTAACTACTTTCATGTTCTTGGTTTCTATCTTTGCAACTTACATTTTAATCTCGTAGTAAAGATACAGACAATAGCAATTATTACCTCACACATATTCTGATTCCTGACAGAAGTTGTAAAATTAGTAATTCCATCAGTTCTTTCAACAACTGAATAATAGAAATGACTGAACTAGAAATAGTCTCAGCTTCAATTATTTACAATAATTTCAGCCCTATTTTATGTAGAAGTCCTAAACAATGCATGCAGAAGTTGAGGTCATCAACAAGTTCTGCAGGTTTTTTTACTGTCACATCTAAAATTTGAAACAGATTAAGTATGAAAGATATATTAAAAAAATATTCTATGTCTTCCATTTGTGAAAGAAGAAGTGAAGAGTAGATGAACGTTGAAAGAAAGGTGAAGAAACATGCAGCAGTTGTCCTGAAATGGTATCTTGCTAGGACATATCTAATTTGAGCGGTAAGAAGAATTTCTGGATTCTCTAATCCTGATATAGATTTGGACTTCTTAGAGTTAGAACTGTTCTTTTACCTTCACCACAGAAAAATAATTAGAAATCAAAACAACCTCTCATGTCATACTCCAAAGCTGTAACAAAGAAAATAACTTCTGGATTTAGGCTTGATGACTATAATGTCTGAAGTTATTCTCTTGGAGGAATAAGATTCACAGTTATGGACCATTTCCTAAGATGATGCCTCCCACACTTCTGAGTCACACTGTTGCAGTCAGAATTTGTGTTATTTCTCTAAGAATAATTCTACAGCAGAAACAGGAGATCAGCAGTGCTGATTAGAACAATTTTGAATAAATAAGATTCAAAAGCAGGATTCTGTAAAACTTGGAAATTGCAGTTATGGGACTCTTAATTTCTAATTTTTTATGTTTTTGTTTTGGTTTGTTGCTGTTTATTCTGTAGAGGAATTTTGTGTTTTGTAAGCTGTAACAGAATGTTACAGACAAGTTATTCTTTCAGCACAGAGTTAATAGTGCATCAGATTTTACATTTGGAATTTTAGGAGCAAAACAATTTTTCTGATCACATTATTATATTTTTGATTACTGACTGATGGCTGAAACTTCAAGAGAAGAGAAGGATCTCTAATAATAAAAATATATTCAAATTAAGAATGGGAATCCATATAATAATAGCAATGGATAATTCCATTCTGATATATTTTATGTATACCTTAAGTGTTTGTGGATAATTGGAGAAAATAATAGCCATTGCTGAAATATTCACAAATAATCAAAACTGTAGAAAAACAAATTCATGTTCTCTAGTGTCTAGCAGTGTCTTATTGTTTGGTCAGTTCTAGTCTGGAGTATGATTTAACCCCCTGTGTAATAGGGTATCAGTCACTGACGCAGTGTGCTCATAATTTAGTGTACTTCCTCAAAAAATATATCTCAGGTCTTTGCTAAATAAAAAAAAAAAAAAAAAAGGGTTAACATTACTTAAGGGTTATACCCAAATAAAGATGTAGCAAACAAAAAACTTTGGATCAGCTGAATATGAGCCAGAAGTATGNGTACCAGGAATGGTGTGGTGAGCAGGACTAGGGAAGTAATCCTGCCCCTGTACTCTGCACTGGTGAGGCCTCACCTTGAGTACTGTGCTCAGTTAAGGGCACCTCAGTACAGAAGGAGCAGGTCCAAAGAAGGGCAACAAGGCTTGTGAAGGGCTTGGAGAATATATCCTATGAGGAGTGACTGAGGGAACTGGGGCTGTTCAGTCTGGGGAAAAGGAGGCTGAGGGGAGAGCTTATTGCTCTCTTCCAATATCTGAAAGGTAATTACAGCAAGAGCAGAGCTGGTCTCTTCTCACTGGTGATAGAATGAGGGGAAATGGCCTTAAGTTGCACCAGGGTAAGTTTAGGTTGGATATCAGGAAACACTTCTTTACAGAAAGGGTTGTTAAGCACTGGAATAGGCTCCTGGGTGGGGTGGTTGAGTCACCAGCACTGGATGTGTTTGAAAACCGTTAGGATGTGGTGCTCAGGGTCGTGATTTAGTGCAAGGTTGTCAGAGTTAGGATAGTATGGTTAGGTTGTGGTTGGACTCAATGATCTTTAAGGTCTTTTCCAATCTGAGCAATTCTATGATTCTAGTAAGACTACATGCACATGTCCCTGTTAAGAACTTCAAATTTATAGTGCCTTATGTCTTGGAATGTCTAAACACCAATGCGTTCTTCAGACTCTCAAGCACAGATGCTCAGAAATACGAATTTCAGAAAACCTCTTCTTTAGAATGAATACCAGAGTTCTCAGTAAGAAATCCAGTGAACAGGAAGAGACAAAACAGGAATCTCATTAAAAACTATAATGCATATATTGGCAATATATATATAATATTATATATATTATATATATTATTATACTATATATATATATATATCCATATATTGGCAAATATTAGCTCATGACACGGCCTATGCAGGATACAAAAACTAAGCATGATGGTGGTTTGAATCCATGACACATCCATCCCATCCATTGTTACAAGAACAGTGTTTATTCACAGAATCAGACACCTTTCAAAAAATGGTGACCTAATCTAAAATTGGCCAACAGAGGAAATTCTGCCTACTTTGTATATAGTTGCTCTTTACTCAACAGAAGTCTAGTGCACCATTTTTTTTTTTTTCATCATTTCTTTACCATATGTGGCTGTTTTACAGTCATTTGCTCTTCCACTGAACATGATCTAACTATCACATAATTAAAATGTTAAACATATATCTGTATTGACTTCTTAGGTCTTTGGGAATAAGTTTAATGGTGATTTTTTTACAAGTTTAATGGTATTTTGACACTTTACCATGACAGTTGTTTAGAAGTGATTGACCTTGATGCTTGTTTTTCTGATACATCATTTTTCTCATGATAAATCTGAGATTTTAATCCAAACTCTTTCAAGATCCCACACAAAAGGAATTGATTGGGATTGTACAAAATGTGGATTTCTCCTAAACTTCATAAATGACTTGATAAGCCATTCATCAAGTTTCTTATTAAGGTATTATTTGTGGGAATTCTATACATCTCAAAGTTTCTGGAGTGAATCTCAGGAATGCAGCTTGCTAGCTCACTTAAATTTTATAGATACCTGGGACTTGAATTAGTTGCTTGAACACTGCTGACATTTAAAATATTCTAGAGTGTCAAAGGCACCTACAGAGCCAATAGCTAAGAAATCTCATTTATGGAACATCTAATCCTTTTTGGATAAGTGACTGGAAGACACTTATGATAGCTTAGCATCTAAAATAGAATTACACACTCATGTTTAGGTGAATTAATTCATGGAGTGTGGCTCATTTGACTAAATTAGGTGAAAACTATGTATTTGTACATATACTGAGTTAATAAAATTTGAGTCTATTTATTATAAGGGGAGCCCTGTAGTACCCAGATCCTGACCAATCATTGCCCCAAAGACCTCTGAAAGGAATGGGACTTTCGGGTACCAGGTGTCCAGGCTGAAAGTAGCAACCTCTTCCTCTGTGGAACAAATCTGACTAGTCAGACTTACAACACATGCACAAGTAACTTTGCATAGCATAGACTGGGCTCATTGTGCAAAGGAGCATAAAGCTACTTTACATGCTTCCAAGTGAAAGTCAGTAGATCAGNGTGAAAACTATGTATTTGTACATATACTGAGTTAATAAAATTTGAGTCTATTTATTATAAGGGGAGCCCTGTAGTACCCAGATCCTGACCAATCATTGCCCCAAAGACCTCTGAAAGGAATGGGACTTTCGGGTACCAGGTGTCCAGGCTGAAAGTAGCAACCTCTTCCTCTGTGGAACAAATCTGACTAGTCAGACTTACAACACATGCACAAGTAACTTTGCATAGCATAGACTGGGCTCATTGTGCAAAGGAGCATAAAGCTACTTTACATGCTTCCAAGTGAAAGTCAGTAGATCAGGCAGAATTCTTCCTTAACTTCACTGTTTAAATGCAATATAACATTGTCATTGCTAGTAAGAAGTCATAAACTCTGTACTGAGTTTGTATGTCATCAGTATTAAAGCGTGTAGAGTTTGTTTCGTCTGAACTTGTTTTGACTTGCCTGCAGCTTTCTTTCACTCCGTATAGCTGTAACATCAATTTCTCCATTTGATGACATGCCTATTATTAATTTCATTTCTTACCTTTGTATATATATAGATATATCTTTATATGTATCATTAGAAAGCAGTTAATCTATGTAGTTATCTTGGCTCTAATACAATAATGTAAGGCAGACGAATAGAGGCCTGATGCAATAGCAGAGACCTTGAGAGGTTACAGTGTGGAGCACTGAACTAGGATGATAAATAAAGGAACAAGATGGCGCAAGTGCCCCCTCAACTGCAAAACTTAGTAACGGCCAGTAGCATAAACACAGATCTGAAGCTGAGCAAGAATGATTTCGGCAATGAAAAGAGAACAAAGAAGTAATGTGGGGCATGTAGTGACAGGAAAAAGGGGAAACAGTTTTAAATTGGAAGAGGGTAGATATAGGCTAGATATTTGGAAGAAATTCTTTACTGTGAGGGTGGTGAGACACTGAAGATTATTTCCTGGATTGCATCATTACCAGTGATGAGATATGATGCCACCACTGTGAGCAATAGTCAATATGGCAGTCCATGGAGCAGCAACATTTGAATTCCTCTTTGAAGGAAAAGTTCAAGACCCAGTCATCAGTAGGTAAGCTTCCATGTACTGACCACTTTCCTGATGTTAAAGTACTTGAGGTGCTGATGATCTGCCACAGCAAACCTACTATCCCCGTTGTAAGCACCAAGCAGCAGTGGTAGGATGAGCATACTATCTTTGGGACCCTAAGTCCAACAAAATGGTATAAGAAAACACGCTGTTGAGATTGACTAGCATCTATCTCAGAGTGCTTGAAATATACAGCAAGATCTAGTAGATATAATAATAATAATAATAATACTATTAGCCTTTAGGAGAGGTAATATTATGATGGACTAATAGAACTATAGAAAAAGCTTTTTATATTTCCCATAAAATAAAATTTAATAAAACATGGTCCCCAAATCTATTGATAATGTTTTGTAATAATTACACTGTTCCCACACTTAGTGTTCTTTAATTATATTTTCTCGATATAGAAATTGAATATTTTCTTCTCTCAAGGAATAGAAATAAAATTACTATCTTTTTTTGGAAGGGGGGCAGGGTGGGTCTCTAAATTTCATTGTGTGCTTAATGAAGGTGAAAATCCAATAAATCTCCTAAAAATATTTTTTTCTAAATTAAAAATACATATATGTACATGTTATAATATATGTAAAAATCCTGGATGCTTTAAAATATTTCTTTTCCACATAATGAAGTACATGTACAGAATATGAAAACCTAGTGGTGAAACAAATATTACATGTGCCCATAAATTAACGTGTCCCCATAGGAAAATGAAATTTCACAATGTAATTACCCCATTTCTTCACTCAAGACATAAAGAAATTTATGGAACTAATTACCTTGATAATGGAGGGGGATTTTTTTTTTTCTCTCTCTCTCTTTTGTTGTAACCCCATCTAAGAACTTGATATAGGAGACATATGTTTCATTCAGCTCCACAGCAGCACTGCTGTTATATGGTTATTGAAAGAAACTGAGACATATAATAGTTTTTCTTCATTATTAAACAGAAACTTTCAGTGTAATACTAGATATGTTAGAATGTTCTTCTACTACAAGTTTTTGTTACTATTAAATGGAAAACAAACAGACAAAACTCAGTATTCTCATAACTGTTTTTATACCTTTTATTCCAGAATTGTTTTTAATACAGAGTATGAAATGTCGTGATTAATACATTTAATCATATTCTTCAACATAAGATAGAAACATTAATTGAAAGTTGGGATAGTTATCTATAGGACAATCCTTAAAGGCTGAAGTACTTACATATAAATGTAAGTATGAAATTTTTCAGTAATTACTGAATATTTGTTCTTCATGATTGCAAAATTATTTGCAAATTAGAATTATGTTTATATTCTAGAGGCAACAT
>QGNR01000033.1:8485686-8506206 GCA_003435085.1 Syrmaticus mikado
TTTTTAAGATGTAAATGAATCATTGGAAAAAAAAAAAAAAACAAAAACTTTCAACCTGCTTTGTTCTGGAATATCTTGATTCTATCACTGACTGACATATGGCATGTGTAGTAATTAGTAGCACAATAAAGGTAGTACTGATTCCAAACTTATAGATGAAAAAAAAATAATTTTCTGTTATGCAAAATTTTATTTTCATAGAGAAATTTTAAGTGCTTTACAAGCGTCATTAACCTGTTTTAATATCCTTTTTGATAATGTTGTGTATTTTTATAGATACACACAGAGTCTTTATTTTTACAATTATGTAACACATTACAAAGTTTTGGCCTAGATGCAGGCTGCTTGTAGATATTTTAGATACTTTAGAAACTTAACGTGTTGTCTATAGGTATCTCCAGCCTCTTTGTATTGTCCACCAATTGATGCAGTTGCTCTACAGAGCAAATCAGTTATTAAGTGTCTAAAAGTAACTGAAACAAAGCTCTTTAAATGAGTCAAAACTCATCTAAACCCTATACTTCACAGTCTACCAAATGCTTGTTTTACCTTACTAGGCTCATGTTCCAAACACAAATTGCATAAACAGTCCTTCCCTTCCCTTCCCTTCCCTTCCCTTCCCTTCCCTTCCCTTCCCTTCCCTTCCCTTCCTTTCCGATCTGTCTACTCACAAGCATGGTGTTTGAATTTTCTGAACATGTTGTATGCTGTGCATTCTCAAACAACTCCAGCATATCTACCAAGTGAGTTGGTGCACCTTCCACACATCAGAATTACTTGAGAAGAATCATACCATAGGTCTACCTGTATAAAGCTTTTGAAGAAATCCCATGCAATGTAACATAGGTAACATAAGTAACATAATTATAGCAGCAAAAGACTGAGACTTTAAAGATATTTAACACCTTTTGCTCTTACTGAACTACAAAGACTAGTTATTATTTGAAAGTGCAGGCAGTAACAAAAAATATCAGGTAGGACTGGTTTGCTTGAACTTCAGTGTTTTAAAATTCAATATCTAGTACTGCACTAGTCATCTTAGGCTTGTGTTATCTTCAATGAGAGCATCTCGAGAGAGTGATTAATCTGATCCTTTGAAAGGCAACCAAATTATATCAAAACAGTCACCCTCTGGAAGTGCATATTTATCTTCAACAGCCACAAATTAAACTTGAGGTGAACATCTCAGCCTTAGATGTCTAACACATAAATGTTGTGTAAAAGGAATCTCCAACATTTAACACTGAAACTTCTGTATAGTATTAACTCTAAATCTCTATTAAATTTCTATTAAAATACAGGGTAAGTTTCAGCACGAGAATTTATGAAGTTCAAACCTTTAGAACACAGATGAAAAAATTTTGCAGTTAGAGAAAGTTGTACATTCTTCTGGGCACAAACAGTGTTCTGAGGCATTAATTCCTATAGGTGGGAATTTGAGTGAAAGTAACCAGATAATAAGGAGAATTAGGCCACAATTCCCAAAGGAGGTGATGAAGAAACAAAAATAATATGCTGCTACCAGTCTCCCCAGAAGAAAAAACAGTATTTCTTGACATAGACTGCGTAAGCTGTATCAGTGCCTCACCACCTTCACTATATTATTTCCTTTCATCTAACCTAAATCTACCCTCTTTAAGCTTGAAACCATTTCCTCTTGTTCTATCACCATAGTCTCTGCTAAAGAGTCTGTCCCCTTCTTTCCTGTAGCTCCCCTTTAGATACTGAAAGGCCACTGTCAGATCACCTCACAGCCTTCTCTTCTCCAGGCTGAACAGCCCCAGATCTTTCAGCTTGTCCTTGTAGGAGACGTGTCCCACTCCTTGGAACATTTTTGTGCCCCTTCTCTGGACTTGCTCCAACAGATTCATGTCTCTCCTGTATTGATGACTTAACATCTGGATGCAGTACTCCAGTGAGGTCTCACCAGAAAATGGCTGGCTTTCTGGGCTGTGAGAAATATAATTTCCTACACTAAAAGCATTCAAAAAAGAAAGGATGGGGTCTCAAAACATAAAGTAGGTTTTAAACTTCTATTAAGTAAAAGAAAGATTGATAAAACCAGAGAAAAGTCTAAAAATGCTATTATGGATAGGAACTAAAGGTAGTGCTTATAGATTACTCAGAATATTTCATAAGAAAAAGATAAGAAATTGTGTAGTGATGATTATGGTGAATAGATATTTTTTAGTTATGAAGAAAATGAGAACTTGATTTATTTAAATCTACTATAATCAGGTATTTGCATGAAACTGCAAGAAATATTTAAGTGGTTTGTCTTTTAGACTTTGAAAGGTTTTATATACTCAGACAATATTTCACTGTAGGTACATTTATGTATATTATGTTCTAATCTTCTGTGATTCCACAACAGAAATATATTTTGGATTAATTTCTATTTTGAATAGTTGTCCAGCTCTGTTTTAAACATGTTTTTATAACTGTTTAAATCATTATGTCTAAATTAATCACAATATCCTAATTTTTGCCTCCGTTGCCTTTCTTTCATAAAATTTCTAATTTCTAAGGGGGAGGAATATAATTCTTCATTATTTACATTCCATCTCACACCAAATCTAATTAAAAATAAAAGCTTGTCCTCATTTCCTCTTTTAATTCCTTCAACCTCCTACTATCTCCATTACAGACTTTATGACTGAATGTTTTAATTCATCTGTTTTTACACTACTATATGTTCAATTTATTCCACATGCATTCTTATGTTGCATTATTTAATTCTTTACGTGTTTTGAGAACAGAATGTACATTCTCAAAATTAGCTGTGTCATAATATTTCAAAAAAAGACATGCTGTATATGCTGAATTTATCTACAGACTCTAAAGAGATCGTGACTTCCTGAAAAGAAGATTACATATGAAATTTATATGAAACACTGCTATTCAGTGATTGTTTCCATGGCTAATATGATTACAAACAATTATGATCAGTCCTTATGAAAATAAACCACAGTACTCAAAGCTTAGAGATACATTCTAATTATTTATTCTGGCTTTTAATTCATTCTAATTATTTGACCTGGCTTTTAAATCATACTATTTTTGAATACTTCAGTGAACTATTCAGTGGCTCAGCAGACAGATGAATAGATAGATTGAACAATCTTAGATTACTTTCACAGAATCACAGAACCACAGAATTGCCAGGGTTGGAAGGGACCTCAAGGATCATGAATCTCCAACCCTCCTGCCACATGCATGGCCACCAATCATCCCACCTAATGCTAGACCAGGCTGCCCAGGGCCCCATCCAATCTGGTCTTGAACACCTCCAGGGATGGGGCATCCACAACCTCTCTGGGCANGATGGGGCCTCACAAGAGCAGAGTAGAGGGGAACAATCCCCTCCCTGTTCCTGCTGGCCACCCCTCTTTTGATGGAGCCCAGGATACCATTTGCCTTCCGAGCCGCAAGGGCACACTGCTGGCTCATATTAAGTTTTTCATCTATCAGGACCCTGAGGTCCTTCTCGACAGGGCTGCTCTCAAGGACCGCTCCTTCCAGTCTGTAGGGATGCCTGGGATTCCTCCGGCCCAAGTGCAAAACCCTGCACTTTGCCGTGTTGAACTGCATCAGGTTCACCTGGGGCCCACCTTTCTAGCCTCTCGAGGTCCCTCTGAATGGCATTCCTTCCTTCAACTGTGTCAACCGCAGCACTCCGCTTGGTGTCGTCAGCAAACTTACTGAGGGTGCTCTTTCTGTTGTGTGGGATAGAAAGACCCAGACACAAGCAGGGGAGAGGGAGCTAAACATGCTTATATGAGAAGCAAAAGGAAAAGGAGACTAGAAGTAGAAAAAAATTCTTAACAGAACTATTAATGGATATCTGTATGCAGCCAACTAGAGGAACCAAACAAAGGATAGAGGTCTGGGGCTGAAAAAGTGAATCTGTGGAAGAAAAGATAGGGTAGAGAGGGGAAAAATACAAGACTAAAATAAAATAAAATAAAATAAAATAATATATATACATATATAATATATATATTACTATATAATATATATAATAAAATTATATATAGAATATATATAGTAATATATATAATAGATATTATTTTATTTTTAATATATTAAAATATTAATATATAATATATTATTATTAAATATATATATTATATAATAAAATTATATATAGAATATATATAGAATATATATAGTAATATATATATATATATAAGATTTGGATAACAGTAGAAAATCATGATAAAGAGCAATGCATAGAAAAATGTGAGGAAATGTAAGCATGTAGAGATCATGTCTAGAAACAGAAGAAGGCAACATCCAAACTGAGATTGAGATGACACTAACAAGAAAGGGTAGAGGTGGATGGGACTAAGATATTTAAATTACACTGTCTTCACAATGACATTGTGCATTCAAAAACGTAAGTACTGTATTGAATCTTTTTAAGATGTTACATATACTTGATCCTAGAAAAAAAAAAAGTTGAAAAAATTAACTGGTGAAAAATTCTTTGTTACTGAATCAATACTTTTCAACAAAACAAAACAAAAAAAATCCTGCTCAGAAACACATGTCAGTGTCTTCCAAAAAGAATTTACTGTTGTGTATTGCACTTCCTTCAAAAGTCATCAATTCTAAACTGTCCACATTATTAAAACTGACTTTTAAAATTATTATTTATTTCTTAGATATAAGTCCATATATTTTTATTTTTCCTTCCTTCCTTCCTTCCTTCCTTCCTTCCTTCCTTCCTTCCTTCCTTCCTTCCTTCCTTCCTTCCTTCCTTCCTTCCTTCCTTCCTTCCTTCCTTCCTTCCTTCCTTCCTTCCTAAACATCTGTTTAGATCATGCAATTGTTGCAAGAAGATGATCTCCTGCAGTTACATAAGTGACAAGCAATGTCAGTGCAGTTATAGAAAACAGGTATAATGGGAAGAATGAAACAGACATGCAAATTCTAGCTCCTAATGTTACTCTGGAAAGCAGCCAATTTTCTAAGAGCCAAGAGTGTGAGGAATCCGGGGGGGCCCATCGTGGATAGGATAGTCTAGAGATATGCTGCCTTGTGAGAAACAGTTATGTCAGATAAGAAGAGAGATTGAGAGACAGTTTCTTCATACTCCCTGAACTCAGGAAAACAGTGATTCAGCAGAAGGTACTTTCACATTCCACATGGTACGCTGGAAAATAAACTTTTTGAATAGAAGTAATATTTCACAGAAACTATGAGTCCATTGAGCCATTATTGATTAAAACAAGCTTTTTGTGTAGATTGAGGACCAGAACTATTTCATCAGACTTTATCTTACTCCTAAAGCCAATAGTATTAAAGTTTTGTGGTTTGTTTTTTTTTTTTTGTTTTGTTTTGTTTTGTTTTTTTCTCCTGCAAAATTTATGGCTGGATTTTATTTTTCTTTTCTTTTTCATTCTGTTCAGTGAACAATCATCTGCAAGCCAACAATGCATCCACTTACAAGCAGGTGGAATAACTCCCTACCTTGCTCATGTTCTGTGAAAAATAAGGAGCTAATGCTGATAGTAAGTGCTTTACAGATGAAAATTGCTACATGTGTGCTAAGGGTAATTATTATTATTATTATTATAGATACAATCCAACCCAAATGTTTCTTTCATTTTATAGCTGACATAGATTCCATTTCGTATAATATGCAAAAATGGCCTTTTTAAGACTAGTCAGGTAATAAAAGTTCCTGTGGTGAGTCTTGCTGAATAGCTTGTTGTAATTTGCAGGCCAAGCATCAAATGTATTAAAAAAAAAAAAAAAAAAAAAAAAAAAAAAAAAAAAAAAGTAGTCTTGCTGTTTATAATGGTAATGATTGCAAAGTAAAACAGTATTCCACATGAGTCAAAATGTTTCATTTCAAATATGAATGGCTCTCAGATTTGAAAAACAATTCGCAAGAGGACAAAATCCTATCTGATATATGTGTGAAGAAATAGCTCTCATTCCTTTGCACAATCACACAAGAATTTAAGGTGTTTGCACAAAAGGATTCAATGTGCGCTTAAATGTCATTTCAGCTAGTGAATTTCAGCACCTGGGGTGCTGCTTAGACCCACAAAATATTACCAATCTTGTAAATTTGTACTAGAAGAATCACTAAGCAATGATGTTGCTTCCAGTGAGTATAACAATGCTCATTGAATCTTCATGACATCTAAATACTTGAAGCTCATATTCAACACTGAGCCTCCATAAAATTTTGGATGAGCAATTTCTTATTCTTTCTCTGTGGCAGAGCATGGTGTGATACACATTCTTAAAGCACTCCTATAGGAGTCATCAATCCTTAAAGGGCATCTGAGAATTAAATTTTGAGAGTTGGAGATGAGAAACAGTCATTTCATCAGTGATGAGAGCTCCACTCTCTACCTGATTTAGGTATTACTGACAATGTTACTAGAATACAGATTATGCCTACACTGTTTTTGGCATTAGCAGATATACTTGTTTCTTTACAGTCCTGAATGTCTGATTTGAAGTTGAAACAATCCCAGCCTTTATTAGTTTCTTTCCCAATTGGAAGTAAACTTTGGTTTTCTATAACAAAATTGCTTGATGATTTGTTTCACAGGCTACCAGCATTTGCATCACATGAAAATAACCATGTTATTTTTGCTGTCAGAAAGGGAAGATGAGTGAATATATGTTGACTTCATTTATTTATTTACTGCATAGTAAATATATTTAGCTAGTTGTACAGAAGTAATATATCTAAATGCTTCCATCCATTCTATACTGGGAATCTTTGATAGTTATCTGCTCTGCAGGGTGATTGAACTCAATTGAAAATAAAACATTTTAATATCTAAATCTCTTGCTCTGTCTTTCTGAGATAATTAAGATTTTTCACTGAAATAATTATCCATGAGATTATTGGTTTATGCAACATGAGGTCATGAAATATATTCTTTAAAGGAGACAGAAGACAAAGGTCAATTAAACACTATCAATAAGTGTCTCTTGTGGCTTGTGCCAGTCAGATTACAACTCTTCAGGTCTATTCGAAAGATCTTACAGTAAATCTAAAGAAAATGGAGTACCCAGTCAAGAAGCTCCTTCTTCTGAGAAGAAAAAGAGAAAAAGGAAAGAAAAGAGACAGAACTGAAAGATTCTGATAGTTATCTATTCCTTCAAGAAACAATCTAGCTACATTCAACATAATATATAGCTAATAAGAACAAATTATACAGCATATTTATCAGTTTGCATTACTACTAATAATGCATTAATAATATTTCAATTACCCCTCAATATAGAAAAAATACTGCTATTAATTATAGTAGTTCCTTTATTTTTGACATTGTATTAAAACTGTTGATTTCTATAATATCACTTAAGAATATAACATGACTTGAATGCCTGCAAAAATGGGGCAAAAACATTTGAAAGGACATAAATAAGATAAATTACCCTGATCTTTCAAGATGTCATTCTCATCTAAAGATATGTGGTATCCAGAGGTCATTTGAAGAGACTCTGCATTTCTCTGTTAAATCAGAGCTTCTTACAAACTCTTGAAGTAGAGGCAACAGCATGACTTGCTCAGAAGAAGTCTATTTCAGCAAAACATGATTCCTCCTGCAAGTTATAGCTATCCGTCAGCATTCACTGATGACATCAAGGTCATAGTTTAATAAAAAAATAAGTTTTTTTTTTTTTTTTTTTTTTTTACTCTTCATTCTAAAGATTCAATAGATAATCAATATAACCTCTTATTTACCAGGCAGGAGGCAAATATTTTTAAGGATGTTTACAGTCTGAGGCACTGTTTAAAAAACAAAGTTAAGTATTTTAATTACTATTACTATTGATTACTATTGCTTTTTGTTGTTGTTGTTGTTTTTCTTTTCTCTCCCTCATTTTTTAAAACTGGTTCTAGCTGCAATTCCTGAATTTTGCATCAAAATACCAACTTCTGAATGGGCCCATTGAAATTATGTGGGTATACACAGAGACAAAATCATAATTTTAATAGAGATACAAGATCTGAGCCACAAATTGAAATCAGTATACAGCTGCAGTTGTTCTTACTTCCTTATTTTTCATTTCAAGTTATTACATCTTCATTAATGATTATTTATACATATTATCATGTATTTCAAACAGAAATTTTATAGCTTTGCTTAGGTTACTATCAGTAAATCTAATATAATAGATAACTATGCCTTCTTTATTGGGAAGCAGAAACAGAACAAAAACAACAAAATGAAAAAAAAAAAGTCTTAATTTTCATGGTTTTATGTTTTTTGGTTTTCACTATTCTGCATCATAACATCATGTAGTGCACTGGGAGTTCAAGTGTTAATACTCCAATTCCAGGTACCTGTCCCCTGTACATTATGGAAGTCATGGGGTCTGACCCTTCTGGTTGGGGGGGTCTCTTAATGGCTGGCAGTGGCTGTTGGAGGGTGCTTTCCTAGCTGTTCCAAGATTTTCAGGTTTAACTCGGTCTTAGGAACTCTCTCTCTCCTATCTAATTTGATTTATTAGTCTCAATTTCAATTAGATTGTATTATATTGTGTTATCTTGCATTCCGATATCATAGTTAGTAAAATAAGTTTTCCCCCATAGATCGTTGCCGCTGTTTTTTTTTTTTTTGTTGTTTGTTTGTTTGTTTGTTTTCTTCCTTCCCATTTTGTGGGGCTGGGAAGGGAGGGGGTAGAGGGCACGGGCCTACTGCCCCCCTGTCACAGACATAGATTGATCTTAATAAAACATATTTTCTGAACAACACAAATAACTATAGTCTTGGAAACAAGATCAGATTACTGTAGTCAAAGGTGCAATAAAATTGCAACTGGTTAATCTTAGTTGACACTTCAAGGAGTTGTGCTTGATACTTTCCTAAATTACAATAATTTGTACAATAAAGTCTCAGGTCAGTATTAATTGTAGTATTAGCTACAGCACAGAGAAATCTCAGTCATCTTCATTGATATTACCATAATCTTAATTAAATCCGATTCCTAATTATTGCCTAATACTAGTAAAAGCTGTATCTACACCAGATGACTTGATTATAAATCCTTCTACTCCCATCTCTGTTTTGATTATGGCAAATTCTCTCAGTGTCTCTGTCTTCTGCTTGTCTGTCTGTCTTGGCATTCAAAGCTGAAGAGAAAAAATGGACATTTTTGATTGTCTGGTTAAACATAATTTAGGATAGACATCCAAAAGCAAGCTGTCTACAGCTTTCAAACAGATCAGACAGTGTTTACAGTCAGAGAAAAGCTAGTATTAACAAACAAATGGGCATACTGAAGGCTAGTTTCACTTTTAGGAACAAAGTGAATACAACCTGAGCCGTGCCCCAAAAAATGAGCAATTTCAAATCACAGAATCACCAAAGTTGGAAAAGACCTACAAGATCATTCAGTCCAACCAACACCAATAGTTCTCACTAAACCGTGTCCCTCAACACAACATCCAAACATTCCTTGAACACATCCAGGGTTGGTGATTCCACCACCTGCCTGGGCAGCCCATTCCAGTGCCTGACCACTCTTTCAGAGAAGTGGTATTTCCTAACATCTAGCCTGAATCTCCCCAGCACCTTGAAGCCATTCCTTCTAGTCCTGGTTACACGAGAGAAGAGGCCAACCCCCAGTGCAATACAATCCCTCCAGGAATTTATAGAGAGCAATAAGGTTTCCTCTGAGCCTCCTCTTCTCCAGACTGAACAATAATAATAGATAATAGATATTTTGGTTTAACTTTTACCAACAGTACTTATTTTTGCCTTTAATTCTGTGAGAGATTGTATTTTAGTACTTTTAAGAAATGAAAATCCTAATACAACGAATATATTCCATTTTCACAAATATGCATTCATAGAATCATAGAATCCTTAGAGTTGCAAGGAATATTTAAAGGTCATCTAGTCCAACTGCCCTGCAATTAAAAAGGGAGATCTACATCTAGACCAGGTTGCCATGGACCAGATCCAGCCTCTCCTTGAAAGTCTCCAGGGACAGAGCAGCCACCACATCACTGGGCAACCTGTTTCAGTGTTTCACCACCCTCACTGTAAAAGACTTTCTCCTTAGATCTAACCTAAATATATATTTTTTAACCTTGAAAGCATTTCCCCTTGTCCTATCACAACAGATCCTGCTAAAAAGTCTCTTCCTTTCCTTCTTCTAGCCCCACTTAAGATACTGAAGGCTGGTATCAGGTCTCCCACAAGCCTTTTCCAGGCTGAACAGTCCCAAGCTCTCTCAGCCTGTCCTCATAGGAGAAGTGTTCCATCCCTTGGATCTTTTCTGTGGTTCTCCTTTGGACACAGTTTAACAGGTCCATGTCTCTCCTCCACTGAGGACTCCACATCTGGACACAGTACTCCAGGTGAGGTCTTACCAGCACACAGGGGCAGGACCACTTCCCTTGAGTAGCTGGCCATGTTTCTTTTGTTGCAGCTCAGGATACAGTTGGTTTTCTGGGCTGCAAGGGCACACTGCTGGCTCATGTCCAGCTTACCATCTACCAGTACCCCCCAGGTCCTTTTCAGCAGAGCTGCACTCTATCCTTTCATCCCCCAGGTTGTATTGGTAGCGGGGGTTGCCTTGTCACAAGTGCAAGACCTCATACTTGGCTTTGTTGAACCTCAAAAGATTCTCCTGGGCCCACTGCTCAAGCCTCTCGAGGTCTCTCTGGATAGCACTCCATCCCTCTGTGGGAGGGAGATGAGGTTCTTTAAATATATGTATACCCGGCGTCAGATTAAGAAACAACGGTTCAAATGTTAGTCCAACCAGTCCTAATCAGGGAAGCAAGAATTGCGTAAAGCGGGATAGTCACCACCAGGATCCAGCAGCAGTCCTGTTGCATGCCATTTCAAAGGTCCGAGGCAAAAGCAGCAGGGGAGGAGAGAAGCAGCAGCGTGGCCAGCCTTGGGCAGCAAGTAGGTAGCAGGAAGAAATCACAGAGCCAACTCGGGAGAAAGCAGCAGGACTCAGGTAGCAGGCCCAGGAGAGTTCGTCAGCATGCAGGAATTCCGTAGTGAGGAATCTGATGGCAGACACCTTGGTTCTTCTTCAGCATGCTGGTAGAGCACAGACCAAGTCCAGGAGGGAGAGAGGCAGGTTGTGAGGCTTCTCCTGTCAGAAACCTCTTCTTCTTCATGAAGAATCTGTTGCCAGAAAACCTAACCTCATGGTTGTAGGTTCCCTTTTTATTCTTCTGCCAACATGGCATTCCTGGGCACTTGGGTAAGAATCATGTGCAGCAGCTCCTGAGATGGCCATCTTCCTTGAGACAAGCCCACACAAATGACTGCTTCCTGGCCATTAATCTGCGGCTTCTCTCTCTCTTGTTGCCTCTGGCCTTGTCCATCTGTGTTTCTCAGACAAAGAATTTTGCAATCCTTGCCCAGGACTTGTCCATCAGTGTTCTCCAGACAAAGGATTTCTCAACCCTTGCCCAGGACTTGTTCAGACTTGTTCTTCTGTGTGCCCAGCAAGCTTTGAGACGATGTAAAAGAATAATCTCTTACACTCTGGTGTGTCAAATGCACCCCACAGCTTGCTGAGACATCTTCTTGTGTATGTATGTATATGTATGTACACACCAATTCACATATATTATTTTTTTCTGAAAAAAAAGCATATTTACACTTTATATATTTACACTTTACATACTACATTTTATGTTCACATTTATGTAAATATTCACTTTTTTTTAAAGAGTCTTAAAATATTTCTTTAAATGCTTTTTAAAACATTTGTTTGACTATTTCAATGTGTATTTTTGTTACGCTTACCGTCCGTGCAATACTGTGTACTATTTTTCAGAATATACTATGGTCTAAACATACTTAGAAAATAGAAAAAATGCCACTTTAATAATGAAACTTAATTCCAGTGAACTTTTTTTTATTTTTTTCATTTTCTTTTCATAGTAATTACATGTGTAATTAAGGTACTCCATAGTATGATTAATGTTTTACACCCATCATCTCATTCAGGTAACTATATATCAAGATCATTCTATGAGTTCAGTTCAAATCTATTGATAGATGCCCATATTCTTCAACTTGTAAGATGGTCTGAAACCTACACAATCAAAAACTTTATATTAGAGTAACCAAAGCACTTAAAAATATTTTCTACTCCTGCACTGTGTGTAAACTCATTAAGGCTTTAGATTTTTGTCCCTTACCATTTGAGAAAATCTTTCTATACTATGTTTTCATTTTACTTTCATAAAACACAAAATTTCTTTGTGGGTTATTATAGTCTAATTGGTCTGTAAATTACTGATGGTCCACAGTGCTATGGGCAGTGGCTTGCAGTTAATTTGTAATCTGCTGTACACTGTGATTTCAGCACAGATTCCCATTATATGTTTGATGATGTGAATGTGTGATTTGATAGTAAATTGCTATAGTTGTTTATATGGGTCTGTTGTTTACTTGGTAATAACTGAGATGTCTGAGATTTTACTGTGTGCCTGTGTGTGTACAAACCTGCTCTGACACAGATCTCCCTACTGCTGAAAGAGCAGACAAAGAAGATATTCAAAGGCAGAATTAAAACATTAAAAATAAATAAAAAAATAAATAAATAAAAAAATCAAGCATACTTAGACCAGAGACCTACTGTAAACAGGAAGAGCTCTCAAGAAGCTTCCTGTATTGAATTTCACCCTTGAAATATTCACCTGTGTAAAAACAATAGAGTTCTAAGTAATGCACAACAGTACAAAGTCTTTAATGATATTTTAGACAGTAGCTCTGTATTGCACTTAACACATTCTTTCACTGTTTGTTAATTGGTATCATTAGCACAATTGTCACGGGTAGTTAATTTAATTAGTTCTTACTCATACATAATACTAATTTTCTGTTTTGGAAAGACAAATGAGGAATGCAAGTGGAAAACATGCTTTTGTTTGCTTTGCTTTTTCTGTATGTCAGGGACTGGACCGATAAAGGATTTTTGGTGGTTTTGCCCCAGATCTGTGTCTGGAAAGATCATGGAGTGGATCCTCTAGGAAGAGATATCAAGGTATATGTCAGACCATTCTATGATTCTATGATTCTGTGAGGACGTGATCTAAGACAGCACAGATTCACCAAGGTAGATCATGCCTAACTACACTGGTAGCCTTTTATGATGAAGTGATAACTAAAGAATATTACTTCATAATATCAAGCCTGAAAATGATAACTGGGGCATTCTGGTCAGGGATGTTGCCTCTGCTTGAGGACCTGCTGGGTATCAGTCAGTTGGTGGTGAGTATTTGCATTATGCATCACTTGTTTAGTAAATATATATATATGTATAATAACCAATACTGTTTTCTTCTTGTCCTTTTTTGTCTTAATAATAGATTTTTCTCAATCCATGAGATCTACTTCATTGTCATTTTTCAGATTTTCTCTCCCATCCCACTGTGAGTGAGCGAACAGCTGCATGATGCTTAGTAACCTTCTAGGTTAAATCACAACACTGATGTCAGCGTGTCCAGTCTCTCAAAGGTGTATCTGGGAACACAGAACACAAAGTCCTGACTGCAGCATAATCTTCACAGACCATTATTCACCCAATCTGTTTGCCACCCTCTTCTGGGTCTCTAACTGGGAGATCAGAGGAAAATAGTACTTGTACTCCCAATTCCTTCATCATCTTCCCAAGGGCCTTCGATGTTTTGGAATATCCTTGTTACAGCCTCATGTGACCCAGCTTGCAAGAGCGGGAATGGATAGTAGTCCTCTTGTTTTACCAGAAATGGTAGCCTCTTCTTGATATTGCAAATATAGGAATGAGTGGGAAGTGAGCCACTCTGGAGAGTTACTCTGGATGACAAATAGGTGTTTTAGCGCCTTTGGCAAGAAGTCTCCAATTACTAGTTCTCTTCATACTTTTTTTTTTTTTTTTTTTTTTTTTTTTTGNTTTTTTTTTTTTTTTTTTTTTTTTTTTTTTTTTTTTGTGGCAGTGGTGTAATAGAGATGGTTGATTGGACCAATTTTGTTGTATTTTGTTGTAAAGGAAAGGTTGTCCTTTCCTTTGATCTTGACTGTTTCCTATACACTTCTATTTTTCCAGCCCCAGAACACTGTACCTGTTGTGTAGGAGCACTGTGGTGCAAGGGGGAGATTCCTCTTTCTGGTCCAAGCAGAGACAATTTTCCAGTATCCCTTGTCATGTTTATCAGTTGAGCATGTCGCCTTCAGTGTACACATACATTTTCCACATAGAATCTTAAAATTATAGAATGGGTTGGATTGGAAGGGACCTTTAAGATTATCTAGTGCCAACCTTCCTGCTGTAGCCAGAGACACTTCCCTCAAGACCAGGTTGTTCAAAGTTCCATCCAAGTCTGGCTTTGAATGCATCCAGGGAGGGAGCATTCACAGCCTCACTAGGCAACCTGTTCCAGCATCTCATCACACTCAAGTAAAGAATTTATCTCCAAAATCTAGTCTAAATCTACCGTCTTCCAGTTAAAAGTCATTTCCTCTCATACAGTCACTACTTGCCTTTATAAAAAGTCCCTCTCCATCTTTCCTATAGGCTCCTTTTAGGTACTAGAAGGCCACTACAAGCTCTCCTCAGAGCCTTCCCTTCTCCAGACTGAAGAGCTCCAGCATTCTCAGCCCACCCCCTTAGGGGAGATGCTGCAGCTCTCTGATCATCTTTGTGACCCTCCTCCCTTCAACAGCTCAATGTCCACCTTGTTTTGGGGGCCCCAGAAATGGATGCAATACTCCATCCAGGTGGGGTCTCACAACAGCAGAGTAGAAGGGCAGAATCACCCCCCTTGACCTGCTGACCACACCCCTTTTGATGCAGCCCAGGATGCAGCTGCCTTTCTGGACTGCAAGGGCATATTTTCGGCTCATGCTGAATCTTTCAACAACCAATACTTCCAAATCCTTCTCCTCAGGTCTGCTCTCAAACCATTCTCCACCCAACCTGTAACCGTGCATAGGATCACTCCAATCCAGGTGTAGGACCTTACATTTGGTCTTGTTAAACTTCACTAAGTTGGCTTGGGCCCACCTCTCAAGCCTGTCCAGGTCCATCTGGATAACATCCCCTCTCTCTAATGTATCAATTGCACTACTCAGCTTGGTATCATCTGCAAACTTGTTGAGGGTGCACTTGATCCTACTGTCTATGTCACCTGCAAAGATGTAGGGGTGACCTCATTACAACCTTTCAGTACCTAAGGGTAGCCTACAAAGAAGAGTTTGTACTTTTTCAAAGGGTAGATAACGGCAGGACAAGGGGAAATGGTTTTAAGTTGAGGGAGGGAAGATTTAGGTTGGATGTCAGGGGAAAGTTCTTTGCTATGAGACTGGTGAAGTGCTGGAACATGCTGCCCAAAGAGGCTGTGGATGCCCCGTCCCTGGAGGTGTTCAAGACCAGATTGGATGAGGCCCTGGGCAGCCTGGTCTAGCATTAAAAGTGGAGGTTGGTGGCCCTGCATGTGGTGGGGGAGGGGGTTGGAGATTCATGATCCTTGAAGTCCCTTCCAACCTTGGCCATTCTGTGATTCTGTGATTCTATGTTAAATAACACAGGTTCCAGCACTGATCCCTGAGGAATGCTACTCATCACTGGTCTCCACTTCGACACTGAGCCATTGACTGCAATTCTCTGAGTGTGACTATCCAGCCAATTCATTATCCAACAAGTGGTCCATCCATCAAATCCAATTTTTCTCCAATTTGACAACCAGGATGTCATACTGGACGGTGTCAAACACTTTACACAAGTCCATGGAGATGACATCAGTTGCTATTCTTTCATACACTGTAACTCCACCAGAAAAGGTCAGCAAGTTTGTGAGGCATAACTTGCCCTTGGTGAAACCATGTTGGTTTCCATGGATCACCTCATCTTTATTTTCCATGTGTCATAGTAAGGCCTTCAGGAAGATCTGCTCCATGATCTTACCAGGCACAGAGGTGAGACTGACTGGTCTGTAGTTCTCTGGATCTTCATTTTCCCCCTTCTTGAAAATGGGGGTTATGTTTCCCCTTTTCCAAAGAGCGGGAACTTCACCAGACTGCCATGACCATTCAGATATGATAGACAGTGGCTTGGCAACTTCCTTCCGGCCCTTGTTCATAGCTGTTGAAAATTCATACCTAATGGTGGTGATAATGTTGAAAAATATTGCTTTGTAGCTGAGAATTTGCTCTAACTAATGGTGCTATTGTGTTCTTTATATGTATTGTGGTTTTCATAGAAATAAATAGTAGGTATTACTTTCAGAGTAACCTAGGTACAGTCTTTAGCTGTTAGCTTAAAGATATGTCAGTGATTCACACAAAATGCTGGAATTTAATTTGCTGTGGAAATTAAATTGAACGTTCAATTTTGGTAATTTTCATAAGAAGAAAAAAGAACTAACAAAATAAAGTAACTTTCTTGTAATAAGACTAGAGAATTTATATTTACCCTGCAGCCTTTTTCAAATACAGTACTTTTATTATAGGATATTCAGAATAATAGAATTTGCTTTTTCATCTATAATAATTTTATTTAAAAAATATAAACAGATAAAAGCCCCAAAGCCCTAGAAGCCAGAGCAAATTAAATTTGATTTGTTGGCAATTCAAGTTAATTTCACACTTTAGCTTCATTCATAGTTACGTAAGAAGGGTTTTAGAAAATATTGAGATAGATGTCACCACATTTATGTGGAAAATATTATTGCTGTCAAAATAAGTATTCATTATTATTTCTTTACTGATGAACTGTAGTATGAATCAGATCCCTCAGGTGATATATGGATTCAAATTTCAATTTTTTTAAATATTTATTTAGCCAAATTTAAGACAATCTTTTCTTTGAATAAAAATACCTGTTTCAGTGACATGAATATGCTACAGTGTATTGTGTATTGGAAATTTCTGATGAACATGGCAGATCAATCATTTTTTCCTCCCTCTCTAGTGCCTCTTTTCTCCCCTCTGTCCTTGCATATTTTGATAGTAAGAGGTGTTTGTGCATCAGAAAAACTCCAGTGTTTTTTTGTTCCGTGACAGTGGAAGAACTTAGGCTGAGATGACACATTAAATGCATAGTTAGAAAGTAATTTGAACTGTCCACAAAAAAGTTTAATCAAACAAGAATTATGTGTTCATTCTATATATGTTGCTCTTTAGTCTACCTTCTTTTCCTTTATATTTCCTGGTCTTCTATGTTTTCTTCCATGGTATGTTGTAATGGTAAATATTGTTTTTAATATGATTTCCATAATGTCATGTTATTGTTTCCACTTCAGAATTTGTCACTAATGAGGAAACTGATCTAAGTACATTAAAATACTGTTAAAATATGTTGGTAATAATTAATTTTGGATGGGAAGTCTCTCATCACAGACTTCAGGTTGTTCAATTCCACTTCTCTTAAAAGACAAAACAAAAGAAAAGAAAACACTTGCAATTGTTATGTCTTTCTTGGAGGATATATACAAATTTCATTTCAAATATTATTTATTATGTTTTTATATATATTTCTATTAATTTTATTTATCTTTTTTTTTTTTTTTTTTTTTTTTTTTAACAGTTACNTTTTTTTTTTTTTTTTTTTTTTCTTCTAACAGTTACCTGCAATTTTAAATGCTTTAAAAACTGACCTCCATTAGGGAAATTTAAGAAAGCAAAAAGGAAACAGTAACTTTTCTAAAGAGACAAAAGTAGAAGGAAAACCACCAACTCCATAAAACAGATATATAGTGAATTCACCCAAAAGCATAGTGAAAATTAGAGCACCAATATTGTTCTAATAATTCATTTATTATAGACTTTGCAAAGGAGAAGATAATAAATTATTTTGTAGAAAAAGATGAAGGTGACAACATAACCTGTATCCTTAGGCTTCATAAATGAGTTTTTATCACAGACAAAAAGAGAAAAGTACTAGATTCTCAAAAAGTCAGTGTTTTCCACATACAAAGGTTATATACCATTTTCTTGGAAGCAGCAGAGAGGATTTTCTTTTGAAATACGTGAAGTAACAATGTCACCTGGATAGTGATATTTGCCACAAGTAATCTGATAAAATATAATATCAGTTTTCTTGAAAAACATCAAATATTCATAACTCTTACAAATAAGATTTTTAACAAGGACTTTGAATTTGTCAGTCAAATATTCATACTTAAATGACACTTAGTAGTCCAAATGAAGAGAAACCTTTTGCCAGCACAGTAAGCAGAAGCTAAGCACAGCAAACTTGCATGTTCCCTTTCTCTAAAAATTGTTCATCCTCATCCTCTCTATTTCTACTTCAGCAAGAGTTTTAAAAGGGGAAGAAGAGTATCATTCTCTTCTGATTCTGTAATTGTTGTTGTGCAGTACTAGCATTCCTTAGTCTAATTGCAAAGTAATTCTCAGATGGTTTGCTGATAAATGAATTTATTGAGGGTTTTTTTTGTTTTGTTTTTTGTTTTTTGTTTTTTATAAGGTAATGCTTATATTGGCAAGTTAAACTTTTAAACAGGACGTCTTGGTCTTCTGTGGATGGTAGTGAAAATTTCAGCTGTATTCTCAGATGAAACTGGTGAGACTACTTAAACTGTTTTCTGCTCAATTCTCATGACCTATCTATTTCATAGGTCTACAGTGCTGGTCCATACATGTGAGCTTATGAAGCCAAAGCCCCATCCAGTGACACCTACCCACCCACACACAGTGCACATGATCAGTAATTGGGTTTAGACATAGTCCATATAGTAGCCATGCCTGGATCACTTATCTCCTCTGTAGCTTACCATACACATTCATAATCACCAACAGTTCTCAGCTAACCTCCAGAACTTATAGCCTGTTTAGCAGCTGGCTGGAACTCACACTTGAATTGTAGGACTGACATTCTACAGGGACAGGTCTGGGAGGGGCCTGGAGTGGGTTCCCATCTCTGACTGTGTAACTGAGGTTCATCCTACTACTGCCATGCCTCTGTGCTTCTTTGAAGGAGTACACCAGATGGGGCTTCACGAGGCCAGAGTAGAGAGGGACAATCACTTCCCTGCTGGTCACCCCTTTTCTGATGGAGCCCAGGATACCATTTGCTTTCCAAGCTGCAAGAGCACACTTCTGGCTCACGTTAAGTTTTTCATCCATCAGGACCTCCAGGTCCTTCTCCACCAGGCTACTCTCAAGGATTGCTCCTCCCAGTCTGTATATATGCCTACATACAAATGGCCAGCTTGGCTTGCAACCTGACTGCTGACCTTGCCCCAGACAAGTCAACCAATGTTATTTAATAAGATTGGGAATCTATGATTTTTTTTTTAGAGTGTGTCAAATTCTGAGCTTGAAGAAGACTTGACAAATGATCATAAGGGAACAATGCATTTTTTTCAGTGCTTTATGAGGCAAAATATTGAATAGAAAATCACACTATGGATAAAAACAATATCAAATCAATAGTCATGATCAATTTGTCATTAATCGTCCACAACCTGAATTCTTAGTAATTCATAATGATCCTTTATGAGATCATTATGTGCTGAATTTGACATCACTTCATTAAATCATTAGAAGTTTAAATTGTCAAGAAAAATAATTTATCTAGGAACATGATTATAGGAAGAAAAAAAAAAGATAATTCTGTATTTAGGGAATAATTCACTTGACTAGGAGTCATTTCATAAAATATAACATTTTTATTCATTTTTTTGTTCTTTGTGCAGAATGTACAAAAGAAAAGAATTTCAAAGACTGCACATTACCTGTGTTGTTCACTTTTGATGTTATGTGGGAGGGAATATATATTGAAAGAACATAAAAAATATGCCATGTATATGTAGCAGCCTGAAAATCAAGAAGAAAATCACTGAAGCATTTCAATATGAGGAAAAAAAAAAATGCCTGGGAAGATCAGCTTACAGTATCTGAAGTATTCAGCTTCAAATAATACAGAATCCAACACCACTAGACTCAGTTATACTAGTTAAGACTGTATCAGTAGATTGCCCTTTGAGCTTACTGCAAAATTGCAAGCTGCAAAAAACACATAGTATGCAATGATAGGCTTCCAACATTGCAGAGAGTCCTTTAGGGTCAAAATCACAGGAATTGCTCTCAAGTAGTTGCATGCTTGTGGATACTTTTTTTAACCATGGATACATCAAAGAAGTTAGATAAAAATCTGGTCTTATGCAATACTCCTCAAAAAAGCAAGGAGTAAAGTAAGACTTTCTTGATTATTCTTCTTATTATTTTAATTAAGATGGCAAAGAAAGAAGTAAAGGATGTTAATAAGGAGAACTGATTGAGTCTAGAATTCTTTTCATTATAGACTCCTATTTGTTTGATCAGTTCTTGCATCTAGATTTGGGATGTCCAAGAGACTGAAGAAAATGAAAATGATAGGTTTTTTCAATTGTTGAAATCTAACATTTATAGGCTTCAACCCGAAGTACCACCATGACAGTGATAATGTGAGGATTTTCAGAAAACTCTTTGCCTCAAGTAACTTGCTTTTTCCCAAGTAGCAGATAATGAGCTGGAATTAAATACAGAGCAACATGGTTAGGGACTCAATAATGCAAAA
>QGNR01000033.1:8514866-8530493 GCA_003435085.1 Syrmaticus mikado
GGAGCCTATTCCAGTGCTTAACAACCCTTTCTGTAAAGAAGTGTTTCCTGATATCCAACCTAAACTTACCCTGGTGCAACTTAAGGCCATTTCCCCTCATCCTATCACCAGTGAGAAGAGACCAGCTCCGCTCTTGCTGTAATCACCTTTCAGATATTGGAAGAGAGCAATACGCTCTCCCCTCAGCCTCCTTTTCCCCAGACTGAACAGCCCCAGTTCCCTCAGTCACTCCTTATAGGATATATTCTCTAAGCCCTTCATAAGCCTTGTTGCCCTTCTTTGGACCTGCTCCAGCACCTCAGTGTCCTTTCTGTATTGAGGTGCCCCAAACTGTGCACAGTACTTGAGATGAAGTACTGTGCTGAGTACAGGGGCAGGATTACTTTCCTAGTCCTGCTCACCACACCATTCCTGATACAAGCCAGGATGCTATTGGCCTTCTTGGCCACCTGGGAATAATGCTGGCTCATATTCAGCCAATTGTCCAGCAGTGTGCCAAGGTCCCTTTCCATCAGGCAGCTTTCCAGCCACTCCTCCCCAAGACTGTAGGGTTGGCTGGGGTTGTTGTGACCAAAATGCAGGACCCGACACTTGGCCCTGCTGAAACTCATACAGTTGACCTTGGCCCAACGATCCAGTCTATCCAGGTCCCTCTATAATGCCCTTCTCCTCTACGGCAGATCAACACTCCCTCCCAACTTGGTGTCGTCTGCAAACTTAATGAGGATGCACTCAATCACCTCATCAAGATCATTAATAAAGATGTTGAATAGAAGTGGCCCCAGTACTGAGCCCTGGGGGACACTGCTTGTGACTGGCTGTGTCATGGTTTTATGTTTTTTGGTTTTCTGTATTCATCATAACATCATGTGGGGCAGTGGGAGTTTAACTGTCAATGCTCAAGTTCTGGGTACCTGCCCAGAAGAGAAGAAGAACTACATTCCCCAGGGGACTTTGCAGTCACAGAGAGGAGATATAACTCCTGGCAAGGTCACCTGATGCACTCTTCTTCATCAACTCTTCTCCCATCTCCCTGCTGTTCAACTGGACTGCACATCTCACCTCAGCATTGTGGTGAGGCCTATCCACCTTTCGGACATTCCCTCTCTGATTATATTTGATTTATTAGCTTCAATTCTAATTACATTGTATTATAGTGTGTTATCTTGCATTCCGATACTATATTTAGTAAATTAGTTTGTTTCTCCTCAGAAACTCAATGCAAACTAACTGAATTAAAAAAAAAAAAAAAAAAAAAAAAAAAATTTTANAAAAAAAAAAAAAAAAAAAAAAAAGTAATTCTGATTCTTCATCATACTTGTTTGTACAATTGAGTTACAATAATAAATGCAGACTGTGTCTAAAGAGTAGTCTAGAATGCTTAATGAAAATGAAGATGTGGCACTCTAGGTTGTTCTGTACACAACTGAATCAGCTTTTGAGTTCAGTTATTCATCACAAGTCATTCTTAGACTGTCTTTTTCAAAAAGATCAAGCTAAATAGACCATTGTTAAATGTGTTTTGTTTGTTAGTTTTTATCATAAAGTACACTGAAAATATACAAAAATAGCACATAGGTGGTTTTACTGTTAGATTTAAAAGAGTAAGAATTCCCATCAGTTATAGAAGAGATGAAATTCAGCCTTAGTACTGAGGGTACCTGAACACCGCTATTCTGTTGTCTGATATTTATACTCATGTTACTGATGGTTTTTGAGAAGACGTAGTTATGAAAAAATTATTAAACTGGAGTGGGACTTCTACCTTTCCAGATGTCTGACGCCCAAGACTACATTAGGAATGCCAGCATATTCAGGTTGGTGATTGTTCCTCTCTACTCAGCATTGGTCAGGCCTCATCTGGAATACTGTGTATGGTTCTGGGCTCCCCAGTACAAGGGAGAAAGGGGCGTGCTGGAGAGAATCTAGCACAGGGGAATTAAGGTGATGAAGGAACTGGAATACCTTTCCTGTGAGAAAAGGCTGGGACTGTTCATGTGGCAGAAGGGATGGCTCACAGAGAATCACAGAATCACAGAATGTCAAGGATTGAAAAGGACTTCAAAAGATCATCTAGTCCAATCCCACTGACAGAGCAGGAACACCTAGATTAGGTCACACAGAAACACTTCAGGCGGGGTTTGAATGTCTCCAGAGAAGGAGTCCCCACAACCTTTCTGGGCAGCCTGTTCCAGTGTTCTGTTACCCTTATTGTGAAGAAGTTTCTTTCTCATATTTATGTGGAACCTCGTATGTTCCAGCTTGCACTCACTGCCTTTTGTCACATCATTGGATGTCACTGAGAAGAGCCTGGCTTCATCCTCACATGGAGGATCACATGAGTGTTATGCAAATACCTGAAGGAAGGGTGTGATAAAGACAGAGCCAAGCTCTTGTCAGTGGTTCCCAGTGGCAGGGCAAGAGATAATGGATGCAAAATGAAACACAAGAAATTCTATTTGAACAGCAAGAAGCATTACTTCTAGGCATCTTTGTACTTTCTGTTCCAGAGCTTCTCTTAAAGTTGCTACAGAAATGTAAGCACATACAGAAATTATAGACTAGATTTGATTAATTATTTCTACATTCTCCACATTTTATTTGTATTTAATCCTGTAAAGAAGTCTCTCTGATATTATGCTATTTTGGAGATAAAGCAGTTTTTATTACCTACCAGTGATTTCTGGTTCTTAAATAAAGTTGTTACTCCACATTTGAGTAAGATAAAGCAAAGGAGACCTGAGAAAATATACCTCAAATTCCATGTCTGGGATACAAAGTTGGAAAGAAAGCAAACAGAAAAGGGGGTAAAATGCCTTAAAAGACATCTAGGGAACTGTATGTATATCTTGCTTGGGAAAGTTCATTCTTTACTGTCATTCATTACTTCCTATTGGCATCCAGATGTTCAGCCACTCCCAGGAAAGCAGTGCTCATTACATGTAATGGCTTCTTGGGAAGACAAATACCATCACTCTGTGTAAGCACAACCCCACAACTAAACATTAGTATTCTATCATCATTATTTTCACCTAAAATCCAGAACACATCACCATATAAGCCTCTATATGGAAAATGAACTCCATTCCTAAACTATGACATTGTTTCAGAGTTTTTTAAAAAAAGGAAAAGAGGTGGTATCTTGTGTTAACTGGAATTTCACATATTTTTATTTGTGCCCATTGCTGTTTTTCCTTTAACTGGGCACTACTAAAAAGCAGGTGGCTTCTACTTCTTCATTTCTTCAGAAAATATATTTGTTCATTTTAATAAGATCTCCTGTGAGAATTCTCCAGGATGAACAAGCTCTCAGCTTCTCCTCCTACAAGATGTACTATAGTCCTTTAATCATTTCACTGACTTTTTGATGGACTTGCTCGTAAGTCCATCAAAGAAGTGGACACAGTACTTCAGGCATGGCCCCAACTCTGACTACAGAGGAAAAGGATCCTTTGACCTGTTGACGATGAAACAGACCATTATCAGAATGTGGAATAAGTCAATCAAAATTAACTGCAGCTCTTGTACATCAATTAGTGAAAAATATCATTCATTAATATGCGTTGATGATTGAGAAAAACTCACTACTCGCACATCAGACTCTCCCTGGTGAACTAATTGACAGTATACATGCTTTTCATGAGTTGGACCAGCTGCCTAAAGAGATATTTGTAGCATTTTCATATACTGGTGTGCAAAGGAGGTGGATAAAGATATCCTCAGAATGTAGTTGAATATATGTTTTGGGGTACTGTGAGACTCTAAATTGCAACTATAGCAAGACTGGTTACTAGTCAACAAGTACAGGACTTTATCACCATATATACTACAAGATGAACCAAACTGCAGAGGGATCTAAATAAATTGGAGCACTGGGCCTGAAGTGGAAGCTGAATACAGGAAATTCAAGAAAGCAAAATGCCAGATTCTGCATCTGGGCTGAAATAATCCTGGACACAGACTGGGAGACAG
Organism: Syrmaticus mikado; assembly: GCA_003435085.1. Lineage (NCBI taxonomy): Eukaryota > Metazoa > Chordata > Aves > Galliformes > Phasianidae > Syrmaticus > Syrmaticus mikado. The sequence continues at coordinate 8,518,839 of QGNR01000033.1, forward strand.
ATAACCAGAGAACAGCTCAGCAGCAAGTGATCTGTGGATGCTATTTGACAACAGGCTCAACATGAGTCAGCAGTGTGCTCTAGCAGCCAAAAGGGCAAATCATGTTTTGGGATGCATTAAACTTAGCACAATCACATGGTCAAAACAAGTGATTCTCCTGGTACACTTAGTGTTGGTGCAACCTCACCTTGACAACTATGTGCATTTCTGAGCTCCCCATATTAAAAGGGTGTTAATGTTCTTAAAAGAGAAGGATAAGAAGGCTGGTAAAAGGGCTGGAAAACATGTCCTGTGTGGAGAGGATGAAGACATGGGCTGTCTAGTCTAGAAGAACAAAGACTGATGTATTCTCATTGCTCTCTGCAGCTTCCTGAGCAGAGGTAGCAGAGAGAGAGGTTCTGGTCTCCTCCTGGTAAGTACAGAAGGGAATCGAACAAAGATACATCAGGAGGTTCAGAGTAGATATGAAAAAAAATATATATATATATAGTGAGGATTGTCAAACACTTGAATAGGCTTCTTAGAGAGGTGGTTGCTGTCCTATGCTCATCATTGCTCAAGAGGTATTTGGAAAATGCCTCCAGCAATATGCTTTAACTTTTAGATAGCAGTGAAGAGTTCAGGCAGTCGCACTACATGGTCTTTGAAGTTATGAAGGTCCCTTCCAACTTTCTCTTTTCTTCTCCTCTCTCTTCTTTCCTTTCCATCCCTTGACTTTTTTTCTTTCCTTTTTCCTTTTCCCATCCTCTTCCCCTTCCCCACATCCTTGTCCCTTCTTCTACTCTTTCCCATAGCCACAGATCAGCAAGGCCATGGTTAAATGAGATTGATCAGATTTTTCAAACTATTTCAGGGGAATCCAATTTCCTCTGTTATTCATGTTATTGTCAGAACTTTATTTATTCTGCTTTCTTCTCCATTCCTCTGCCCACAGTGTTCTTTCTTTATTTATTTTTTTTAAAAACAATTTTTTAAGCAGCGGTTTTCATCATCTTCACACTGCCAACATGTTCTTCCCTCTTGTCAAATCACCTGTTCTCTATAACTTTTAAAATATTTGTCTCACATTCTCCATTACTGTTGATTAATAATAAATTAGATTGGATTTAGGACGAATATTACTTATCAGATTCAGCTTTTGCTTTCAGTTTCTTGTCCAAAAGGAATGGTCCAGATGGGTTATTTGAAGGTCTACAAGTAGGTAAATTATTATTCCAATTATTGTTACTTTTATGGATACAAATAACACATAAACTTAGGTTCTTGGGTTTTCTTTTCTGTTTGTTGTTGTTGTTTCCTCCCCCTCTTCCCCCCCCAAGGTAAAAATATTTTCAAAGGACTCAGTAAGTGAAAATTAAAACTTCAATCTCCCATACTGCTGGAGTATGAATAATTGCTGTGTTCTGTGAGAGGAAGCAGAACATCTGATGCCTCCTGGACACCTCTGTACAGTGAATAATGTCTGGAAATCAGTTACTGTAGACAAAGACTATAAGAAACAAGGAAACATATGATTTCAGTATTTACCGTACTCATGTTAAAATTTTTGATCAACTGTTTAATGTATCACAGCTACATATTTACATGATATTTATTTAGGCAAATTTTGATGACAGTATAACTCATTCTCAGGAGATACATGATTAAGTTCTTTGTATATGGATCTGGTTCCTTACAAAATTATGTGTAGGGATAATTTCAAATCCTGTCTACTAGCAGAGAATATTGTTAGCCATTATAAAATGCTCAGGGGTGACATATAAAAGGAACAAGAGTGACCTGATTGCTCTCTACAATTATCTGAAGGGAGGTCGTGGTGAGATGGGGATCAGTTTCTTCCCTCATGTAACTAGCAATAGTACTAGAGAGAATGGCCTCAAGCTGTGCCAGGGGAGCTTCAGGTTGGACATTAGGAAATACTTCTTTGCCAAGACAGTGGTCAGGCAATGGAATGGAAGTCATTGTCCCTCGTGGTGTTGAAGAAACATTTAGATGTTGTACTGAGGGACATGGTTTAGTGGAAAATATTGGTGAAAGGTAGACGGTTGGACTGGATGATCTTAGAAGTTTTTTCCAGCCTTGGTGATTCTACGATTCTAAAATGTTTCCAAGTATTTGTTACTTCTGCTGTTTTGTTTTGCTTTTTCCCCTGAGTTTTCAGTTATTCTTTTCGTCAGCTCCTGTATACGTCTTAAATTGTGTACGTTTTAAATTCATTTTCTAAGACTTCTATTCTGCAGTTCTACACAACTTAGATCATTTATGTATATATATATATATTAATCCAAACTCACCAGTTTTTGAGGTTAACTGTGAATTATTATTTCTTATTTAGCAGTAATTAATTTGTTATTCCTCTTTTTTTCTCATTCCATCACGATCTTATACTTACCTTTGGCACTGGAAGCATGCATAAGCTAGTAACGAAACCCTACCTCTAGAGAAACCAGCAGCTTTATTTTCTGTGACCTGCAAATGGAACACATGGTGTCTGTGGCTCCATTTTTAATAAATTGCTTTGGTAGAATATATTTAGCTTTTGCTGTTTCCTACAGTTTTGTTTTATTCACATAACAGTAAACTTACTTATGCTTAACTCACATGCAGAGTGAAGCAGTTGATACGAGGAACATCAGCTGTATCTGTGCATTTGATAGTGCGACTATTTTTCATCACAGTAGTATAATGTTATGAGCTGGCAAAGAAATAACAGCAATCATTAGCTTAGATAAAGGGGAAATCTTTAAACTTGAAGACAAAATTCTGAATATTCAAGTCAGATGCTATATTCATGTGAAAATAGAGATGTTAAAGTCTGATTTTCCCCCTCAATATGTCTTCATTGGAATGACTTCAGAAGTAAATGACCTAATTAAAAATGTTATAATTTATGATAAATGGCAAAATTAATCAGATTCAACAATTTTATTATTTCTGAATTTGTCCAGAAAAGGAGATGGAAACATTTGGGACATTTGAGAAGAGAAAAACAAGACCATCTGCTACAGGAGGCATGCCATTGTGCAGATCAATGGGAGAATAGCTTTAAAGGACATTCAAAAGAATTTCTACACTGAACTGATTGACAATTCACAAAGAAATAACTCATGGGATTTAAACAGTGGAGAATGTGTGCAAAGTTAGACCTAGGAAAGGAAGGAGTGAAAGTTATGTTTGTTCCCTGATGGTGGACTAACTTAGAGATTCATTATATTGGATTCTAGTTCAGTTTTTGTTTCTTTCACATGTTCCCTTAAGACATTTTCCATGAGTCAGTGGATGTTTTTGTTTTTGTATCAAATCAAAATTAAAAAGCAGCATCTCTTGGAGTTGTTATTTAAGTAGTATAAACTGTACACCAAAAAATGTCACTGGTTCTCCATAGTTTCTGCCCAGTTGAGTAAAATGATATAAGTAGACTTTAAGTAGTTAAATGAATGCAGATTTTCATCTCTATGATTTCTATTTTACCTGATGCTACCAAGGGAAATGGGCTAATGAATGAATAACAGTAGTCTTTTCAGTATCCTTCTGACCAGTACGTCAAACTTCCTAATGTCCTTCCAAGCAGCATCACAACAACTGAAATGCACTGCAATATCCATCAATAAGCTTTTCAAAAATAAATAAAGGTGTTTAATATTTCAGAATACCTTGGTGTTGTAGTATGAGACAGGAATTTCATGGCATGGTAACTGCCTTCATAAGAGCCATCAGGTCAGTTCAGGGGCCTGGTTTTGTATTTCAGTGACAGAATCTATTAGCAAGAAGGAGAAGTGGCACTGGCTTTTGTTGCCGTGGAAACCTATGTTGCCAAACAACAGGCTAGGTATGTTCTAGCATCCTAAACTTTCAGGCTGCTAAGAGACTGACTGTAACGACAGCAGAAACAATACCTTTGCTGGATGTTCTTCTGATAGCAAAACAGGATAATATTTTGCACATTTTTCCAACACCATCAACAGTCTTCCCCATTTGCTTTGTCTTATGCTTGTTGATAGCATTAGCTATAATTAATCTGAACTCTAAATCCTGCTCTAAATCTTTTTCCTCAGCTGCTTAATATTTTCTTAAATCCCTTCCTGATAGTTCTTTTTTCCTCACATGGTATTCTGCACAGTGGTGAATTTCTCGTGAGAAGGATGAAAGGAACAAGGGACTAATTTGTTTGTTTAGTTTTGTTGATTTAATCTGCTTGTACTTTCTCTGTGGTTGCTATGCTTTTAAAATGTTTGTAAAAATAATAATAAGATAACTGGGTGGGACTATAGTACCTCTAAGTACAGGGCAAATTTAAGGATAAATACAGCTGTTCCTGTAATTGGGATTCCAATAAAGGCTACCTCAGGTGTGCTGGAGCATTAGACAAGACTGTCTGAAGCAGATGGTGCAGAGTTCTGATCTAAGACACTGTTATCTACAGACACACAGGTGGGAGTTCTCTGGTCAAATGTAGATGCCTGAATTTAAACTAGTTGCCCTATGTTCTCTTTATTGCTAGTGAAGAGATATAGACACTGTTAGGGAAAATATATATTATATATTTCAGTCTAATGTAGACTAATAAACGAGAAAAGATGAACTATGCCTCATGTGTTCCTATTTCTTTCCATTGGCTATAAAAGAAACTCAGCTCCTAGTTCAGGAATTGCCTAAAATTGGGCACTTTAAATGCTTTTGGAATATCCAGTTTTCATTTTCCTGACCATTTATTTTTGGTCTACGTTGGCCTGTGTTTGAGCTTCCTACTTAGGAACTCAACGTATAAGCATATAAGTTAATATGCTTTCAATGTAGGTGTCTGCATGTCTGCTGTGTGTCTAAGCACTAACTAATAATGGAGATATAGGACTTGGGGCAGTTGCCAACCTGTAGGCACTCACTCCTGTTTCAGTAATGTAACAGAAACCTTTACACAACATTGGTAGATATGCTGTTAGAGCAATGAAGGACCTCTACTATGTTGATCCAACCGAATGCCAAGTAATATATCTACTAGAAAATATAGAGCAAAAGAAGACAGTGATAACGCCTTCTACTAGAACAGGAACATACCTACAAAGGTATTCATTAAGATTTAGTATAGAAAGCAATATAGAAAGCAGCTCATCCTTTCCAAAGTCTGATCACACTTCAAGAAGAGCGCAACCTCTGAAGAGAAACATTGCTCCTATGGTTGTTAACCCTTAAATGGGGGTAAGGAGAGGTGGACCCCATGTCTACCGCTTCCAGTAACACATCTGCATTGCGTGCATCTGAGCTCCCTGGGTTAGCCACACCTTCTCACCTGGTGCTCAATCACTGGTTCAGACCATGACCTAGCAATTCCTATACAGAGGATATCTAAAAGGAAATGAAATTCTGACACTGTGCAGCAATATATTGTTTTCCCTAGAAAGACGCTTAGCTGACCAGTAGTAGATATGCACTTACAGGTAAACAGTATACATCTCTTGACTTCCTCAAAGTCATATAAAAGTCCTCTGACGACTGGTAAAAAGGATAAAACAATATAATTCAACCTAAGCTATAAATAAAATTATGGTGTTCAAGGGTTAAATTTATCATTACTTTTTGTTGGGAACAATTTTATCCAAATGGATTTGGTGATAGTGTTTAGACAGAAGGTAAAGGAACCCTTCACAATAAATTACAAATGCAGAATGCTAATGGCTTAGCTAGGAGTCTATATTCCAGAACANTTTTTTTTTTTTTTTTTTTTTTTCCAGTCAATGATTATATAGGATTTTTAGAGCAAATTACGTTTTTTTTTTCTTTCTTTTTCTCTAGTAGCATTCCAATTTATTTCTTTTTACATCACAATTTTACTTCTTTAATCTGATTTGTCTATTTGATTGAATAAGACAAATACCTGTTTATAAACATCTTCACTGCTTCTGACAGGAATTGAATCTAAAATCAAAAATAAAATAACTCATAGTTTCAGATTTCTTTTTAGAATGGCAAACAGGGAGGATTCTGTTTTATGAAAATGGAATCATAAATCATTGTGATCTCATATTTTCTCATTCAGCTGCTACAGTTGCTAAAACACGTGCTTTGGAGCTGTAAAGAATCTCAAAATTCCCTTCCCTAAAATTGCAGACAGAAAACAATAGCATTCACCTAAGAACTCAAAGGGTCTAGTTTATTGTTTTGTTTGTTTGTTTGTTTTTAAAATCCTTTTAACCTACATGAAAATAAATAATAAAAAAAGTGATTGAGGCTTTTGATGCAGAAAATTACCAAAACCATTATCAATTTATGTATTTTATATTCCTTTTATAAAAGAATATGAAATCTCTGATTGTCAAAATCATAAGTAAAATACTAGTAAAATTCAGTAAGGAGATACTCTTTCTCTAATCCTTCAATGTCAATTGCAAGGAAATCAATATGAATTACTGAAAGTATTTAGAAATAAATAATAATAATAATAACGCACTAAAGTAACATAAAACAATGCACAATAAAAATAATTTACACTTAAAAATATTTTCATGAAAATCTACTTGTTGATTTCGTTTAATTTTTAAGCAAGGAAAGGTAGCAAAGAAGGCACAAAGGTGGGAAGGCAGGCAGGTAGGAAGTACTCTTTTGTCCCCTAATTTCAGAAGAATTAGATTGTTTTTACGTTCACAGAAAACATATTTTTGCTAATTTTTTATCCATCTCAACTTGATATTATGCTACGCATGTTTTCAACCTAGGCTACAGGAAAAGAGAACTTAATAGGTTATAATTATTAATATAAGGCAATTACAGAATTCAGGACTATTAACAAATCTGTTCAGGTGCACGTTTTCTCTGCCATGAAAACTGGGAGTTTTGCACTTTTGATGAAAGGACAAAGCTCAAAGATTCTGTATTTTTCAGTATAGCATAAAAATGTTATGGTAGGTGTAATATGAAAATCTTAGTTACACCACATAGAACAGAAAAAGGCTATTGAACTCTAATGCTTTTCTGTCACTTTTTATAAATCACTAAGGACAATATTAAAAACAAAAAGTGAAGGTGGATGAAACAGAATGAGACAGAGCTTCTTAAATGACTTTTTTATTGTGTGCCTATTCATGAATGGAGACAGATTTTTTTTTTTCAGTAAACGGTAAACATCTTATTAAATAAACTCAACATATATACCTGTGTGAGCAATAAGCTCTGTGAGCTATTTTCATTCATACTTATAAACAAAAATAGGTAATTCATCATTTTGGATTCAGTTTTTAATTTTTATCTTAACAAAAGGATGAAAAAGGTAAAAGTAAATTGAAGATTATTTTGAACTGGAAGATGTGGTGAAAGCTAGGGATGGGAAACAGAAAGAATACAGAATCTCATTGGTTCCTAAAGAACAAAAGAAAAAGAAATAATAGAATAAGAATAGTAAATTTGATAAAATATCCAACAGAAGAGAAGAATGAAAATAAGTACTAGTGTTGCATTAAAAAGCAAATACACTACAAAGGAGTTCCTTCCTACTGCTTTAATTATATTTTTAAACAAAAATCTCTGATGATCAATCAGACAAAACAAATTGAAATCTCTTCACTTTTTCACTGTACCTGAAGAAGTATAACACTAAGGTGAAAAAACTTTCTGTAAAACATGGTACGAAAATACAGCATAAAAACACAGCAGCCACAGGGACTTGAAGAATGAAGGCAGTTTCAGTCAAAACAAGTATGGCTCTCAAGGATCTTGCACGGTAAGAAACTAAGGAACCAGTTCTTTTTTATTTATTATTATAGCATATTTCTGTCACAACATAAAGTTTTGCCATCCTTCTTTTAGTTATTTCAACTGGGTGTATTTATCCATGCACAAAGGGGCTCACCAAGCAGTATATATACAGCTGAAATTATTATTTATTAGAATACATCAAAAACATAGATAGGTTTAATGAGCTACTTAATTAGGTTAAACATCAGTATGCTCACTGAATCTGAGAAGGAACTAATAAATGTTCCCGGCACAAACAAGCATCAATGTAGAGGGAAAGGATCAGCCTCTGCTGCTCCCTAGAATGCTGTTAAGTTTTTCTTTGGTGCTGCACTCTCACTCTTATTCAACTGCCCCCCACAATGATACCATGATATCAGCAGCAGACGTTAAAAACATCAACCAGTTCCTTGTTCCTTTGAATTTGTTTTTTTGCTTTGGTGACAACTAAGATTTTGTTTCTCATCCTAATCTTTTCAACTACTATCATTCCCTATATCTTTAACTGCAACCTTACCTATAATTTCACCTTTCATATCCTTCATGGCTCTACTGCTTCTGCTTTCTCAGAGGTTTTTCTCACAGCTTAGCAATTTCCTCAAAAGTCTGAATGAAGCTTGCTGAGATACGCTGGAGCCAGGCCAGGGGTTATTATAATGTAGATGACTGAGCTGGGGAGGCAGGAGAGGAAACAGCAGAGCTTGGTGAGAACAGCTTAGAAGGGGGAATTTCCATGGCTGTCCTGGACACATGCAGTTGAACTGATTACACGGCAACTTGGCTTCAGCCCACTTGGCTGTGACGCATAAGTTAGGTGCCTAATTACTGAAAGCTTCTATCCTGCCAGGAGAGACAGAGAAGCTTCTCCAGGCAGAGAATTAGACCTTAATGGGATAAATAAATATCTGTAGATGCCATTCTCTCTTCTAACTATCTCTCCCCAGAGGGGAGCTTTTCAGCAATTGAAGTTTAGTAAGGAATTAAGTAAAGAAAATATCCATACTGCTGAAACCAGGTATTTACTTGCAATAATATCTTAATGAAATAAATATGTTTATGAAAAAAAGTTTTTTTTCCAACATTTACTGATAAATTATTGATCTTCATACTTTTTTTTTTTTTTTCCCTCCTGACTAGCTTTCTAGCTTTAAAAAAAATCATTCAGAAATCTTACAGAAGAAGTACTTTATAAATGGATCCATATTATTTTTAACAAAGCTAAAACACATTGTGATTGCTATGGGCTCAGAAACCAGCACTACTGCTGACATTCTGTAAGGCGCAGAGCTGACCCAAGGTTTCTGAGAAGCATGGGCATGGTTAGGAGAGGAGTAAAGGGCTAGAAAAACAGACTTAAGACTATTTTGTTTTAACCCTGGCAGCCAGCTCAGTACCACAGAGCTGATCACTCATTTTCCACACAATGGGATGGGGATAAGAATCTTATAGATAAAAAAGAAAAGTCAGAGATCATTTCCAGGAAAGCAGAGCTCATCATATATAATGGTTAAGTGAGAACATAAATGTGACACCTCTGAATTTTCCCTCCTCCTCCTTTCCCACAGCTTTTATTACTACGTGCAACACCATACAGCATGGGATCCTTCAGTCAGTCCAGCTGAGTTATTCTTGGTAAGTCCTTTCTTAGCTTCTCTAGCACCGCTGACCTCCTCACTGGCAGTTCAATACGAGAAGCAGAGAAGGGCTGGGGTGTGCAAATGCTGCTCAACAAACATCGGTGTACTACCAACAGTCACCCAAATTCAAAATGCAGCACTATGCTACTGAGAAGAAAACTACACCCCAAACCAGTACAGACTGAAAATTCTTTCCAGCTTTTATAGTAGCAAGGATTTTTAACCATCAGCCTCATATTTATTTTTGGAACTTTCTGAACTGCTTCTCTTTTAACTTGCAACTCACTACGGCTTAGAAGCACTTGGAATAAATTATGTCTTTCACCCCAACAGAAAAGGAAACACCGCCAAGCCCCATGTACAAATAGTGGAATCCCTGCTTGGTGGGCCAAGAATGGTTGTGGCAAGCAGAAGGATGCTGACCCTATGCTGCCTTCAACCATGGGTCCATGGGTGGCCCATCTGCTGCATTTTTCACTGTTTACTTAAGGAAGTAAAGGATATAGTGCACACAGGAATTTCCTTCTCTTTTGTGCATGTCTTGAAGGAAGATGTATCCCCACTGCTTTTTTGCAGGCCTTTGACTGTGTCAAATCCCAGGACAGAGCCTCCATGAGCAACAGTTTGGGTATACTCAGAGAAGGATGGATACCCTGAGAATGCTCTGTTTGGTGTTTCACATGCTCCTCTCCTTTTCCCCCTCCTTGCCTCATCAGTTGTCTCTCCCTGTTTGCTTTTTGTTTGTTAGGTTCTTTTGTTTACTCTTTTACTACCTCAGGGAAAACTAAAATTTTGTTGAAAATTAGTTCTGAATGTATTAGAGCTACCCTGCTTTGGCTGAGCTCTGGCACAAAGCATACCTAAACCTGCTTTGCTACAACCAGGCTCCTTCTGGATCACAGAACTGCCTTGTTTACCCTTGGCTGCCCCTACCTAGCTATGTTACAATTAGTTTTTTAAAGCTTTTGCTGAGTATTTGTTTATAAGCTTCATTTACTGCTGAACAGGCATACTCTTTGTAAATCTTAGTCAAGGAAAATGTCTTAATGATTGTAATTGCAAGTAAAAATTATGTGAATGAGTAAGGTTTGCAGGATCAGACCATTAATTAATAAATGTCAGTAAAGTACTTATGATGAAATATGTTGAGGGAGTACAGCATATTCTAATTAAAATGTTAGGTTTATTTCTGCAATTTAGTCATGGACTGTATAAAAATCAGTATTTCCAGAACTTTAGAAACTTAGTATATGTATATTTTTTTCACATAAACTTTAAAATATATGGAAAATTTCTGATATTAAGCACAGGTAAAGCAAAGTTTCAAAAAAGTGTTAACTAGTGGCTTAAGGTTGCCTGAAGATGTATTTGCATTCTATCATTTTATACTGGAATTTACTGTACACTGTGCCAAAATCCAGTTATTTCTGACTCACAGGAGATTCAAAGTAGTGATCGGTGCCATAAAAGCTCTAAAAATTAGTAAAAGTAAAAAACTTTCTATCTAATGAAATATTTATTAATGATAGATTTTTAGGGAAAATATACTTTAAAGATAAAGTGATCACATCTGATTTCTAATATATTCACTTAACTACTGAAACACAAAGAAGGGAGAAGAAACATCAAAAACTACAGGTTGTTGGCTTTTTTTTTTTTTTTTTTTTTTTTTTTTTTTTTTTTTTTTTTTTTTTTTTTTCCCTCTTGCTCTTGGTAGCAATTACTCAGGTGTGATTTCTGCGTGTGCTGGCATAAAAACAGAAAGTAAGAGGACCGTGGTTTAAGTGTTCCCCCTGGATAAAAAATAAAATGTTATTTTGTCACAAAATCACAGCATTTGCAAAATATTAGGCTTGGTGAAATATTCAGATTCCCAGAAGAGTATTTTAAATGCTTTTGCAAAATCTGCTTTCCTCTTCTCTCCCAGCATTAGGAAGAGAGATTGTCATATTAACAAAAGAGAAGGAGGAGGAGTACTGTATTCATTTTTTTTTTTTTTTGGTCACTGGAAAAGCAGTTTGCTTAAACAATATTTTAGAAACTTCCTTTATATCTGAAGCCGCGCATTATAACATATATCTTTGTAGAGCAGTTCTCCAATTTATACATTTTTATCATCATTTTATATTTTTTCTTTCTTTTTCCCATTTTAAATAAATAATCTGAAACTCACACTGGGTAGTACCTACTCCATGAACAGTGACACCACTATCAGCAGGTCTGTTTTAAGAATGAAGTACCACTTCAGAATCTAAGTTGGAGAACTTTTTTTTTTTTTTTTTTTTTTTTTTTT
>QGNR01000033.1:8530507-8571076 GCA_003435085.1 Syrmaticus mikado
TTTTTTTTTTTTTTTTTTTTTTTTTTTTTTTTTTTAAAGCAGAAAAATAGTATCTGCATGCCAAGTGGGGTTTTAGAATCTTTCATGGCTTTATTCTACATTTCTCATTATACAAGCATAGTTCCCATGGTAACTATGACATCACTTGGCACACATCTACCTGAGAAAAACAGAACAATTCAATAAAGAAACATATTCATCATTGTGCAATGTGGATTGATTTACTTACATCCTAATTATGTTTCCTAAAAACAGGTGACTACTTCAGTTTTCATTGTCAGTATGACCACTTGCCTGTCAGAATTAACATTTTTGCTCTCAGTTCATTGCAGCTCCAACTATTCTCTTCCATCCACTTATGACACTGCACAACAACTGTAGAAAAAAGTAAACCTCCTACTCTACCTCCTACTCTATCTCTTCCTGCATGCTTAAGTTCTCTATTGGAGATTTTCTATTGAAATAAACAAGAAAGCTAATTTATGCAGTCATCTTAGAGGTGATTTGCTTAGAGATTGTTTCGCTAAGAATGTTTGCTTTAAAATTATTTTCATATACCTATTTATTTCCTTGCTTGACAATTTATATTATATCATGCAAAGGACAATCAGTTTTGGTGTGCATATCTTCTTATACGCTATACTCACAAATTCTATACATATAATACCAAGGAGTAAAACATTAAAGATCTGTAAGAAGGGGCAGACGTTATCCAATGGCCAGCCTTTCCTATTGGTCACTTTATTTTCTCCCCTTCTTCCTGATTTTGAAGTTCAGTGTGTTTTCATTTAATTTCTCCTTATAAAACTGGAATCTCTCCTGAGTACCAGTCTCAGTTCCACGGAATTTTAAAAACCTCTTTCTTCCTTTCCTAACAATTAATTATTATCACCTATTATCTATGCCTAACCTTGAAGCAATTCTCTTGACTCCTTTTTTTCTTAATTTTTTGTTTCTGTATGAGACTCTGCTTTTTGATAAAACAAGAAAATCCTTCTGTCCTTTTGATTTATAATTTCTCTAGTGGTTATTTGAATTCTGACTTTATTTCACTAAATAAAGTTGGGAGTATATTAGGATATGTTTGTACTTGTCAGTGTGGAACAAAAGTAGTGGAGCTATTTGACTGTGTTAACCTTCATAACTCAAGCAAAAAGGATATATTTTTCTTCAAACTTAGACCAAGACAAGCTAATTCTAAAGATTTAAACCACAGCCTTGGATCATTAAAATGGACACACATTGTGCCTACAAACAATGTATTCCTTAACAACACTGCACCTGTTCCACTACTGTCTCCTTAAGATAAATGCTATTTAAATTAATTTATTCCCTGGGAAATGATTTTCTGATCTATCAAGGTAAATAGGTACTGAGGGATGTAAAAATTAATCAAGAAGAGGGAAATGAGGTCTTTTTTATGTTGCTTTCTATCAAAGAAGTCTCTCATTATTACAGCAGACTAAAGTGAAGTCAAGTGGCCATAGATAAGCAAGGGAACAGAACTTAGAAGAGAAAAGGGCTTGGCTGGATAGCTCTTTAAGAAAATGGAGGAGAAGATATTCTTTTGCAGAGGACTGAATTTCACAAAAATAAATGATAAAACACTCTGCAGAATGTTCTTTTCTGTTTGTTTTACATATTGGAATTGATAAGGAAATTGAAAACAAAACAAAACAAAACAAAACAAAAAAATGCAAAGGTAGCTCCTTCACTTTTCAGAGAGAGAGACCACAGAATCACAGAGTCACAGAATCGCAGAATGGCCAGGTGTGGGAATACAAGAAAAACTGTTCAGAGCAGAAGCTGTGGAGCAAGATAAACAGCATGAGAACCAAGGACACTTCTAGAAGAAGAACGAACGTCTCACAGCTCTGATTGGATAAGCGCCTGTGTGAACGGTTGAAGAGTGTTTTGTAGAACGCTCTGTTGACGTGTAAAGGTGGATGGCAAAGTTTTAGGGGTGTATGGGAAAGCTAGAAAAAGAAAACTTGTGAAGGTATATAAGTGATGTGAAAACTTGTAATGAACGATTTGGATCATTCACATCTGAGTCCATGCATCAGATGCTGCAGCCAGGGTTGGAAGGGACCTCAAGGATCATGAATCTCCAACCCCCCTTCCACATGCAGGGCCACCAATCATCTCACTAATGCTAGACTAGGCTGCCCAGGGCCCCATCCAATCTGGCCTTGAACACTTCCAGGGACAGGGCATCCACAACCTCTCTGGGCAGCCTGGTCCAGTACCTCACCACACTCTCTGTAAAGAATTTCCCTCTGACATCCAACCTAAATTTCCCATCCCTCAACTTCAAACCATTTCCCCTCATGCTGCTGTTATCTACCCTTTCAAAGAGTTGATTCCTCTCCCCTCTGTAGGCTCCCTTTAGGTATTGAAATGCTGCAATGAGATCACCCCGCAGCCTTCTTTTCTCCAGGCTGAACAAGCCCAGCTCCCTCAGCTTGTCTTCATAGGGGAGGTGCTCCAGTCCCCTGATCATCTTGGTGGCTCTCCTCTGGACCCTCTCCAACAGCTCCCTGTCTTTTTTGTACTGGGGGCTCCACACTTGGACGCAGTATTCCAGAGGGCCTCACAAGAGCAGATTAGAGGGGAACAATCACCTCCCTGTCCATGCTGGCCACCCCTCTTTTGATGGAGCCCAGGATACCATTTGCCTTCCAAGCCACAAGGGCACACTGCTGGCTCATATTAAGTTTTTCATCTATCAAGACCCCCAGGTCCTTCTCCACAGGGGTGCTCTCAAGGACTGCTCCTTCCAGTCTGTATGGATGCCTGGGATTCCTCCAGCCCAAGTGCAAAACTTTGCACTTTGCTGTGTTGAACCTCATCAGGTTCACCCAGGCCCACCATTCTAGCCTGTCGAGGTCCCTCTCAATGGCATTCCTTCCTTCAACTGTGTTGACTGCACCACTCAGCTTCATGTCATCAGCAAACTTGCTGAGGGTGCTCTTTCCGTCATCAGTGTCATTGATAAAGATGTTAAAGAGCACTGGTCCCAAGACAGACCCCTGGGGGACGCCACTCGTTACCAGCCCCCACCTGGACATAGAACCATTCATGACCACCCTCTGTCTGCGGCCTTTCAACCAGTTTCTTATCCATCGAGTGGTCCACCCATCAAATCCACATCCCTCCAATTTGGAGATAAGGATGTGGTGGGGGACCATGTCAAAGGCCTTTCTCAAATCCAGGTAAATGACACTGGTTGCCTTTCCCTTGTCCACCAATGCCGTCACTCCATCATAGAAGGCCACCAGATTGGTCAAGCATGACCTTCCCCTGGTGAAGCCGTGCTGGCTGTCACGGATCACATGCCCTTTCCTCATGTGATCAAGCATGTCACCCAGGATGATCTGTTCCATGATCTTCCCAGGCACAGAGGTGAGACTTACTGTAGTTCCCGGGGTCCTCCTTGCTCCCTTTCTTGTAAATGGGAGTGACGTGACCCTTCCTCCATCATCCGGGACCTCACCTGACAGCCACGAGATCTTCAGGTACATTGAAATTCTTCCATCTTAGCATAGATCAGTTTCTCAAAACTGCCACTTACTTAAATTTGTTTCGATCTGTATATGACAACGTACTAGAAAATGTCCAGTCAGATCCTGCTTTCTGATTATTGCGAATCCTTTACATTGCACTTGAATTTTAGAAAAGGTAAAGATTTAATTTTAAAAGCTTTTACATTTTTTAATATAATTGTTTAAGTTGGAATACACCCTAAAAGGTCATCTAGTCCAACTTCCCTGCAATTAAGAGGGACACCTACAGATAGATCAGGTTGCCCAGAGCCTGGTCCAACCTGACCTTGAATGTCTATGGGAATGGGGCATCCACCACCCCTCCGGGCAATCTGTTCCAGTGCCTCACCACTCTTATTTTAAAAATTTCTTCCTTATACCCAGTCTAAGTTTCTCTCTTTTAGTCTGAAATCATTTCCCCTTGCCCTCTCGCAGCAGACTGCTTAAGAATCTAGCCAATCTATCCACTTCTTTCTTATAGCCCCATTTTGATAGTGAAAGTCTGTCACCTTCTCTTCTTCAGGCTGAACAGCCCCAGCTCTTTCAGCCTGTTTTCTATAATTAAAAACATTTGGACATCTTTTTCAATTTCATAGGGAAGTTTATAGCCTGTTAAAATACTTTTTGTTTTGCTGTTTAATTGCTTGTATTTCACAATTCTTATTTGCGACTTTTCAATCTGGAGAAAAATTACACCTAAACAGACAGCTAAACAGAAGCATTTCCTCTTTGGGTTGAAGTGAAAAGAAAGTTGAAGTGGAGGTACCTGAAGATTTTCATTACTTTTGAAGGTCTTCAAATCTGTAGTGCTTTCTTAAAGAAAAAGGATTTTCCTTTAAGAGGTTTCTCTACTGAAATTCCTGGTCATGCACTCATGTGCCTGTAGCGGCACTCTTTCTCTTCAAATAAAAAGATCCATTTGTTATTTAGGAAGACTGTTTAACTCCGCTGTTACTAATCCTACCATGCATGCTGATACTTGACAGCATGACACTGTCACAGGCACAGAATATTCTGATATTTATTTTTTCCCTCTGATTCTAGCACTGGGACCTGTGGATTCTTGCATCTTATGATAGGATTTAAACAGGGAAGATGCTTGTGAGATCTACTCAGCCTGACTAGCTGTAGACCCATAAATGTGTCTCTCTACAACTGCTGCGTGATGGACAAGGTAATAGGATGCTGACCCCATGACTATTCTGTCACTCTAATCCACCATAAATCTGTACTGCAGTTGAAAGAAACAATTTGATTCCCATATCCACACAGAGTAGGAGCATTCTTCCAACCAGATGGCCAAACAAATATATCACGTTGCTGATCTCCTGCAAAACTGTTTTTTTTTTTGTGTTATCTTTTGGTTTTCTTTTCTGTATGTCTGCTTGCCTTACTAACATAAGGTACATCAACCACAATTGCTATATTAAAGCTTTTGCTGATAAATGGGAATGTGTGGCTGGGTGCAAGGAGAATAGTGTGACCATCCTTATGAATAGTAGAATTAATCTGTCAATTAAAAATGGCTAGGTGCTTCTACCCTCTCTGTGACGTGGAAGGGCAAGGCTTTAATTGTCATCTCATAGACTGTATGAAGTCACATCTATTTAACATAAACCATTGTTTATATTCATCCAAAGATTAGTGAGAGCAATTAAAAGAGTATTCAGTAACACTGTCCTCCTTAAACTTCTATCATCCAAGATGCTGTTCTGAATACTACGCTATTCAAAGAGTTAGTAAACTGAACTCATACATCAATTTAAAAGAGTTAGCAAAAATCTAAAGTGAAATTCAATGTGCAAAACATTCAATCAAAAACTAAATTGCAATCTCAATTGTGGAGCAATTCCAAGAAAATGCAAGTCAGTCTGATAACAAGAATGCAGAGTGATATAGGCGCAACAATTTATTTTTCTTCTTGAGGGATAAATGAAAATTACGTTCTCAGTGCCAGGCACGTTCTGTTACAAGCATAATTAAGGCATTGATTCTGACTGAAATTTGAAACACAAGGAAAAGTGGAGAATAGCAGATTTGCTTTGACTTCACTATAGTAAGTAATTAATCCTTATTTTTTAAATTATTATTATCTTTTTTTTTTTTTAATTAAAAAATAAACTCTGTGGGACAGGGAGTGAGATGGGGAAGGGTAGTGGTACAATACCCTTTCTCCCACAATCTTAAAGTACAAGAGATGCAAGCATTTTAAGGTGAATTCAAACACAATCAGAAGTACTGAAGAAATGCATAAGCCTCCATCACCCCTTTGGTGCCATGGGATTCAATAATATTTCCTGTATCTGTGTCCCCTACACCTTCCGTCATAAATGCGACTGCATGGTGGAATGAATCAAAGGCAAGGAGCAGACATCTAAAACATCCTAAAGAAAAGTCTGTCTAGAGGGACAAGGCTGAAGCTGAAGTGTTCTTCAACAGACCTTAGTTGGCCAAACCTGCACACTTCCCATGAAGAGCAGATGCCTATGTGAGACAAAGGCTAAACTAATGTGGAACTCGGTTTGTGAATTGTGGAATCATAGAACCACAGAATTGTTTGAGTTGGAAGGGACACTTAAAGGTCATCTAGTCCAACTCCTTTACAGTGAACAGGGGCATTTACAGCTAGACTGTTGCTGTCACTGATGAAAATGTTAGCTGTCCCAGTACCAACCCCTGGAGAGGTACCACTCATCACTGGTCTGCTTCTGGACACTGAGCCATTGACCACCACTCTCTGGATAGAATTTCACAACTGGTTCTTCATCCATTGGAAAGTCCACCAATCAAATCTGTGTCTTTTCAGTTTGAAGAGAAGGATGTTAGGGGAGACCATGACAAAGGCCTTACTGAAGTCCAGATAGATGAATGGATCTTCCCTTGTCCCTGACACAGTTAGCCTATCATAAAAAGCAACATGGTGGCCAGGCAGGACCTGCCCTTGGCAAAGCCATGCTGGTTGTCCCATATTGCTCCCTCTCTTGCTTCTACAAGCCTTAGCATAAGTTCCAGGAAGATCTGCTCTGTGATCATTTCTAGCACTGAGATGAGTCTGACAGGCCAGTTGTTCTGTGTGTCTTCCCTTCTACTCTTCCTGATAATGAGTGATACTTTGCTTTTTTTTCCCAGCCACCAGGAATTTCACCTAACCCACCATGACTTTTTAAATATCATCAAAAGTGGCTTGGAGACTACATCAGTCAATTACTTCAGGACTCTGGGATGCATCTTATTGGGACCCATAGACTTAAGGATGTTCAGGTTCCTCAGGCAATAGAGAACTTGATCTTTGTTTACAGCAGGATGGGCATTGCTCCCCCAGTTCTCACCTTTCTAATAATCTGCTTAATGGCTGTGCAAAGAGCTAGTGAAGACTGAGGCAAAAAAAATTGCAGAATACCTCAACCTTCTCCTTGTTCTTTGTTACTAGCCTGCCTGTATCGCTCCCTAGTGAGGGTACCATATCTTGTCCTGGACACCTTCTCAGACTTTCCTTTTTTGGTTGATGTACCTATAATTATCTTTCTTATTCTTCTTTGTACCCTTTGCCAAATCCTGTTGCAGTTGGAGCTTAGCCTTCCTGACTCCATTGCTAAAGATTCCAGCAGCAGGTAATAATTAGAAAAGCACACCAGTCTAGGGAGCTTCCTAGTAACGTCCCTGTATGAGAACTGCTGAACCACAGCCTGAACCTCTGATTGACCACCTGAGGCAAGCAGTGAGTCAGTTCTGGTAGCACAGGTGAATACAATTCTCCTGTGCTACTGGAAGGGGTGGAGCCTGGTTCCACCTCTCCTAGACACCATTCAAGAGCTGACTGCCACAAGGGAATGATCTCCTTTGGAAATTGCTCCTCTTAGAGTCTTCTCAGCAAGCCCAGGACAAGGGTAAACTTTCCATCCATTCTCCTTTAGTGTGATAGCCTGTTTAGCCTAACTTTTTTGTATATTTCTTAATTATAACATCTGTATATTCATTGATTATACAGTCCCTTACCTGGGTCCCAGGAAGGCAGTAGACTTTCCTGTAGTAGGGTCTGGTTTTCAAGTCAGGCTCTCAGTTTTGCTTATAAGAGAGACTCCTCTGAAAATCACCCTTCTTTTGCACTTGACGGAGTCTGTCTAGAGACAGGGTAATAACTGCCTTGCTCTAGACAGCTCTCCTGATGGGCTTTCTTCAGTTTCTTGATTTAGCTGTCTTTTATGTCCCAGGGCCTCATATCTGCTATGTAATTACACCCGAGAAGGTGAAGTAGGTTAGGAGACAGGTCACCCTCCACACTGAGCAGGAAACCATCTCCATTCCTCCTTGCTTCCCAGGTCCCTTCCCTTTGCCTGGTTACAAGAGGGTAGGGGGATCCACCACTACTTCTGGTGTGTCCCTTCACTGCCTCTCTTGCAATGTCAGGGAGTGGCTCCATCAGTCAATCTCCCCTTCACACTCCTTGATGTGTCTTTATGTTCCTTTCTCCTTTTTCAGTTGCACTACCAGGTAGAACAGATCATCTATCTGCTCACACTGCAGGCAGGTGGTATGCCCACTACTCTCAGTGCTTGTGCCAGTCTAAGGCACTCTCTGCTACCAGAGACCTGGACAGTCTTAGAGTAGCCCATTCCACAGGTTTGCAGAGAAGCATGGGGATCATGTGGACTCAGTGAGTCTCCTTCACCTACCTTTAGTTACATTGTTAAATCCTCTCCTGTTATCACAACCACCATTACTTTTATCTCCTTTTTGATTTTTTTTTTTTCCCCTCAGCACAACAAATAAAGAACTTTAATTCATCCCTTTGGAACAAAAACCCTATACTTTTCTTCTGATAGGCTTTTCAAACTTGAATTCAGTTGAATTTTCCATTTTACTTGCTATTCAAGCAAAGTTAAGCACCCACAAAATATAGTATTGACACTAAAGCATAAAGAATAAAAGAAAAACTACATACATATTTAATTGCATTATTTAATGGACTTACTTTGGCCATGATCTGTCCTTTTGTATTTGCTTTCCATGTTCATTTGTACAACTGTTTTTATTGGAACAAATCCTCACAGAAAACGAAGTTAAAAGTCATGAGTATTTGCAGAGACCAAACATTTAATTTGGACAAAAATATTTATGGTGAAAATACTTGCAGATTTGTGTAAGAGACCACAGTAAGACATAAGAGAACCACAAAATACAAATATTAGACTGTTTTGAAATCACAATATATCACAATTCCAAATAGTAAGTACATTTAAAAGAACGTACGGTCAAAGATGTTACGGTCTGCATGACTGAATACATAAACGAATAGATCTAACATTCATTGATGTATGGAACTTCTTAAAGAGAAATGGGATTAGCCAAAATCTTCAGTTGAAACTAATTTGAGGTAAAACTGCATTTTGAACTTTGTTTTTGTTGTTTGGCTGTTTTTTCTTTTTTCTTTTTTTTTTTTTAGTTACTTGGTGGCTGTTTTGAGCAAACCTTGAAATGTTTCAGGATGTGAATTGTTTAGATGCTGTGAATGCTTAAAAATTGTTTGCATCTGTTAGCTGCCATATTCATGACAAGATAACACTTTGATTTTTGGAGTGAAAAAATCTAGTAGAGTATTCATACTTAAGTTTGATATTTTCCTCAGTAAGGAAACGTAATCAAGTAGTCCTAATTAGATATGAGAAGAAAATTCTTTACAACTGTTATCTCACTATCTTCCCTAGCATTTTTATAAGCAGACCAACCTTCTCTTGTTGCCAAGCTTTTCTTTCTCCTCGGAGATCTGATGAGTATTGATTCACTTTATAAATACAGTTTTGTGGTGCTGAAAAATTAAGCTCTGTCATTTAGTACAATCCAATTCTGTGATATATTTTTTAAGCTTTTATTCAGAAGAAGAGATTCGCCCTGAAGTAGTTCAGACAAAATCTAAATCTTTCATCTTAGCAAGAAAGGGATCATAAAAATAGTAAAAAAAAAATTTGCTGGTTTTACATTACATTAAAAATATTTTTGTACATATTTTCTTCATGGCCTCCTATACTTCAAGTTCTTGTGTATGTTTTTGTTTCTTTTAGAGAAATATACACACAGAAATAACACACGTGCAAAAACTGGAGGAAAAAAGTAAACAAACAGTAATTGAGTTCCTGCAAACTCTCCTTTTCCCCTTTTTAAGAGTAGTTGAAAACAGCCTCATGAACTGGCAAGGTGAGTCACATATAGAAAGACTAACTGGTTAACTATATGTCTGCATAAAACAACTACCTAATTCAAGCTTTTTCTTGTTTTCCTTTTTATGTCTATCCAATTATTTATTAATTTAGTATTACTATAAATACAATAGTATTGTTTTAGGCCTGTAACAAATCTTACCTTATGCCAGCAAAAAATGTAGAGACAGTACAGTATAGATACTATGTACAGTATGTAAATTAGCATTGTAAGCAGACAAATTAGATTACTTTTGAACTTGCTGATTTAACTAGAGAAGTACCAGCAGGAATTTAAATTCTGCACATTCCTATCAGATATCTTAAACAGCTTAATACAGGAGTTCAGTATTGAGATGTGACAGTGTTTCTTTGAATTACAGTATTTGCTTCAGCGATGTAAGATTTGTTAAAACATTCCAGTGATTTGATATGTTTATTGCTCTTGTCTCTCATTGAGTACCTGCAGGCAATATGTAATTAGAATACATCTTGAACTTTTTCTATATCTTGGAATTGGATTATCTGATTATTTACTACTGATATTTGCTTTTTAAGGAGTTTTTTTTTTCCCCTTTTGTTTTGGTCATTTTCTACGGCCTCCTAAAGACTGTTATGCTGACAACCAATCTTCTGCAATTCAGATCCTGAGCATCTCAAACAGAGGACACTCACAGGGTAGAAATCCACATCTTTAAAGAGTAGTGCCCTAGGAACAGTAATTAGATGTGCACGATTACCTTCTAACCTGCTAAATGGCTGGTTCAGATCTCCTGCTGTCAGTAAACAACCAGGGGCTGATTAAAAGTCTTGTTATTGTTCCAAAACCCTTTCATGTGCCAGTTTTGACCTCTTTTTTTTTTCAATTCTATGTGTGTTTCTTGAGTAGGTTACCAATTTCAATAGTGGGAGAAAATAGCAATTCAGTATTCCTGACCTACAATGGAATATCCGAGTCGAATACAAAAGACACAATGTCTTATCAGACATTATTTCGTATCCTTTTTCTCAACTCCCACAATATACTTACTTTCAAGTTTTCACATTGAGATATAATAAAAGTTTTTTATGGTTTGTTTAAACAATACTAGTATTTATAAGAAAGAATAAACTGTCACTGTCAAAAGTAGAAATAGGCAGAAACCATCCATAATACTGCAATGAGAATGCTTTTTTTTTTTATGTTCCCTACTTATTCAGCTCCACTCTTAGCTGTGTTACACTGTGAAGTAGACATAAGTCTAGTTCTAATAATTTTGTAGCTAGATGATTTTTGTGATGTATATCTCGTCCCTCATGAAGTAAATGGGAATGTTCAGTTCACATATTCCACCAAAGAGCATATAGAAACTAGAAACTTTACAAAATAACAACATAGAGACAATGACCTACATGGATTATTTTTCAGGTCTAATATCAGTTTCCTACATTTGTTGGTCTGACAATAACCTTTTGCTTAGCGATAATCTGAAAAAAACATCTCAGGAAATTGTTGTTCTTATTATTCTTATTGGACTGTGAGATAAGTTAACAGCACAGAATATTTAAAATTTCCAAAGCAACTTGAATGAAGCAGAAATCCTCTCTCTTAACTTGTAAGATGGCTTATATATGATAAATCCTATTGATTTTTTTGTGAAAGGCAAGTATCCTGGCATTTCTGCATCCAAAAAGCATTGCAACTTTGGTAAGATCACACCTTTACTGTCATACTTAATTCAGACCCTGCTCAGATTCATCTAATGCTTAGAAATGATCCTAAGGACATAAGTGTCCTGCTGGGTGAGGCTAGCTCAGGTTCATCCAGGAGATGTTCTTTAGGGAAAGCATGAAAGTGTAGCCTTGTTTTTTGAAATCTAATATCCTTTTACCTCCTCAGTGTGAAGAATGCTTATATTAGAGATACTATAGTACATTCCATGCCAAGTTCTTTTAACATCCATCAACACGTCTTCTGCCTGTGAACTTATCTAATCCCTTCCTGAACATTCTGATGTTGCCTGTTTCCCCAGCTCCCCATGGTAGACTCTCCAGAAGTTCAATTCTGTGTATGTGTTTTAAACTAACATCCTGCCACCTTTAGAAAATATCACCTAATTTGTTACTGTAAGTCTGTGGTGAAGATATCAAAGTTAAAAACGGTTAAACTCGGACACAAATCACATAAATTTCCAACTGGAAAAGGAAACATAGGCAGTTCGCTGTGCACTGAACTGCCTGTGTTAAAATCTGCAGACTCAGGAAGCAGAGTGATAGCTGTAGAGAGGGCTATCCACCTGCTACAGGACAATATGAAGAACGATAGTTACCCTCTATGGCACCCTGTGTGTGAGACCATGGAAGTGACCAGTGAAGGGGAGAGGTGAAGTTTACTGAAAGGAAAGCAGGAGAGTTCTCAGAACTCTGCCCAGAGCCACAGCATGCAGCTGTGCTCATAACTCCTGGTTATGCATTGAAACAGTTAAGTTCAGTTTAGATTTAGAACAACCTTTACAAAGCTGCTTTACCTCTTTTACTGATTCATTTCTCTTTACTGATTTCTCACATTCCAACTTTCTAGTTTTCTCCATTTGCTCAGTTAAAAAGTCATTACAAATTTATAGTAAACATTCTCAATATTATGTTTCCAATAATTAATAACCCCCCTCCAGCCATTAGAAATTCTGTGAATAAGCTTTCTAATGTACTTTTGTTGTTTTTTTAACTGCTATTCACTCTCTATTTCAAACTGACAGTTGTCTCTTCAGAATTCCTGTTCTTTGACTTGAAGGGGGAAATTACTTTCCAATGGATTGCAGTTTGTGTAGCTCTGTGCTTAGGGTGAAAAAAAAAAAACACAACTAATTGTGATTAGAGGCTGTAGTAGTACATTGAGGTCCAAAGCACAATATGGTGTCCATTAAGTGAGTCAAATAGGGAACCCAGGAATAAAATAAATGGCAATTAGAAGATATTAATGAAATACCAGTGTTGGAAGGTGACTGTATTCTCTGCTGTAAATAGGATACTGAAAAAAAACCCCACCAACTTTGTAGCCATGTTGTGATAAAAACTATGAATTCCTTTTCAGACAACTCCAATAACTTTAAAAATATTTCAGCATGATTCTTACTTAATCTAAATATTTAAAAATTAACTTCTGAAATGGAATTTTGGGTGAATACTGTTTTCTCTTACTAACAGGAAGTTTCCTTTGTTTCAAAACACAAAGTTAGATATATTACTCAAGAGCTTTGAGAACCAGCTCAACAGAAAAGTCACCAACTCTACTGTGTTTGTCACAGCTAAAATATACTGATGAGATGGTCTCCTGAGGAGATCATCAATACACATTTATAATTAGAAAATTAATATTCAGGGAGATATATTACAGCTTGAGAAGGAACACTGAAAGTTAGCAATAAAACTTGTAAGTGCTTGTAGAAAAAGGACAACAATTGAGTCCTAAGGAAAACACTATGGGTTCAAAAAAATATTATGGAAGAAGGACCACATTCTAAAAAGAAAATAAAAAGAAACAAGTGCTGCTAGGAAAGCAGGCCAGAATTTTCTAGGTGGCAAAGTGGTAAACTCTCAACAGGGAAATACATGTGATAGTCTTACAATAGGTTATTTTTTCCCTCCCATTTAGCCAAAATTAAACAAGATAGACTTATACTACAACATAATTTTGCTGGTGGTCCTCTGCATGTAGGTAAGAAAGGCTGGAAATTTGATTTATTTGTTGTCAGTGCCTAAGCAATGTTCAATTTAAATTTATGGTAAAAGAGTACAAAAAGAAATTAAAGTACGTTATTTAAAACAAAGTTTATTCATATCATCTAGAAATGTGAGGAATAACAAAGAAATAGGAACAAAGAAAATTAAAAGAAAAAAAAGAAATTGAGAAGAAAGGAAGACAGAAGGTGAAGGATACAGACCAGCAGTTCTGGAGTTAATAGTTCAGGACTCTCTTTTATGGTGTATACCTGTGAGTCCTGTATGTGAAGTACCTGTCTCCAATGCAGTTGAGCTAAGAATTGAGATGGATGTACAAAGATTTTTATATTCATATTCTGTTGCTGCTGATACCTCTTACAGAATTTTCGCCAGAAACAGCACATATGATGGCCCATTACTGTCCTAAATGTTAACTCACAGATTAAACATAGCACTGAGCTGTTCATTTCTATGAATTTGAGTAAAAACTTTTCCTAGGTCAAAGTTTTGTCATGTCTCGATGTTTCTATTATTTTGTAATAAGCTATATAGCTTAAGTTACCACTGAGAACATGATTATGCAATATAGGCACACTAATGTTAATATTTAATATGGCTAGCCAGAATGTATGGCACAAACTGGCTTCCTTGATGTGAACCCTAACTGTAAGATCAGAACTTCACTTACACAGTTTCAAAAGAAACCTGTGCTTTAGCAGATACCTAGGACAATGTATTAAGGTTTTTTTCACTCTCTGAATATTGTTCATTCGTGAATTTAAAGTTCTTTACATTTTCTCAAGCCAGTTTCTCAGAATTGTCAGCTGCCTTTGAAAACCTTGGCCCCACTCTCAGTAGATACTCACTAACATCAGATTACCATTAATCTTTCTAGCTTTACGTACACAAATTAAAGTTGTTATGACCTAGTTCTTAAAAATATGACATTTGGGATTTATACCCCTCTGCAGAGTTACCTCTGCACAGAAGAACAGCAGATCCAAGATGGATTACATATATGCCAGGAAACTTTTCCAACTGCAAACCATTTGGGGAGAATTATTTCTTTTCATTATTTTGTATTTTATATAATTCTATCCCTTTTAATATCATTTAGAAATAAATCAGACCAATCACAAGCTAAAATGCTACTTGACTCATTCATTCTCTGCAGTAATGTCATTAGGGACTGAAATGCCTGCTGTAACACAAATCTCTGCTGCCTCCTGACACTGAGCCACACCACACCTGCCAGTCTCCCAGTTGTCATTTTTCTAGATTTTTTTTAAAACTAAGCTGAAGCATCTAATTAAATTTAAAATAGAATAGCCCTGGGAAGAACTCTTCTGAAAGCTGCAGTAGAGATAGTAGCTCATCTTAACTGGAGGCTAAGACTTGCAATACTCTGTTCTTTCATGACATCACGAGAGCTTTCTACAAACAAAAGTAAGACTTCTGCAAATTCAGCTAGCATAAAGCAGCCACGTAACTAGAGAAAAAAAACTAATCCACAGAGGAGAATTAACTTGGGGAAGAACGAGTGCCAGATGAAATGCAAATAGATGAGCAGTATTTTTGCTGATATGGAGTTTCCAGGTCTGTTTGGCACTGATATGGTTACAGGGAGAAAAAACTGGTTAACTAGAGTTCAGCATCAGGTTCTGAAAAATTCAGCTTGGCTTAATAGCAAAATCTTTGTTGCAGTTATCACAGTCAACATAAAACCAGACCCTTGTTTCAAGGAAGTCTTCTGCATCAGAAGCTGTTAGGTGCCTCAGGAATGAGCTGAAATGAGGGACTGTGGTTTAATTTTTGAATGTGCATGAACTACCAAAACTAGTTTCAACTACATCTAGAAGGCCTGACTCACAATGCCCCTACTATAAGCTGAATTAGTTAAATTCACTGAGTAAGTCACTAAGGTGAAAATTCAGATTCTGAGGTACAGTCTGAAACAATGAGTAGTGTGAGAACTACAGTAGCTAAAAAAGCCCAAGCAGTGCACATCTCTTTTCTCCAACACTTTCTCACACCTAGTGAAAGAAAAGCCCAATTTACTTGTGCTTTATATCATTGCCTTCATGCTTTCTCAACTATGCTAACTAAATACAAAATGGAGATGGCTGAAGTCATGACCCTTACTATCTAAGTCATCTTTAAGAAGCAAGACGACCTACTCTGTTCATATAAACCTACATGAAAATTCTACATTATTTTTACAGCAGTGCAGAGGAGCACTTCTTTTCTTTAAGGTTCTGCGATGAATATAGTCCAGCTAACAGTCTAACACCCCCAAGCAATCAATGAATATACAGATGTTATAATTAAGAAATGTACAAGAAAGTCTAAACAGGCTATCACACTAAAGAAGAATGGATGGAAAGCTTACCCTCATTCTGGGCTTACTGAGAAAACTCCAAGAGGAGCAATCTCCAAAAGAGATCCTTCCTCAGTGGTAGTCAGCTCTTAAATGGGGTCTAGGAGAGGTGGAACCAGGCTCCATCCCTTCCAGTAGCACAGGAGAATTGTCTTCACCTGTGCTACAGGACTGACTCATTGCTTGCCTCAGGTAGTCAATCAGGTTCAGGCCATGATTCAGCAGTTCCCATACACCCCCAAATGACACATTCAGTCATTCACATTCATAACATGTAAAAACTGACGTTCATTCTGCAAAACTTAATTTATAATGAACAAATAGATTCTACCTTCTACTCTGAAAATTATACCCTTATTGTAAGTTTTAAACATACAATTTATACTTAACATTTTAATATTCATTCAAATTTCTTGACTCCTAAAAGGGTAGAGATAAATTTTCATAATACAAAGATGCTAAAACAGAAATACTCCTTTCTGAGAAACTTTCAAGAACAGTATCCTTGAATCCTTGCTTAGAAGACTTATCCACTAAAATGCTGACTTTCTTGTAAGTACCAGGCTTACAATTTGTGGTGTTTTTATTTTGCTTTGTTTTCTTTTGGTCTGGTTTGCTTTCCTTTGCCTTGCTTTGTTTTTATTTACAGGTGTTTGAGTTTTTATTTGGATGATTGGTTTTGTTGGCTTCCCCCCCGTTTTATTTTACTTTCACAGCTAGAGATATTGAACTAAATCAGTAGGTGTTTATAGAAATCCTTGAAAGGTAAAGCCAATTTATTTCTCTTTGCAATATTATCAAAAAAGTAGTATTTTTTTCCCCCTGAAATTGAATCTGATGTACTGAAAATTTAGTGATAAGCAAAGAAAGCATATGATCAAATATCTACAATGGTAGTTGATCAGTTTCTCTCTTTAAGTTTCAGAGTTTATTAATAGATGTGTTGTTTTATATTGTTTCACGCAGAATAACATCACTAAATATAGTGACATACTTAGTAGTTTTGTGGCCTGTTGTTTGCAGAAGAACACTGGACCTGCTCCAATCTCTTGCTTAGGTCCTTGAGGTTGCTTTATTAAAAATTGAAGTATTTTACTTTTGTATTTCATAACTACATTAACAATCAATGAGTATTCAGAGAACCTGGAGGAGACAACAAAAAAAGAAACTGCTGAACTATGGGCATACAGTGAGGAGGATAGAAAAGTAGATGAACAACCAGGCCCAGAGGCTAGTGGTCAGGTTTATGCACAAAGTCTAGTTGGAGGGCAGTAATGAGCAGAGCACCTCAGAGATCAGTACTGGTCCCAGGCCTGTTTAAAATCTTTGATGCACTGAACTATGAGTAGGGATTACTATTAATAAATCCCAGATGACATGAAACTATAGGGAGTATTTAATTCACCAGAGAACTATGCAGCCATACAGAGGAACTTGGACAGACTGGAGAGCTGAATTTAATAATGATAATAATAATAATAATAAAAATCACATTATTTTCAACAAGGAGAAGTGTCAGTAGTCTTGCAACCTGGGGAGGAACATCCCCAGGATAAGCTTGAGCAGGACTGGAGCAGATGACCTCCAGGAGGTCCCTTCAAACCTCAACCATTCTGTAGTTTTGAATAAACTGCTCAGCTTTACTCATTTTCTTTCCAGAGTTATACTTGTAAAAGACAGTAGAGACTGAATTTAAAACTATTTTTCCAAGGTAAGCATATTAATGAAAATTTTCAGGAGGATGATCTACCAGCACATGACACCCAGAACCTATCTTTGAAACTTCTATTAAAAAGACAGTTGTCTTACATATGTACTGCAGATATCAGATTTGCAGAAAAGAAATGTATATGGAATATGAGAATATTAAAGTGAAATGTTCCCAGTATACTAACTCTTTTGTCTTTAACACAATGCTAAGATTAGAGCACTGAAGTACTTCACTTATATGAAGCAGTTGAATATAATTGGTAGTGTTTCTGGAGGAAATAATATTTGGAATTATAAAGTTACTGAGATATGTTGCTTTAAATCTCAGACTGTATGGCTTTGACATACGGAATTCAAAAGGTTTAAAACTTGGAAATTATTACCCACGTATAAAGGATGATTTACTGTATGTCTTCCCCAAATATTCTCTCCTAGTATTTCTTTCTCCCTAATGACTAGAGAGTTGTGATTAGCTTTCTCTCCTATGTTGGTGATTGACAGTGGAGGCAGCAATATTTCCAGAGACAACATATTCTTAGTTTGCTGTTCAAATTTTCTTTTTTTTTTTTCTTGTATGGGAAGACTGGGAAATGGGAGGAGGAAAGAATAACATACATAACATAACAACTGCACATTCTATTCTCCTTACATCTACTCGTTTCTTACAGGAACATCATTTTTCTCAGCACTAGCAAAACCACAACATTTTTATAATTCCACTCTCCAGAGAGAAATATTATGAGGGCTCTTCCCCCCCCGCCCCTTTTTTTTTCCCCCTAAAAGTTCATATGCTCTCATAACACCATTAATAACCAGTGCTGGGCCTTTTGAGAGAAAAATTGTATGGTAACCACTTCCAGAGGCAGCTGTTAAAGGTGTTATATAAAAAGCTGTCTGACCTGTAAAGCTTCCAAATGAAGTTTATATATACATATTTATATAAATATGTATGTGTATATATATAATATATATTAGTTATATATATATAACTAATAAAGATCACTCTCTTATTGAAAACACTAATGTTATGTAATATTAGCATGGAAAGTTATTTTTCATTTTCTTTTTTCCTCCCTTTTTTGTAGCTGCAGCTTTTTTTACAAATAACTTCCTATGTAGAAGATCCTCTTCACTATACTCATGGAACACTTCACGAGGATCTGGTTCTGATCAGCCAGGTGCTGCCCTAGATAGCAGTCTTTCCCTGTGGGCACTCCCTTGTTTGCAATGTAGTCATGCAGCCTCCTTTAGAAATTACCATCCACGTACACAAACAAACTCATACAGAGTTGGCCTTTTTTTTTTTTCCCCCACTGAAAGCAGGACTTTAAAGGAAACACCCTGCCTGAGGAATTCACATTCAATTTCATAATTAATTTAGTAATAGGGGAACCTGTAATTTGACTTATCATGACCCCTCTCTCATGATCAGTAATGTTTTGTTTTTTTTTTTTTCCCCCCCCAAACAATGACCATTCTGTGATTTTTATTTAATAATCAAACCTCTACTTCACTGAATTATTTCTTATTCTTAACAGTCCAAGAGGTAACACAGTTCAGCTCTGTAGGGAAATTACATAAGGAAAACATTTAAAACCACATGTGCAGCAGCCCCAAGAGTTCTCCTTTATTTAGAAATATGAGTGGAGAGTGGAAAAGAAATGCAACTGTGCAAAGCTAAAGTGGAATTTGAGCTCAGATTGCAACATGTATGTAGTCAGCAATAATCTAATAACACAGTAAGCTTGATCCTTCACGTTACTATATGCTGTGAAACTCCTTACAGAAGTCACGGGGAATTACAGCAGCTCAGTGTCCTAACATTAGGTTTCAGAATAAAAGTCAGACTTAAGCTGCACTGTCAGTCAGGAAAGCACCTACAAAAAGACAGTAGCATAAGCAGGACATAGATAGTGCATAGACCTTCAGTACTTCTGACCTTCCTACAAAGCAGTAAATTTCTTTTTACATCCTTAATCCTTTGCAATCCAAATCTCTGTAACAATGTCAACTTCATTGTTTTGATCACTTTCTTGGCAGCAGCGTTAGAGCTAGTTAGCTGCAAATTATTCTGTCTGAGCATCCAAACATGAATATGTTTGTGAATTATAAATTATGTTCAAAGACCTGTCACTCCTGCCTTCCCAACATTATACAAAGAAGCCCATTAAAATGTATATGATATGGGCTTAATGCTATTTCTTTTGATGTCAGTAGAGAAAAAGGCTGACCATGAGCTTAGTGTACTGGTTAAGATTTTGATGAGTGTGCTCAATATGACTGCTAGTGCATCTTCCTGTGCAATCCAGGAAGAGTCAGTAGGCAAAATAGTATACAGACATANCCCCCCCAAACAATGACCATTCTGTGATTTTTATTTAATAATCAAACCTCTACTTCACTGAATTATTTCTTATTCTTAACAGTCCAAGAGGTAACACAGTTCAGCTCTGTAGGGAAATTACATAAGGAAAACATTTAAAACCACATGTGCAGCAGCCCCAAGAGTTCTCCTTTATTTAGAAATATGAGTGGAGAGTGGAAAAGAAATGCAACTGTGCAAAGCTAAAGTGGAATTTGAGCTCAGATTGCAACATGTATGTAGTCAGCAATAATCTAATAACACAGTAAGCTTGATCCTTCACGTTACTATATGCTGTGAAACTCCTTACAGAAGTCACGGGGAATTACAGCAGCTCAGTGTCCTAACATTAGGTTTCAGAATAAAAGTCAGACTTAAGCTGCACTGTCAGTCAGGAAAGCACCTACAAAAAGACAGTAGCATAAGCAGGACATAGATAGTGCATAGACCTTCAGTACTTCTGACCTTCCTACAAAGCAGTAAATTTCTTTTTACATCCTTAATCCTTTGCAATCCAAATCTCTGTAACAATGTCAACTTCATTGTTTTGATCACTTTCTTGGCAGCAGCGTTAGAGCTAGTTAGCTGCAAATTATTCTGTCTGAGCATCCAAACATGAATATGTTTGTGAATTATAAATTATGTTCAAAGACCTGTCACTCCTGCCTTCCCAACATTATACAAAGAAGCCCATTAAAATGTATATGATATGGGCTTAATGCTATTTCTTTTGATGTCAGTAGAGAAAAAGGCTGACCATGAGCTTAGTGTACTGGTTAAGATTTTGATGAGTGTGCTCAATATGACTGCTAGTGCATCTTCCTGTGCAATCCAGGAAGAGTCAGTAGGCAAAATAGTATACAGACATATAAATCCTGAATCCCAGAATATCCACATTTGGGGCAGTTAAGTTTATAAGTTAATTCTGGACAAGGTTCTGAGACCATTCTCCCATGTTTTAACAAATACGTTTCATTATAAGGGAATAGGGGCATTGTCTTTTCTATGTGCACACAGAAGGAGAGTTGCAAATCACCATACTGCAAATGTATTAGCCACTTAAGGTTCTGATGTCTTATTACAAGTCTCTGTTCCCCAGTATCTCTGAAGGAGATGCCTGAACTCTGGAAAAACATGAGACAGAATGGGACCGGTGGGTGGAATTTGAACTAAGCTAGCTTAGTCTGATATATTCATTACTGACTTTACAAGCTATAGAGAAAAATAGACATTTTCAGATATGATTCATCTAATTCATTTTGCATGTGTTCTTTAAGACACTATGGCATTTAATACAGATAAGGACACACATTTCCATAGAAGGCTAGCTCAGATATAGCTAATTGCAGATATCTACATTCAGTCACAAGGACCATACCCAGTGTGATTCCTAGCACATCTGCTTGTGAAGTAGATAGTTCTTCACTCATTGAACTCATGCTGTAGATTTCTGCTCCTAACTTTTAACCCATGAGTAGACAACCATGGCACTCAGTATTCTGAACTCTGACAAAAGATGTGGAAAGTGACCAGACACCTATGATGTTGATGGGTCTTCCACCATTATAACCTCTAAAGCTAAATGTATATTGCTTTCTTAAATCATTATTTAAGATCACACTTTATTTGTAACTCTGATCATCAGCACTGCCTGAAGATTAGATCCCGACATTTGGATTTCTTAATTAGAAGTCTGGCATCAAAGCTATTTTCAAATTAAATTATTTTACAGCTTGTAGTTTTTCAACAGAGACCATGAAATGCTGAACCACCCTCTCCCCCCCAATCAGTGATCTGCTCCAGCCTTGAAGCCTACCTGAGCTATCTTGTCTTACCAGCTTTGCATTTTACTTCACTCAGTCTGCTAGAAGTATTTCATTATATTTTTAACACAAGTTTCTACTTTACATGAATACTCTATTCTTAGCATTTGCAAAGTATTTATGTATTCTAAAAATTATTCTATGATGGCAAATAACTGCTATTTATCTGATGTCTTTGTATGTCCTTCTAGCTACCATCTGCCTGTGTATTGTTTTATTTCCAAAATAAAAGATAAACAGATGATACTGTTACTTCAGAATGTTTGTATACATAGGTGGAGCTTTCATTATAAAACTGAATACCGTGAACATCCTGGAACGCACACAAAGCTTGATGCTCGCTGCCAAGTCTGACTATCAATCTTCCTATGAAACTTAAGTTACATTAAAATAAAATAATTAGCAGATGATTTTAAATACCAGATTTCCTGAATGTCTTGAAGTTTCACAGCAGGACTCAGTGCTATTAAAAAGTGTGTAAATTGGTTATTTGCACACAAAAACATGCGTAGTCAACTGTTGACATTCTCAGCTGCAGGACCACAAAAGCATACTTAATACATATTTATGACACGTTGTCTGAAATTAAACTGATGTATAAGTATTTGCTATTTAGATTCCAATCTAGCTATGCATAAATGTATCATTTGCTCAAGCAAGTTCCTTAGATCTTCAGTATGGATATACTTGGACAGTGTATTTCTTTGAAATTTAGAAGAGGACCCTTTAAGGTCCTCTAGCCCAACACCCCTGAACGGGGATATCCTTAGATCAGGTTGCTCAGAGCCTGATTCCTCAGAGCCTGATTCAGCCTGACCTTGAATGCCTCCAGAGATGGAGCATTCTACACTTCTCTGGGCAACTTTTTTGTAAAAAGTGCCTTCCTTATATCCAATCTAAATCTCTCCTCTTTTAGTTTGAAACTACTTTCCTCGGTCCTTATAACAACAGACCCTGCTGAAGTGTCTGTCCCCTTTCCTCTTATAGCATCAACATATTAGTTTCTTATAATTCTATCACATATTAGTTCCTTATAACATATTAGTTTATTATAATTCTACAATATTATTACTTTATTTGTTCTCTCAATCCGTTTCGTTCTGTTTCTCTTATCTATCCTACGAATGGGTATAGCACCCGAGACTCAGGAAACTCCAGTGGAGCAGATTTCCAAGAAAGATCTTTCCCCGCTGGTAGTCAGCTCTTAAATGGGTCTAGGAGAGGTGGAACCAGGCTTCACCCCTTCCTGCAGCACAGGTGAATTGCTTTCACCTGTGCTCCCATGGCTGACTCATTGCTCAACTCAGGTGATTAATCAGAGGTTCAGGCCATGATTCAGCAGTTCCTATAGACTCCACCCCTTCACAGTGCAAACCAATGATCAGGTTGACTAAAGGGTAAGCTTTTCCTAATACAGAGACCCGCTATATCACAACGCTTATACAATTTCCATCGCGACGTGTGTTGGTACAATTCAGACAAGTGACGATTGGTGAATGCTGATATTTTTATGGGCCAGTACTCGATGATGTTACTGGAGGCATGCAGTCGTGAGGTGCAGGTCCGTCTTATGTTCCATCAGTCCCATGTAGGCTATCACCGGGCGTTGCACATGATCTGACTGTAACACTGGAATGCTTTGATGGCATTTCGTTCCTTCCGGTGATCCTGAAGGCTCAAAGACTCACGGGGAGTAATACAGATGTTTTAGGGGTACCAGGAGGGGAAGGTCTTGCCCTTGCTCTCCAAGGCAAGATACAGGCCGTATTTCTATCCTGGGTCAACACTTCCGCTTGTACTGGGGCATGTCCCAGCCACCTGTACCACACACCTTCTGGCCAGATGTCTGCGACTGCATAACTATATCAGGCACCAAAGGAGGTGTCCTGATCTGCCACACGGACATGATGAGGGTCCCTTTAGCAATGAAGATCAGAGTGTTGACCACAATATCAGTAGGCCATGTACCTATTACTGGAGGAACTACTGTGCCTCCCACCTCCAATAATCTCCCCGAAGGTGCAAGTAGGCCACACCACTTGGGTCATACCTGCACCTGCACCTTCCAAGGCCATTTTATTCTATGGGTGCCTGGTTCTAAATTCTCAGGGGCAGGGAGCAGAAGATTATTTTCATTACCAATCTGGGGTCTTACCTGATGATCAGTGCCCGTAATTTGGATCCTAAGCGGGGTTGCCCATGTTGTCTCCAACATTCTCAGGGCACTGGGTCTGCTGTCTTGGGGTCTTTCATTCAGGTTCTGCAAGGTTTCATACAGTCTTTTCATCCACCCCTGCAGGGACTGGGAGTCTGTCTTCAGGGCAGCTTTAAGAATACCATTATAACGTTCAGTGAGGCCTGCCCCCATTGGATTATATGCCAGGTGGAATCGCCATTCAATGTTATTTTCTTCTGCCCAGCTCTGTATCGTTGCACCAGTAAAATGAGTCCCTTGGTCTCTCTCGATGACTTGAGATGTCCCATAGGCAGACATCAGTTTAGTGAGTGCCTTAATGGTATATGCCTGGTTTGCTTTCGGTACTGGATAGGCCTGTATAGCCCATTTGCAGTGTCGACACAGGCCAGGGCATATTTCGCCCCCACAGACTGGGGAAGGGGCCCAATGTAATCAACCTGCCATCACTGGAGAGGATTGTGTCCTCTAGCAAGATGGGCTGTCGTTTCGGGCAACGATCTCAGTCTCATCTTAGAGCAAGCATCGCAATTCTGGCATGTCTGGACGATGTCAGTAGTTGTATGGGCAGTCCCCATGCTTTAGCAGCTGCCCGCATTGTCTTTTGTCCCGCATGCTGTAGCTTCTGATGTAACCAGTGGGCGATGTTCTCAGATGGTGAATTCTCAATCCATCTAACTTGGGCCAGCATGTCGGCTTCATCATTTCCCGGTGACTGTAGGGGCTGATGACCAGAAACATGGTAGACACATATAGTCCTGTGTTTGACTGTATTCCATATGTCTAACCACATGTCTTTGCCCCACATTGGTTGGGTGTAGATAGTCCATTCCTGAGTGGTCCCCTGTGCAATCCAAAGAGTGAGCCTCCAGTACACAGCCCAAACTATCTGTACAGATATTCAGAATACCATCACCGGGTTCCTTGGTTATAACCATCCACACGGCTCGCAGTTCTGCCCATTGGCTGCTCTGACCATCCCCCTCGTCAAACCAGATTGTCTTGGTCAAAGGATGGTATGCTATTGCTCTCCACTTGCTCGGGTTGCCCTTGCTGGACCCATCTGTGTACCAGGCATCTTCAGGGATAGGATATTTCCCCTCCTGAATGGGGCTCTTCTCTGGTGGAGCGACCAGTGTTTCTTTTGGTGCATCACTGTGATAGGTCACTGGGCCTAGGATCTTCTGAAGTTCTTCTTTCAAGGGTGATGAAGACAGACTGCTCCTTTGGCTGAGGTAGGCGACCCATCATGCCACTGTTTGTGCTTGGGCCACCCCTGTCTTAGAAAGGTGGGTCAGATCTTTCACCCACCTCTGAATTGACAGAGTGGTCTTTACTATGACTTCAGCCATTTGAGTTATTGGCTCTACTGCCTGTAATGCTGAATAGGCAGCCAATAACTTTCAATCATACTATATCTTTCTTCTGCCCCATGCCAGACCTGAGACCAAAAACCAGTGGGGGTCCAAACAGAACTCTGGCGTTGCCACAGGCCCCAGCCAAAGCCCTCTTGAGTAACATGAACATCCAACTCGGCTGGGAGGGTAGGATCAAATATACCCAATGCCTGGGCTTGTTTAACTGCCAGTTTTGCCTGCTGGAAAGCATCCTGTTCTGTTTCCCCCAATCCCATAGCTGCCCCTTTTTTATGAGTCTGTACAGTGGCCTTAGCAGCTGCGGTAGGTGAGGTATAAAGGAATGCCAGTAACCCAATATACCTAGAAACTCTTGCAGCTGCTTCGATGTTGTAGAGACTGGGAATGCCTGAACCTTATCTATGACAGCACTGGGTAGTACTTTGGTCTTTCCTGACCAAACCACCCCTAGGAATTTTACAGACAGGCCTGGACCTTGCACCTTTTGGGGATTTATAGCCCATCCCCTCTGTTGTAAATAGGCAGTTAATGAATCTGCTGCCTGCCCTACTGCCTCCATTGAGTCGGATGTTAGCAGGAGATCATCAATATAATGATACAGGTTAACATCATCAGGTTTTTTCCAATCAGCCAGGTCATACACCACTAGATTGTGACAATACGTTGGTGAATGCATGTACCCCTGTGGCAGGACCTGAAAGGTCCACTGCCTGCCTCCCCATGTAAACACAAATTGATCTTGCGATTCCTCAGGAATTGGGATACTGAAGAACACATTTGCTAAATCTAGGACACAATAATAGGTTTTTATCTCCCTACTCAATGTATCCATTAGGGAGGCAATATTGGGTACGGCCGCATGAATAGGCGGCGTGACCTTGTTTAATTCTCTGTAATCTACTGTCATTCTCCACGTGCCATCCGACTTTCGCACTGGCCATATGGGGGAATTATATGGGCTGTGTGCAGGTCTTATAATGCCCACTTTTTCCAATTCCTGCACCATTCTTGATATTTCATCTTGTCCACCCAGGAGTGTATACTGCCTTACTTTAGTAATCCAGCATGGTTTCGGCAGGCAACTAGGCCCATGTTTCGCATGGCCTCTTAATATTGCCTGTACCTCCCGGATATTGATACATCTCTGTCGAAGTCTGAACTCTCCCACAGTTGTCTGGAGAGCCAGACCCCCTAGAATATCTATGCCCAAGATGTATTCCTGAACTGGGGCAATAGATACCTTATACTCCCGGGGTGGGAGACGCCCAACCCCCAGTTTCAACCATGTTTGGGTGACAGGAATAGTCTGTCCCCCAAAACCACCAATCATCATTCTGTCTCCATCAAATTTGGTCGGATCTCCATAGATAATTGATGTTTCTGCTCCAGTGTCCACTAATGCCATAACTCCTTGAATATTTTTTTCAGGACCAATAAATTGTTAATTCTACATAGGGCCTCCGGTCCCATCTGGAGGCCCTAGGGGGACTAACATCCCTCGTCACACCATGAATTGAGCTATGGCCAATTCTTTTGCTTCCAGTGGCTCAGGCATTGTGGCCTGAGACACCTGAGGTGGCTTTTTTTTTTTTTCCCCCTATTAGGAACAATGAAATCTTCTAAGTTCCATGTCGTTGTCGGCATTCTCTCTATAACCCTTACCCTTGGTTTCTTAGGGTAGGTCTGAAATTTTTGGTTGTCCTTTAGTTGTCTCCAAAGCTGGAGAAGGATATGGTTAGGTTGGCGGTCAATCTTAGCAAATTGGACCCCAGCCCAAATTAAATCATTAAACATTTGTTTTCAGGAGACCCATATGGGTCCCGATTGAGAAGCTCAAGTAGCCGGCATTTTGGTTTTAGTCACCAGCAGGACCTCGGCTTCTTCTGATGTCCAAATATTGTGCCTTGTCTGCAGGGATTCTGTTTCTCCTAGGTCAGCCACTAACTAGGCAGCCTGCTGGACTACCGCTTCTGAGGTCACCAGGGGATTTAATATAGAGACCAGAAGAGAGATCCTTCCCCACTGGTAGTCAGCTCTTAAATGGGTCTAGGAGAGGTGGAGGCAGGCTCCACCCCTTCGTGCAGCACAGGTGAATTGCTTTCACCTGTGCTCCCATGGCTGACTCATTGCTCGCCTCAAGTGGTTAATCAGAGGTTCAGGCCGTGACTCAGCAGTTCCCATATACCTCACTATATGCCTCGCAGATACTGAAAGGCCGCTCCCAGGACATCTTGGAGCTTTCTCTTCTCAAGGATGAACAGCCCCAGCTCTCAGCCCGTCCTCATTGGGAAAATGTTCCATTTTGTGGATCATTTTTGTGGCTCTCCTCTGGACACACTCCAACAGGTCCATCTCTCTTGTACTGAGGACTCCAGATCTTGATGCAGTATTCCAGATGGTTTCACTAGCGCAGAGTAGATGGGTGGGATTACATCCTTCTCCCTGCTGATCATGTTTCTTCTGATGTAGCCCAAAATTCATTTGGCTTTCTGGGCTGTGAAGGCACATTGCTATCTCATGTCCAGTTTGCCATCCACTGGTATCCCCAGGTCCTATTTGGCAGGGCTGTGCTCTCTTTCATCCACCTGCTTGTGTTGATAGTGGGGGTTGGTGTAGATATGCAATTCTGTATAGAAATTCACAATCATAGCACTGTGTAGTTCTAGATATCATCTGAGCTAATTTCTACAGATCCACAAATGGCATTTCAAAACAGCAAGTTTACCATATTATAAAGCAGTGTATGTATGCAGACAGAGTTTCTAAAGGCATGTGCCCTTACACTGGGAAATTTGTAGAGACTATGGAAGAAAACTGAAAACTATTATTCTAATTGGTAGCATAAATAAGTAACCTTTCTGGAGGAAAACTCAGAGTAAATCAAGAAGGGGTCACTGACACCAGATGGGGAACATCTGTGCTACCAGAAGATAAATAAATTGTTTTTACTACAATATCCATTAAACTGTACATTATAATTAAAACTAATACTGAACATGATTTTTTTTTTTAAATGACATACAGTAAATACATATGTTAGTTATATTTAAGATACAGAATATCTTTTATTAGTATTACTATTTGTCTTCGAATTTTAAAATATTGCTTAAATAGATACAGTGCGAAAATATTTGTTTCAACTGCAATTCCTCAACAGCTTTTATAATTCTCTAGCCCAAATTATAATTCTGTCAAACATTTTGAAGCTGCTTACCTTCCTTTGACTTTCAAATATTAATAATGTACCTTTTGCTCATTCCTTCAAATAAACACATCTCAGTTTTGTATGCTTATTTATAATCTGTCCATAGTGCCACAAACTGTGAGCTTACAGATTGTTCACATTTCAAACTGCAATTTCATTTCCATCATAATATATGTTCAGATTCAGACTCATATTACTAATTTATTGTATTGCATTTATTATCAGTGAATGGTTAGAAAACAATCAGTCTACATTGCTTAGACCACTTACACACACATGCATTGTTTATGCCAATGGCTTTTGATATGAAAGCTAATAAAAATATTTCTATGAAGATAATACCCCTTGTCACAGTAGACGCAAACCATCAAATACTGTGGATTATTTCAATAGTTTGGTAGCTATTTGTGACTCTCAAGATCCTCTAGAGTCACAGAGCACTTCTCAGCTATTGTTTGGAAAATACTGTAAAATACTGTGGCTGTAAAATGTCTCATCCTTGGCATTCCATTCTGAAGATGACATCTAATCTGTGTGTTAACATTTTTTATCATTTTTATTATTTATTTTATGTAATACTAGCTAAATAACATAATTGTCCACAGCTGCAATCTAGCCATAATGTACAGGTCTGCCAGCTGACAAACATAAAAATCAATAAATTAGAAATAGTAGTCAGCCTTATCTTTTTAATACCAGAACTGCATATTTACCCTTATCTTATCACACAAACACTAGGGAGGAACTGAAGCATATTTTTATTATTATTATTATTTTTCCAGATACATTAATGAACAGTGTGTTTTCTACTCCTTCATGTGAAGTGCAACAACATACTGTTAAGTAGCAGTTGTCTCAGAGGTGGCCTTTTTTCAACAACAAATGAAGTGAATCTAGCTTATGGCTTCTATGAAAGCCTGTTAATAGTTAAAACTTAAGTTTTAACTCATCAAAATGAAAGACATGTGAAATCAATAGCAATAACCTCATTGACATAAGTGATGTCAGGTTTTCAACCACTATGCAATGCTAAATGGCTTTCATTAAAGAGAAAATAATTATAAGGCTGTTGATGATTGCAAGTCCTAAATTCTTTTATTGAGTTAGTTTGAAATCTAAATAATGACCTTATAAGACTAAGTACTTCAGGATTTGGACTAACAATAAAAATAAAATACAGTGACAAGTAATATGCTGCATTTACGTCTATGCTTTCAGACTTTAGCCACAGGCTACTATAAGAGTAAGAGCCAAAAGTAGCAGTTTAATATCTGATATTCTTGTTAGCTTAGTGAAAAAATAAAGAAACAAATACAAGTCAAGATTAATTTTCCAGCCAACAGACATTTGTTAAGCATGCATCCTTATTCCAGTGTGCAGAGTTTCAGAACAGACCCCTGGAGGGCATTTTGAAAGTCAAACAGATCTGGTGGAATGTCTGATAGAACTGTACAGAAACCAGCAGGAGATCCATATTATGGAATAACTCTAGGACTTCTGCTCTGTGGGACAATAGAGCTTAGGAACATGGCAATTAATACCTTCTACCTGGAGAGAAACGTGAAATGGATGAAAACAAAACATTTTTTTTCTATTCTCTGGGGTTATGCACCAGCACAGTAGTTATTGTTTTATCTTCAGTTTTGATTTCACTTATTTGCTACCACAACAGAACATTCCTTCTTTCAGAATTAGGACTATTTATATTCAGGTGTGTAAATCTCTAGATACGTTTACTTGAAGATGCTGACATTCTCACTTCTTTAAGGACCTAACTGCAGTCTGCAATCACAATGTCTCCTCCATACATACTACTTACTACACTACAGAATAAATTGGATTGGATAGTTAATGTACTGAGGAGTGATCAAAATGCCTTCCCCCGCCCCTCCCCTCCCTTCCCCTCCCCCCCCCTCNCCCCCCCCCAGACCTTCAAATTCCTCCTTAAAAGTGATTGCTATGGGAATGTGTATAAAACCCTTGCATTCCAATAATGGCTAAGCAGGTGGTGACTTGTAATTACTGTGATTACTGTTATTGACTAGCTACAAATTGTGCTCACAGTGTGTCTGTGCTAAAACATCCTATTATTCTTCTTATCCCTTCCTCTTGACATCCCACACTTGTTCTTTTTTTAATCCTCCTATAATGTCATGTCTTTAAAATTTTAATGTCTATAAAGTGAAGATTTTTCTTACACATAAATCAGCAAGTACAATACAATTCTGGTACTGAGTAATACCCTCTCCCACAAGATCAGATGCAGTGGAGCCCCTTCTTAAATAATGGCTTCTCAGTAAATTTAAAGATGCCCCCTTCTGTTTTATACATGAATATGTTATATACACATGCACATTAGAGTCAACAAAGCTGTTTCTTCCAAATGCTCTTGCAAGAAAAGCTGAAAATGATAATGATAATTTCACATTCAATCAGAACTGACTTAAATCCTAAAATTATTTTGAAAATATGTACTGAAAGAATGAATTCTCAGAATTAATTCCAGCTTTTCCCAACCAGAAAACCTGACTAAAATCAAATGAGGTTATATGTGTTTCTTGATAAAGAACTTCCTCTCCTCTTAAATTGAAATCTCTTTATTTTCATTGGCAAGAAGTCACAAATATGGGTATTTTCAATACAATCAGTAGGAATAGGCAGTTCATGGTATGGTTCAAACTATGCTATATTCTTTTCATTTCTGTTCTCCCACATCTTCACACTGTGAAATGTCCAGTAGCAGAAAAGCACTTCATAATTACTCATGACTTAATGAAACTGCTTGGAAAACAATAAAGTAGAATGAAGTATACTAGAAATAACTTCATCCCTTACGCTATTGCTAACGTTTACTTGTGGCACACGACTAGCAGAATTGGAGTAAAATATTAGTTTTCCTCTGTATTTTTGCAGAATAAAAGAGACTGCAATAACCTATATTCAGATAAGACAAAGGGATAAATTCTTTGGTTGTGTATCTCTGTGTATGCAAGTTAAATTTCAGTCAGAGCTGCAAGCAGTGTAAGAAGTTGTGTCAAGGTGTAAAAACTATTTCAAATTCCCACATACTTCTTTCTAGCAAATAAATTTACAATCATCATTTGATAAATGTCATATTTCTGTCTAGATTGTGTTCTCTCCACTTCTCTTTTCCTCCCTTTCCCTTTTTAAGAAACATTTGCAAAATGTGATAGTTTTCTTCCGAAATGCACTATAAAGACATATCTTCAGTTCTGTTGCCCTGCTGCTCTTCCAAATTTAATTCAAGATTCTCAATTAAAGTACATTGATTCTGAGTTAAATTTACTTTAAGGTGATTCATTTCATCTGATTTTATGATGAATATTGATTTTTTATTTGGTGTCTACTATGTAATTTCAATAAAAATAGTAATGAATGTTTTTGATGCATGCTATTTAGCATTTGATCTGACTTCTACAGCTTTAGGACTTTCTTGAAGGAATGTGCTATGTTAACAAGAATCCTGACATGCTCATCCGTGTTGACTGTCACATATCAAAATACACCCATTACTACCAGAGTAGTTTGAAGATTTTATCTTTAAGCTGGAGAGTGCAG
Source organism: Syrmaticus mikado (assembly GCA_003435085.1). Taxonomy (NCBI): domain Eukaryota; kingdom Metazoa; phylum Chordata; class Aves; order Galliformes; family Phasianidae; genus Syrmaticus; species Syrmaticus mikado. The sequence goes on from QGNR01000033.1 coordinate 8,562,572, forward strand.
GTACTTTATGATAGAACGTTTAATTATCTTCTGCTCTACCACCTCAGACTGACAATTTCCAGTGATATATTCATCCTCTGCATCTATTTAGCTTCTTTTTGATTTAACATATGATTGAACAGGCAGAATATTTTGCAAGCCTTTTTGCCATATCTATATTGTTAAACCGTAAGACCAAGACTGAAGGAAGATGTTTATCTACAAGATCTACTTGCTCAATATCCTTCAGACTGAATTTGCAGCCATCCAGCTGCTAGGAGGAAAATCTAAGGAAAAAAAAAAAAAGTACCTTCTTGCTGAGTTTTTATGAGACAGGTAGCAAAGCACAACACAACCATTTGCTCATTCCTCCCACCCTAAGAAGGAGAGAACTGGGGGACAAAAAGTAAAACTTGTGAATGGAGGCAAACACATTTTAATAGGAAAGGGGAAAAAAAGAAAAAAAAAAAGAAAAAAAAAAAAGAATATACAAAACAAATGAGCAATTGCTCACCACCAGCAGACTGATGTCCAGCCATCCCCTGAACAATAGCAAGTGATAGCCCTCTGGATCACTCCCTGCAATTTTATTGCAGTGCATAATGCCGTATGATACAGAATATCACAGAATCACAGAATCACAGAATTGTAGGGGTTGGAAAGGACCTCCAGAGATCATCGAGTCCAACCCCCCTGCCAAAGCAGGTTCCCTACACCAGGTCGCGCAAGCAGGCATTCAGGTGGGTCTTGAATTATCTCCAGAGAAGGAGACTCCACAACCTCCCTGGGCAGCCTGTTCCAGTGCTCCATCACTCTCATATCCCTTTAGTCAGTTGGGTCAGCTGTCCTGACTATGTCCTGTCCCAGCTTCTTGTCCAACCGCAGCCTCCTCATTGGCAGGACAGTACAAGCAGCAGAGAAGTCCTGGACTCTGAATACGCTCTTCTCAGCAACAACTAAAATATCCATGTATTAACAATATTATTTTCCTTTTGATCCAAGACATCCCAGTGACTAATTAACTCAATCCCAGATGAAGTCAGGATACATCTGTAGTTTTCTCCTAGATGCACACTCTGTTTTCCCATCTGCTGGCATTTCATGACTAATATCAAGCACTAGAGGACCAGAGATCTTTCCTGGAAGATGCTAACATTATCTGCTTCAGAGAGATAGGCAATCTATTCAAAACAGAATACTCACAGAGGGAATATATAGAATAACATCTCAGGAGGTCCTTGAACTTTTGAATGCTCCTGAACTCTGCAGCAGAAACTCTAGTAGAAGTTAACACAAGTTCATGTGAAATGAAATTCTGCTTTCTGCATTTTAGTGTGAATCATGGTTTCACTGAAATGTTAGTCCAACTGATAGATGTGATTAACGCATACTTTAAACTCAAAATCTGTTCATTAACTAATTTTAGGAAAAAAACAAAACAAAACAAAATAAACAAACAAAAAAACCCTTAAACTGTTGTTAATAAGCTGTGATTAAGTATAAGATATTCTGGTTCAATGTTCATATCAATTATTCAAAAATTATTATCTCTAATTATTTATTTGAACCATGATTAGGCACAAATTATAAATCACAAAATACTGTCTCTCCAAATATAATATTTACTTTGTTAGACTAAATAGCACAGAACATCAAAAACTGAAAATATGATTTCCCAAGTAAAAATATTTATAAGGACTCAAAATTTCATATTTTCCTGAAAGCGTCATTGGGATAAGATAATGAAAGAATCAAAGTAAAACTTTTTGAAAATCCATTATAATCCATATTGAAATATGTCTCCAACTTAGTTTAATGGCTTAATCACTCTATTAAGTTATGGCTAAATGTATGAATCGGTAACCTTTGTAAAACTGTATTGCTAAAATCTACATTAGAAGTATTAAGAATTAAATAAAACCCTACTAGTGGATATAAATAAATAAATTTGAAAGACAAAGGTGAGGTTAATCTCTTCAGACTACCGTTAGTAAAACAAATGAAGATACAGCTTTTTTTTTTTTTTTCTTTCCTTTATTTAAAAAACAAAACAAAACAAAACAAAAACTCGTTGACCCTAATGGTCATTTTTTTAAATTATTACATGTCTCAAAGGATATTTCCTCATTTTGAAGTCTTACTGTTTAGAATCCAGAGTTCCAGAGGTCAAAAAATGATAGAATCATTTGACTTGGAAGGGATCTTTAGATGTCATCTTGTCCAACTTCCCTGCAAGAAATAAGGTCATTTAAATCTGAATCAAGTTGCTAAGATCCTGGGCCAGTCTGACCTTGAATGTTTTCAAGGATGGAGCATTCACCACATCTCTGGGCAACCTGTTCCACTGCTTCACTACACTTACTGTTACAAATTTCTTCTTTGTATCTAGTCTAAATCTCCCCTTCCTTAGTATGAAACCATTTCCCATTGCCCTGTCACAGAAGAGTCCTGCTAAAGTGTGTGTCCCTTTCTTTCTTCTAGCTCTTCTTTAGATACTGAAAATTTGCTAGTAGATACCCCTATGAGCCTTCTCTTCTCCAGGCTGAACAACCACAGCTTTGATCATTTTCATGGCCTTCCTATGGATGCAAAGGTTTGTATCTCTCCTGTACTGAGGACTCCACATCTGGACACAGTACTCCATGTGAGGTCTCATCAGCAGTGAAGAGAGCCAGGATCACCTCCCTTGAACTGCTGACCACCTTTTAAACCATCTGCTCGAGGGCCATGTGTAGAGTAGTTGCAAGTAAAGACTGAGGTAAAAAAAATAATTGTTAAGTACCTCAGCCTTCTTGCTTATTACATGTGTTGCACCCTCCTGTACTTTCCTTTACCAGTTGATGTACGTACAGTGTGACCCTTGCCAAGTCCTTTTCCAGGTGGGCCTTGGCCTTCCTGACCCCATCTCTACACAGCCTAGGTCACTTCTGATGAAAGAATCTTTGAACATCCTTTATCTGCAGGCACTGAAAGATTACAGTTGTCATTTCCAGAAGTACATATTGACAGGAAAAAACAAAATGCTGTTTTTTAGTCTAATTTTGTTTTGAGAAACTTTAATACAGCTCTGTCCATCAAGTGAGCATTGAAAGACTAAACATGACAAATAATTTGAAAGCATTCAGCATCAGTTCAATGTCACCCACAGATTTCAGTATATGAAAGCATTTTGAATGACGTATGTTCATATTTTATCAAGAAATATACAGTATATAGCAGTATATATCTGATGAATACTTTTAGCCTTTTCTAAGAAAAGATTTATGTAAAGGTTTATTTTTGTATGTATACACGTGTTCATAGGTTTGCATGTTTTTATGTCATCTATAACAAAAATATTTTTGAACTTGCTTCTGGATATGAACAGGAACAAAATGGCAAAAAAGATAACAAAGTTTCCTCAAGTTTTGTGAAAATAGACAGTAAGGTAAAGAAAATAAATTCAGTTAATTAGTTCTTCAGCTTAATAAACACAGAACCAAACTTTGGGCATCTACAATCTGTAATGGAATATCACCCCTTACAGATTGGTAGAATTCACTGTACTTTATCACCCTTTACAGATCAGTAGAATTCACTGTGCTTTTGGGTTTCAGCATCACAACCTTAAAGGAATGGTATTGATTTCTATCATTTATGTCATTTTTTTATAAAAAGCTAATAACATATTAATAAATATTTACCTCAAACTAGTTTCACTAGTGTTCTGTGATTCATTTCCCTGGTTTAGATCATAAAATCATAGATGTCTGATGCAAGCTAATCACAGTAATGGCAAGAAGTACTTGAAAAATGTGCTATTCATCTAATGAAAAGCATTGTCTGTACTAAAGTGAAATGAACTGTGCCTTAGAGCAGTTCTCTTTATATCAATGAACTTTACATAAGGTGGCCAACTCATCTGTAGACATCTAAGGAATGTCTGATGAATACTACATAAAGCAATTTGTTACTCTTCAATGACTTGTATGTGTCCCTATCCTAATCATTTTTATGTTCAAAATGTGGGTGCCTAAGTCAACTGTGGCTCTCGGTATTCAGATAATTAAAATAATGGATTTTAAAAGATATTAGAGCCCCAGTTTGAAATTACTGGTGACTGTGCAAAATCACAAAATAGTTGCAGTTGGAAGGGACCTCTGGTATGTGAGGAGTCAGAAGAAGCTGCTGCCCCCTCCCCCCCCCACCCCTTCCCCTCCTCTTTATCTAGTGAGGATGTATCAAGCTGCAGCCCAATATGGAGTATGAGCATTTAGTACAACCACCTGCTCAGAGACGTCTATAGCAGGTTACCTAGGCCTAAGTCCAAGCAGTTCCTTCCAAACAGGGAGACTCCACAGATTGTCTGGGCAACCTATTCCCTTACTCCATCAACCACACAATAAACAAATGTTTCCTGACATTTAAACAGTACCTTCTGTGTTTCAGTTTGTGCACACTGCCTCATGCAAGGTGTCATAAAGTGACTTAAAATGTTATAATGCTTAGGGACAGTCCTCTTTGGAACTGACAAGAGAAAGCTATGGAGTAAATGCAAGTCCTTGTTACCTCAAAGTACACAATATTTTTATTATCTAATTTCATGGAAAATTTGTGCATTCCTGAAGTACTCTGTCTATCCTTGGAGGTCTAGACATTAGCTAGACAAGTGTGGATATAAACTAGTTGATAACTACTTGGCTTCAAGGAAAGAGGCTGGTCTTTGACTCCTTTATTAAGCAGTGTAGGCAACGAGCCATTTGTGACTTTAATCCATTGCTTTTTAATATAGGTTAGGCCATTAGTACAACAGTGGCTTCTACCAATTTTTATGAGCTGAATGTCTCCAGGGAAAAAGACTGAAAATAATCTTACAATTTTTTAACAGTTACAGAAGGTTATACTTACAAAATATTCATATAATAGCACAAAACATGAGATTCTAATTCTTCATTCTCTTTTACTGATGACTTTACCGGATAACATTGCTAGCTTATGGGGATTCTTTTCTCAGCAAATTTCACCAGCTTATTTGTGAGGAGTATGAAAAAGATGGAATGGCATATAGATTGAAAATAAATTAAAAGAAAAAAATATATATTTTTTCAGATTTGTTTAGGGTTTTATATTCAGCACATGCATCCTAATTCTGTAGATGTATTTCAAAGTTGTTTTCTCATCATAGTGAGCTTTTAAGTAGCAATTTTGCTATGACAGTTCTAAAGTCACCTCTTCAGTTTAAACAAAATCTGATTATGATTATCTTTTGTTTTCTGATTCTGAAGTTATGTTAGTATTCATAATCTACACTTTCCAAATTAATCACCTCATGGAAACCACCCTCTGAAAAAAAACTTTTAATTTATTAATACAACTATAAGAGGCATCAACTTTGTATTTGGATGTAGGCTGTTCTGTAAGTAATGCTTCCTATTTATTTCCATGAAAACTACAACAGATAGAAAGAGCACAATAACACAATTTGATACAGCAAATTCTCAGATACAAAATACTATTTAAACACTATTTTTCAATATGTTCACCACCATTAGTTATGCATTTTCATCAGCAAGATGGGAGGCAGTGTACTGTGCTCATGAAAATCTGTACGAGCAGAAACTTCAGGAAATCTGACCACAAATGAAGTTCAAAAGAAATGTGAGAGATGGAAGTAGGAAGTGTGAAATGATTTTTGGGAGCACCCTTTGCTTCCTGGTATCCTAGGATCCTACTAATCAGGTAGTAGACATATTTAGCAAGCATTATAAAAGCATTCAAAGCAGCTCCTAATATACTAAGGTCCCACTTGCAGATTATTTGCAGTTGAATATCTCCAGGGTCTCTTGATAATTCAGTAGATAAAACTGAATATAAGGAAATGGTAAAATAAGGATAAAATAATAAAACGATGATAAAATAAAAATAAAATGATAAAATAAAAATAAATGATAAAATAATAATAAAATATTAATAAAATAAAAAATAAAATAATAAGAAAGTAGCAGGAGGAAAACAGCATTTTGGCTTCTAGTTTCCCAATAAAGAGAGAATTTCCTGGGGGGGGGGGGGGGGAAAAAAAAAAAAAAAAAAAAAAAAANGGGGGGGGGGGGGGGGGAAGAAAAAAAAAAAACAACAAAACACGTATTTTGTTACAAACACATCTTTCTCTAGGCAAAGAACTGGAGAGTAGAATTAGCACTAAGTGTTGCATGTCTTTCTCATTTCTGAATTAAAATTCTTCTGGTGTCCAGACAGCTTCTATGCTACTTTATCTTTTGTGTCCAGATGTGGAGTCTGCAGTACATAAGTATATATGTGGAGTACATATATTCTCCATGTGTGGAGAAGAGACATGGACCTGTTGGAACAGGTCCAGAGGAGGGCCACAAAAATGATCCAAGGGATAGAACATCTTCCCTCAAGATCAGACTGAGAGAGCTGGGGCTGCTCAGACTGGGAAAGAGAAGGCTCCAGGGAGATCTGAAAGCAACATTTCATATCTGAATCAGGGCTGTAAGAAAGAAGGAGACAGGCTCTTTTGTAGGGTCTGTTGTGATAGGACAAGGGAAAATGTTTTGAAACTGAAAGAGAGGAGATTTAGATTGGATATAAAGATTGATTTATTTATTTGTTTTAAATAAGGGTAGTGAAACACTGGAACAGGTTGCCCAGAGAGGTGGCGGATGCCCTGTCCCTAGGGTCATTCAAGGTCAGGCTGAATGGTTTGAGCTTTGAGCAACCTGAGCTGCAGATGTCTATGTTCACTGCAGGGGAGTTGGGCTAGATGATGTCTAAAGGTTCCTTCCAGCTCAAACAATTCTATGACTCTATCTGTGACCTGAATGGGCTGCTCTGCACAGCACAGTTTTTCAAAAGTAACAGTTTAAGTCTCAGTGTACCAAGATTTTATTCTTCAATCATCAATTCAGTTCTAGTTCATCTTATGTTCATTCCACAGAAACATACAAATAAATTTTATAATCATCTTTTAACTGTTCCAGGCAAAAATTTTCAGATTTGTGTTTTTGTATAATATTTAGAGTAGGTAGTGTTGCTTTCTTCTTGAAGAGGTCAGAACACTCTTTTAGGTCAAGAAAGACATGGTAGAAGTCTTCCTATCTGTGTGCTTTTTAAAAATATATTTTCAATAATGTCCACAAAGAAAATGTTCTTAATATTCGGCTGTAAAACAGTTGTCTTTTTTTTCTTCCCTCCCCCCAGTCCCCTCTTCAATCAGTCTGCTTCAAGTAGAACAATTATAACTAGAGAAAGAATAACTTTACATTCCTCTGTACCTTTAAGGATTTTCTTTTGGAGGTATGGTTTAAGTTTATCTTAACAAAGGAAGAACCGCAATATGAATTATCGATATCAGTCCTGAATCTGCTCTATCTGCTAGGCTATGAGTACAGAGGAAGATACTATATCCTCTTTCTGTCATAGTCTAAGAAAATAAACTGTGATAAGTGTCCAATCCAAGGGTAATAGTCAAGGTTACAAATGCAGTTGAACCCCTAATAAATTTAGAGAGTCTGAGACTTAACTTACTTTTATCAGCAATTCACATTTCTTATATTAGGTGACATGTACTTCTTTATATTGTGTTTGTATGTCTCATTCTAAAACACCCAAATTTTGTGGAGACCTTGAGTTTGGTGTAGTGAAATCAACAGACAAATATTGAAAGTTTGGCTTATTGTTCAAATTCACTTATATTAAAAAACTGATTATGCAGAAGTTGTAGTTAAAGGAACTAAATAATATGACTAACAATCATTCATAAAGGTTTCTTCATACATACTAAGAAAATATCATATGTTTCAGCCTCACTGAGTAAATATGCACTCCACATTCATTTTCATGAACTTTCTTTTCCATTCATTATTGATTTAGCAAAGTGTGAGATGCATTTTCACAATTGCAGGTGTCTGTTTCATTTTTACTAGACATGCTATAATTAATATCTAAATCTTTTTCTGCAGGAGAGAAGTGCATTGGTATTTTAAAGAGTAATATTTTAAAGAGCAGTGGGACAGTCACAGGATATATAAGAAGAGTTCATTTGTGTATATGGTGAAGAAAGTAAATTACAAACTTCACTGTCCCTTACTACTAACAAAATTCTGCAAAGTTATGCATCAGGAGGCAGCTTCAGAAATAGCAGAAATTGAGGTTAAAATTATTACTGGATATGGGAATAAAGAAATAAATGATTGTCCTGTAGACAGGAACAGTAGCAAAATCATTCTGGGGGTCCTGGTTGACAGCAGGCTGACCATGAGCCATCACTGGCCCTTGTGTCCAAGAAGGCCAGTGGCATCCTAAGGTCTATTAGAGGAGTTTTGGTTAGTAGGTCAAGGGAGGTTCTCCTCCCCCTCTACTCTGCCCTGAAGAGACCGCATCTGGAATATTGTGTCCAGTTGTGGGCCCCTCAGTTTTAGAAGAACAGGGAACTGCTTGAGAGTGTATGTTGTGTCAAAAGGATGGAGCCAGGCTCTTCTCAATGATATCCAATGATAGGACAAGAGGCAGTGGATACAAGCTGGG
>QGNR01000033.1:8571378-8622606 GCA_003435085.1 Syrmaticus mikado
GGAGGGGAGGGGAGGGAGGGGAAAAAGATGAGAGCATCAGAGCAGAAACAATGCAATTCCAGAAATGGAATTTGTTCTTTTTGTATAGATTTATTCATCAATAATAAAAGCAGTTTAATTATTTTGGGTGGAATAGAGAGTAAATAGGAGGTGAGTTTGAAACACTACATGGGAAATTTTTCATGCCCATGATGTAGAATAACAACGATTTTGTCTGTTCTGACTTTTTTTCTACTCTTTTCTCTGACTTTTTCTACTCTGTTTAGGGTAGCTTTTTTTTCAGCTTTTATCCAAGAGCTAATTAGACAGTTGTCACTGCAGCATATATAATAGCTGCTTTGAAAGTAATGCCTCCTATTTAATTATACTGGTCCACAATATCAGAGGTGAATGTTGGTGGTATGGCAGTAGAGGATGAACTTTCCGGCCAATATTCTATTAAATGTTGTTTTTGTGTAATAGATGGCAGCATAGGGGAAGTCTTAAAAATACATATGACATGGAAGTGTGTATGAAACAAAAGCATGGAATTCCATGGAATTCCATGTACCCACTGACATTCATCTACACTTGCTGAACGTTTATGAAGATCAAACAGTGCATGTGTGAGCACAATGCGGGGTATGTAGTGCATTTTGGCAGTGGCAGCAGAGACAGTTGGTCACTTTCACTGGTGCAGATTTTCACGAGTGCAGCATACAAGTTCTTGTTCAACACTGATGAATATTTACAGCTAATGGTGGTAACTATCCTTCAAGATAGTGTGTTGTAGCTGAGAATATGCTGTATCTAATAGTGTTATTGTGCTCTTTGTATCTATCATGGTTTCTGTGGAAATAAATAGGAAGCATTACTTTTCAAGTGACCTATGGATGTTATATTTTTATGTGATTCAATTCTGTTTTCCCAGTTGGCAAAAATAATGAACCCTTCTTACTGTTGAAACAGTAAGAGTTGGAAGCTACTACTCTCATTTTATTTGACATTTTAGTCCATCCAGACATGATGATTTAAAATCTAGTCTTTCATGTTCCTGAGGGACGTCCAGTGGAGCTCTTCAGGGCTATGTGTCCACCACACTCAGAAAGTTGAAGACTATCACTTAGACTAGTAAAGGACATTAACTATTAAAAGAGAATTAAAATTTGAATTACATTCTCGACTCTGAGTTTTGGGGTTTGAGGGTATGTATGATTCCACAAGTTATGACTTGTGGAATCATACATATCAAGTTACCACTTGAACATTATTTTCCCTGATACTTTCTTTTATACTTGCTCTCTTAATAATCTGAACACAAAACTACAGGACTTTTTCTTAAGTATCCCAATTGAACAAGTTTTTTTTTTTTTTAATATTTACTTTTGAGTGTCATACTGCTGTTAGTTTTTCAGTCAAACCTGATACATGAGTGCTGGCACACTTCATTCCTTTATAAATGCCATTATGCTGAAATAGATGAAGTTTCATGCCTCCAATCGGCAAAAAGCTCCACTTAGTTGGGCTTCTGTGCCATCATAAAGCCAAAGCTCTGATCAAATTATTGGTTAGGGAAATTGACCTGGAGCTCAAGGAAATTGAATTGTTCATACAAAAGACTTTGCTTATAATATAAATTGCAAATATAATCATGTTCTTTAGAATAAAAGAATATCTTCTAGTTATGAAAATTCACTTGGGGCTCAGCGCAATGCCAAAGACTTTGTCAAAAAACAAAAACAAAAGCAAAGCAAAACAAAACAAAACTTCTAAATCATACTTGTTACTAGAAGACACTTATTTGACCTCTTGTCTATCAACTTTTCTCCTGGAATGTGCAGTTTCGATGGGTGCACGTGCTGTTACTCTTTGAATACCTGAGATAAATCTTAAGGAGCTGGACAGTTGTAAGGGCTTCCACTGCTCTCTGCTTATTTGTCAAATCCTCTAGGTGGATGACTTTGGTTACCCCTCTGCAAATAAATACACCAAAAGTACTGCTGAGTTGGGAATGTAAACTGTCAGGAATATAGACTTACCTTGGCTCTAACAGTAATAAAAAGTAGATGAGTAGATAGTGCAAAGAATCAGACACCCATCTATGATATTTCCACCGGACATTTTCCTAGCCTTCACTGTTTGCAACACAGGAATTCCTTGACCCAAAAAGTAGTTTTCATGTCTTCAGTAATTCTCAGGGGATTTCTTATTATGAACTTGTTAGATCTCTCTTGAAATACATGAAAACTATTAACATCTTGTGGCAGGGAATTTTATACTTCAGTTGTACATTTTGTAAAGAACCTAGCAACTCTTAACACAGACCAGGCTGAAATAAGTAAATAGCATTAAAAAAAAAAAAAAAAAAAAAAANAAAAAAAAAATTAAAAAAAAAAAAAAAAAAAAAAAATTGTAAGAAAAGAGCACTGTGATGTTTTCTACAAATCACAGTAGCAAAATAGAAGAAGAAGTGAAAAAAAATCAAGCTACTAGAGTAATGTTTAACAGGAAATCCCTTATCCACTTAGATGATAAAAGCCTTTCTTGAGACAAAACTTTCATAAATATTTTTCTTATGTAGTGTAGAGAGATAAACTTTCCTTTTTAATGCCTCTCCAGGTGTCTGCACACATTTAACTTTTTTCTCCCAAACAAGTTCATTTCTTAGCTTTCTGAGAGAAAGTCTACTCATTCTCAATTAAAATAGGCACTAGTTCAATTCCTTGATCTCTTAGGAAGGTGGATGTCTCCTTAGAAGAGATGTCATCTCCTCACCTGACAGACCAGTTAGCTTCAGATTATAAAGCTATTTCCTGTATGTCATGACTTAATGTATGTGTTCCAGTACAACTCTCATTCTGAATCTTATTTGATCTTCTCAAAGAGAGCATCACACATTTTGTTGCTGATCTTCATATGACATTAGAAAAAATGAGTATCTGTGTTAAATGCATCATTCTTCAAACTTGATGTAGCATAATTTAAAATGGATCTTTCGGGAGACTTTAATATCTAGATATTGTGACTGCTTTATTTCTTTGTTATGAGACTCTGAAAGCCTATAGATTCTATCACTTGAATACAAATTCTCCCAACTACCATTTGTAAATCTTACTGTCTGTTAATATCATCCGAGGTTCTAGTTTCACATCTAAATTTTCAGTTCTCAGGTGATGTATAATAACTAAAGTACATTCTGCCCCTTGAAAAGCAACAGCAGAATTTTTCCCCTTCTTCCTATTAGAACTTTGTAATATCTATCTACTCATATATATCTTTCATCTCTTCTACCTCAGAAAAGTCCAATAAAGTAAAGTATATTAAACAGACTTTTCAGGATGTGTTGGTATTTGCTTAGTTTTATGTCTTCTTTTCATTTACCTTCCAGTGTTTCTATAAATATTAATTTATTAACAACTTCAGTTTCCATTTATTAACACTACTCTGTGCAGCTGGAATCTATGTAGACCTGGGTCAGCATTCCTGGAGCTGTATGCAAATCTTGAGTTTAATATTAAGGATGAATTTATGTGTATAATTTGTGCTCCTCTTGAATCAATCAGGGTATAAGTTGGCTGTCACAGCTGTCTGGTGACGTTCCTGGTGACTGGAGAAAGGGAAACATTACTCTCATTTTTGAGAAAGGGAGACCTGGGGAACTACTGGTGATTCTCACTTCTGTGCCTGGGAAGATCATGGAGCAGGTCCTTCTAGAAGCTATGTTAAGGAACATATGACATAAAAAGGTGATTTGAGACAGCCAGTATGACTTCACCAAAGGCAGATCGTGCCTGACCAATCTAGTAGCCTTCTATGATGGAGTGACGGCTTCGGTGGATGGGGGAGGGGCAATGGATGTCATCTACCTAGATTTCTGCAAGGCCTTTGGCATGGTCCCTCACCACATCCTTCTCTCTAAGTTGGAGAGGTATAGATTTGAAGGATGGACTGTTCAGCGCATTAGGAATTGGCTGGCTGGAGGCAGCCAAAGGGTTGTGGTCAATGGTTCTGTGTCAGGGTGGAGGCCGGTCACAAGTGGTGTCCTTCAGGTGTTGGTCTTGGGACTGGTGCTCTTCAACATCTTCATCAATGACATAGACGATGGCAGTGAGTGCACCCTCAGCAAGTTTGCAGATGACACCAAGCTGAGCAATGCAGTTGATACATTGGAAGGAAGAGAAGCCATCCAGAGGGACCTGGACAAGCTGGAGAAATGGGCCCATGAAAACCTAATGAGGTTCAATAAGGCCAAGTGTAGAGTACTGCACTTGGGTTGGGGCAATCCCAGGATTTATATACACTGGTGGAAGATCTCCTTGAGAGCAGTCCTGCGGAGAAGGACTTGGGGGTCCTGGTGGACAAGAAGCTGGACATGAACCAGCAGTGTGTGCTTGCAGCCTGGAAGGCCAACTGTGTTTTGGGCTGCATTAAAAAAGGGGTGGCCAGCAGAAAGAGATGATTGTTCCCCTCTACTTGGCTCTTGTGAGGTCCCATCTGGAGTACTGCATTCAGACCTGGGCAGCCCAGTACAGGAACAATGTGGAGCTCTTGGATCGGGTCCAGAGAAGGACTACTAAGATGATCAGAGAGCTGGAGCACCTCTCCGGTGAGGAAAGGTTGAAGGAACTGGGCTTGTTTAGCTTGGAGAAGAGGAGGGTCCGGGGAGACCTCATTGCATCCTTCCAATACTTGACAGGAGCATATAAACAGGAAGGGAACAGCTGTTTACGAGGGTGGATAGTGATAGGACAAGGGGGAATGGTTTTATACTGAGACAGGGGAGGTTTAGGTTAGATATTAGGAAGAAGATTTTCACATAGAGGGTGGTGACGCACTGGAACAGATTGCTCAAGGAGGTTGTGGATGTCCCGTCCGTCGAGATATTCAAGGCCAGGCTGGATGTGGCTCTGGGAAGCCTGGTTTGGTGGTTGGTGACCCTGCACATAGCAAAGAGCTTGAAACTGGATGATCATTGTGATCCTTTTCAATGCGGACCATTCTATGATAAGTGCTTTGCAGATTGCTACTGCTGAACATATATATGCGTATATGTATTTCCAATAGATCAATAAAATTTACCTATAATATTTACCTGAATATCAGGTAAATATTTACACCACATACATGAAATTTAGAAGTGTCTATTAGCAGAGAAATTCATAAATAATTTTTCAAAGATCTGAAATATAATTTAGAATATCTATTATAAAAGCGCACCAGGAAAGTATGCTAATGAAATTTGGAGGATCTTAAAGTGATGTTCTATTGCCATTCACATGGCTAATTAGAACAACAATAGTTTTTATGCCTGGGGCATTCTAGAATAAATTGTTTTTAAATGGAAAGCAATATATTCTAAGTATGAAATAAATATTTGCTGATGTAGTTAAGAAAAAATAAAAATAAAACAATCAGTATGCCATAATTTCATTCCACAAAAAAGGACTACATTTTCAGAAACACAATTTCAGCAGTTGCAATTGCGGGTAATTTTTCCAACATCCTTCTTTCTTTCTCTTTCTCTTACACATGCATAATTGAATAGCAAGATTTGCAGGTGTGTCTATGTGTTTTTCTCTCAATGAGCATGTTAATAAAAGAGACCTGAGCATATTTTGTATGCTCTTCTGCATTGTTAAACAGCCCCATTAAGTGTTTTGATGAATTAAGTGAAATTTAGCATATATATAGTTTAAATCAGACTCTGGATACACACTGATCAGTATGAGAATTACAGAAATGTTAGAATGGAATTGCATTACTTTTTATCAAAGAATGAATAATTGAGTGAGTGTAAAGCTCTCACACATACTTAAGCTTGAACTTTGTAAGACAAAATGCATCCTACCCCCGGAAGACTGGTTCTGTGGAAACAATAGATCCATAATCTTTCTCAGTGATTTTTTTTTTTTGGTCATCATAAGATTATCCTTTCTTCTGAAGGCTCATATATTTGGTAGAAATCAGTCAACATGCAAACTTGTTTACAAAGCATAGCACTTAAACTGTACTCAGAGGCAGCCCAAAGAAAACAAGGAGCTCAAAAAGAAGATTCCTACCTTGCATACTAGATAATGGTCAAGTCCTTAAAAAAATTTCTTTTGAATGAGAATAGAAATTTTTCAAATAATAGAACTCCAGAATAGTGGTTTATCTGCAGTGATTAGAATATTTACAATCATGAGCATATGCCCAGATTTCTATTGATTTTTACTTTGATGTGTACCTGAAAATCCCAAATCTGGGAAAATATAAATTCAAATATGAAAATGAAAACAACTTCCGCTGCTTCAGGTAATATCAATATCAAGTATACTCAGTAGGGTTCTTAGTAAATGTTATTATTGTAAGTGAGTACAAGAGGGAGTGTCATTTGAATAATGTATGGGTTCTTTTTTTGTGCTGGATCTGCCTTTTTTGTTCAGGGTGATTTAAACATGTAGTTAAAAAATAGACCTCATTGCATTCTACAAATTCCTGAAAGGAAGTTGTGATGAGGTGGGATTTGGCCTCTTCTCCGAGGAAACAAACAGGACCCGAGAAAATGGCCGCAAGCTGTACACAGGAGGTTTAGATTAGACATAAGGAAGAACTTTTTCTCGCAGAGGTCAGGCACTGGAATGGTGCAGTGTCTGATGCATGGACTCAGATGTGAATGATCCAAATCGTTCATTACAAGTTTTCACATCACTTATATACCTTCACAAGTTTTCTTTTTCTAGCTTTCCCATTCACCCCTACAACTTTCCCATCCACCTTTACATGTCAACAGAGCATTCTACAAAACACTCTTCAACCGTTCACACAGGCGCTTATCCAATCAGAGCTGTGAGACATTCTTTCTTCTTCTAGAGGTGTCCTTGGTTCTCATGCTGTTTATCTTGCTCCACAGCTTCTGCTCTGAACAGTTTTTCTTGTATTCCCACAATTCCAAGTACTACCATACTATAAAATAATAACACTAATTATATTAATAACATAATCATTATAACTCAATCAAGGCCTCCATTGATGTAAGAGATTATTCTTTTACATCATTGTCTCAAAGCTTGCTGGGGACACAGATGAACAAGTTCAGGCAAGTCCTGGGCAGAGGTTGAGAAATCCTTTGTCTGGAGAACTTTGATGGAGAAGTCCTTTGTCTGAGGGGCACAGATGGACAAGGCCAGAGGCAATGAGAGAGAGATAAGCTTAATGGCCTTGAATCTGTCTTTTGTGTGGGCTTATCCCAAGGAAGATGGCCATCTCAGGGGGTACTCACATGACTCTTGCTTGAGCACCCAGGGATGTCACACAGGCAGGAAAAGAAGATGGATAAAATGGGGACCTACAATCATGAGGTAGAGGTTTTCTGGCAACAGATTCCTCATGAAGAACGCAGGTTTTCTGGCAACAGATTCCTCATGAAGAAGAAGAGGTTTCTGCCATGAAGAAGCCTCACGACCTGCCTCTCTCCCTCCCGGACTAGCTCTGCACTCTCTCACTCCCGGACGACTTGCTCTGCGCTCTACCACGATGCTGAAGAAGAACAAAGGTGTCTGCCATCAGATTCCTCACTACGGAATTCCTGTATGCTGACAGACTCTCCTGGGCCTGCTACCTGAGTCCTGCTGCTTCCCCCAGATTGGCTCTGAGACTACTCTCCTGCTACATGCTTGCTGCCCAAGGCCGGCCACGCTGCAGCACTCCCCCTTGCTGCTTCTGCCTCGGACCTTCAAAACGGCATGCAACGGGACCACTGCTGGATCCTGGTGGTGACTATCCCCACTTTACGCAATTCTGGCTTCTTTCCTATCTTTTCTATCGCCCTCCTTCCCTTCCCCGTCTCCCTGATTAGGATTTATAATAAACTGGTTGGACTAACATATGAACTGTTGTTTCCTAATCTCACACCGGGTATATAGATATTAAAAGAACCTCATCTCCCTCCTACAAATTGGAGCGAGACAATTGACAATACTCTAAATGTGAGAAATTCAAACATAGTATAACGACAAGAAATACTGTTAACCTACTAAAAAGAACAAATACGTGCTTGGTCTGCAACTCAAGTTTTCTGCAACCTGGGAATAAATCCCTGAAGGTCCCATTCTGTGTCAATCTCTAACTGGTTAGAAGAGGTCTTCAACTTTTGTATATTCTGATATACTGAACGATCACTAAAATTTGTACAACAGATGCTTTTATAGTGCTCATGATCGTGCCTTTGGGCTAATAGAAAATTAATGGTTGTACAGCTTTTTGCATGTCAGATAGAATCAATATTAGTGGGCAGATGTGCTAGAATATCACTAGGGGCATTATTACTTACTGACCCTCAAAAAACAACAACCTGCAGAAAAAGAGAAAGAAATGGTGGTGGTGAATGCGATAGGCAGTGCCAGCAGGGCGTCCCCTGCTTCAAGGTGCACTTTTCCTCTCTCACCCATCACAGATTATTTCTTGTTTTTATTCTTCTCAGGGTCCAAAAAGTATTTTCCATTTGTATGCTGCATCCCCATGGCCAGTACATGTTACAGAGTCAAGTGGAACACCTGCTTGCAAAACATAATAAACTATCAAAGTTAGCTCTCTTAGTGTGCGCCTTTGCCTCAGGTGCTGCGTGATCATATTTTAAAAATCCTGATTAGTGGGATGAAAGAGAGTTAATCATTCTATAATACAGGGTTATCCCTTTGCCTAGGATTCTTTTCCAGGTTTTGTTTTTGCAAATCAAGAAAAGGCTAATTGATAGGCTGATAGCATCATAACCAACATTATTAATACATTAAAAGAGCTATTCCCATAGATTCCAGCATTGGTAACATTAAATACTGTTTAATTCGCATTCAATCTACTACAAAAATAAAAGAAGCACACAACAACCTGGATAACATCTAATAAGTCTAATTCTTGAGACTATATTGATAACACAGAAAAATCACCCACTCTATCTATTTCTCTTCTCCGTGGTCAGAGGTGGGGTCGGAGCTGCAGATCACATCAGACTAGGGCTGCTTTCTGCACTGCGGAGCAGCGGCTGGGGTGGGAGAGAGGGCAATGGGGAATAGTCAGAAGAAATTCTTCCTTGTCAAATTTGTTTAAGTCCTTCCATTATTTGATGCCAAACAGATAAAAGTTTAGCAGCCATTCTGTCTTTAGTAATAGAAACCTCCCAGAGTTTTGCACCAATTTTGTCCCAAAACTCTCCATCAGAAAAGAATCCAGTTTTCAGAAATTCAGGGACATTTTTGCTTATCCATTTGAGAAAAGTAACTAATGCTGAGGTAGATACGGGCTTATTCTGAAACGTTAAAACTAACCGTAATGCTGCAAGCTTTACTTGCTGCTCCTTCGTTAGCGAACTTCCCATAGTTCCTGACTGCTCACTTCTGTCCTGTAGAATGGTGTGGGTGCACGCGAAACAATCTCTCCGTAGTTCAGTCGGGTGGCGCTGCTGGACTGGGCTCGCTCAGCCTCGGCTTGATTTGCCCCACGCAGTGGGTGCCATTTGCAGTGTCTGATGCATGGACTCAGATGTGAATGATCCAAATCCTTTATTACAAGTTCTCACATCACTTATATACCTTCACAAGTTTTCTTTTTCTAGCTTTCCCATTCACCCCTACAACTTTCCCATCCACCTTTACATGTCAACAGAGCATTCTACAAAACACTCTTCAACCATTCACACAGGCGCTTATCCAATCAGAGCCATGAGACGTTCTTTCTTCTTCTAGAGGTGTCCTTGGTTCTCATGCTGTTTATCTTGCTCCACAGCTTCTGCTCTGAACAGTTTTTCTTGTATTCCCACTTAATGGCCTGCCCAGGGAGGTGGTGGAGTCGCCATCTCTTGCAGTGTTCAAGAGTCATTTGGATGAGGAGCTATGAGATATGGTTATTAGCTTGTGTTACCATTGGTAATGGGAGGGCCGTTGGGCTAGGTGATCTTGTAGGTCCTTTCCAAACTTTCCAAACTTGTGATTCTATGATTCTATGAAAGGGAGACAGTGATGGAAAGCAAGTCTGGTCAGTCACAATAATATATAAGAGCATGTGAGAATGTCAGAATGTTTATTCCAGAAGGGTTATCTGTCTGAAGACTTCTAAGTTTGGAGACAATGACAAGAAACTAACCTGTCAAGTCATACTAGCCCGTAGGCTATCTAGTTACAGATGTCACTTGCATGAACATCAATCTGGACTTTTCAGCTGATAAGATTGTGAATATGAAGGCACCTGGCGTGGTGCAGAAATTACAGAGCTTGGCAAACTTGTAAGGACATAAAGGGGTGAAAGGGAGCAGGAAGAACAAAGAGAGTTTAGGTAAAAAATAGTATAAAAGAGCCAGTCACATACAAAATGAGGCTGGTCAGTAAGTTTGGCTGGCAAAGCCCCACTTGATCACCAAAGTCTTTCTTATTGTCTCATATCTTCTCATGAAATCTTTTCTTAGCTCTCTTCTGTCTATATGTGCTGTGAGAACTACGTGTCAGCTGCTACTGGAAAGACCTGTATAAGTGAAGGTTGGTGCAAGCTACCAATCATGCTGACGAAGCGGGTTCCTCTGACCTGTAGCACTAGCTACTGGAGCAAATGAGAGTCCTAGTGTCATAGTTAGAGGGTTGTCTCTGAACCTCAGTGGACTCCACATACTTTGAGTCCAGACTGCCAGCTACTGAATGACTGATAGTGAGGTTAGTGCAGGGATCTCAACAAGCACCTGGCGCAAGACCACAGTTCACAACACATATGCCTGCTGCCAGCTTCTGGGGGCAGTGTCTTTATCGTCTCCAAATACAGTGTGTGTGGTCTTCATGTGCTTTCATTTGCAAGCTTTAAGCTGAACTATCTGTCTACTAGCGAGGCTCTAGGATCAGGACCGTGTAGCAGGAGGGAGCTGGGACCATTTTGGTATGCCTAGCAAGGACTTGCAAATGTGAGGTGCATGAGCGACCAGTGTGTGAGTGTTGAGTGTTTGCAGTGAACTTCCAACTGGACCAGCTGGGAAGCAGGTGACCTGTGAAGCAGGTTAGGGGATCAGGATCCAGCTGAAGGTTGCTGGACATGCAGATCAGCTATGCCAGTACTTCAAGGACAGTAGTTCTGAGCAGATGGGGAAGCTGTGACATTACTGTAGGGATCTGTGAATGCATGTGTGCTTGTGAACCTGGACAGTGCTGTTTGTATGCTTGCATGAGTGTACTTCTGTCTTCATGAGCCAGAGAGGAGAAATGGGACTTGATTTTTTGTATTCTGAGTCTAGCGTGTAAGTACATTTGACGGCAGTTTTTGAACAGGGCAGCCTTTGTGGATGGTTGTGTCAGTGCATCCTGTCTCTGCCTGTGTGTCTCTGGGCTATGTTCAGAGTTTGTTCCTAGTTGAACCAGCAAAGGGGGAAATGAGCAGATGCATCCCCCAGCCTGGGCAGAGACCACAGGACCCCAGGCACTGGGCTGGGCCTCAGCACCTGCACTGGAGTGGTCCTGCATCAGAGGCTGGAGGAGATGACAACATTCTTCCTGTCACTACCTTGCTTAAATTTAGTATATAATTATTATAATATTTTAAATACATCTTATATTAATACCCTGGAATTAGTCAGTAAAATAACAAATATAAAATATGAATAAATTATCAGCACAATAGCAGAGTACAATATAGAGAACAAAGAAACAAAATTATATTTTGAGTAAATGAAGTTTTCCATCAAATAATTTTTATTTTTTCTCACCATCTTTCCTCCTCATAGGAGGATTTGTAATCCCATCTCTCTAAAATGTGGACTAGAGGGATTTACGAAGTAGATATGAGATCGTCTGTGTGTGTGTGAAATAAACCATGATTTTCAGCTATCAGCTTACAATTAATTGATTGCATAGTAATTTTTTTTTTTTTTTTAATTCAGGCTAACTCTTTACATTATTAAAGACAAATCTAGTATATTAATTGCAGACATTTATTCCTGAAAATATGCTCTCAGATTTCAATGTTATAACAATGTTAGAATTACATTTACTTAAAATGTGTAGACAAAGCTCCTAAGCAATTTCTGATGCATATTTTCAAGGAGATGTTAGGACATCTTCCTTAAGATGAACAGAACTAAATGTATGTAAAAATGAATGATGACATTCAATTTGTCTAGAACTCAAAGAAGTAGTAACTAACAGGTTCAGACTCCTTACAAGACCAAGTAATGTGTTCTACTGCTGTCTAAGGACAAACATCTAATAGAAGCAGGGCAAGGATAAAGGAGTTGTGCCCAATGAATTGCACAATTTCTAGAGCATATGCCTTACTATTTGAACTCTTGGCAGTCTGTATATGACCTGTATGAACTTTGTGTAAATCAGGATGAGCTTGAAATCACCTCCTCTAAAGGACTGTTGCCCATGTTGTCATTTGATATCTTAAAGGAAAGAATCTGACTTTCTGCTGGAGCTGAACTACAAGATGGCAAGAAGATAGTCCACTAAAGAGTGAACTTTACCAGACAGTGGTGTGGTGATATTCTTCCTCTTTGTCTCTTCCTGCTGTTTTAAATGCAGAAATATCCTAACATAAAATGCAAATATAGTCATTGAACAATATCCAGAACACAAGATCTGCTCTTTTTGCTTCTCAATCAGATTTCCTCTTACTATCTCCTCATTTATTTTTTCTAACTTCTATACATGTGGTTATTATAACCTCAAGAAGAAATTTGGCATTAGTTTTGTCAAAGGTGCATATTTATTTAGTCATTAAAATGTTCTTCTTAACATCCTCCTTAACCTCCTCTATACTGACAGGAACCTGGAAATCTATCTTCTAATTCCCAGAAATCAGAAGTCATTTACACAAAAAAAAAACAAATTGGTATTTTCCCAGACTGGATTACAAGAGTTCAAATAGTAAAACATCACACATATCTTACTAGTTTACTTTATTAAAAGTAAATAACTGGTGGTTCTGTAAGAAAAGACTACCTGGCATGATGGTTATGACATTCTATAAATGAGTAAAGACAAGTCTTTTTGTCTGTGGCAAATTAAAAACCCTAAAGCAACCTCTTCCTACTATTACTCATAACTTATTTCCAGAGAAGCACCACTTGATCTGCTGTGCTAGTGAAACTGTCAGGGGGGAATCACAGATCAAACAGGATCGGGAAGTGAATCACATAAGGAGTAATGAAGCTGTCTCCATGAAGGAGCAATGCTGGAGGAAGGAAGACTTATGCCATCACTGAGATGCTGTTATATATATGTTGCATATATTAAATGAATAATATATATATAATTGTATCATAATATGTAACATATAATATTATAATTGGTAATAAGTTAAATTTTCCCAATTTCAGTCTGTTTTGCCCACATCAGTGTCAACGGTTTATGGGCTGGTTTGGCCCAGTTCCGTAACTAGCGGGGTGGAGGGATTTCGCAAAATCTGCGCCTTCAGAAAAAGGGAATGGGGGACCCCAAAATAATTTTAAAAAACAGCAGCAACGATCTGAGGAGAAACAAACTAATTTACTAAATGTATTATGGGAATGCAAGATAACACACTATAATACAATATAATTAAATTTGAAGGTAATAAATAAAATATAATGAGAGAGAGAATGTTCGAAAGGTGGATAGGCCTCACCACAATGCTGAGGTGAGATGTACAGTCCAGTTGAGCAGCAGGGAGACAGGAGGAGAGCTAATGAAGGAGAGCAGGCGAAGAAGAGCGCATCAGGTGACCTTGCCAGGAGTTATATCTCCTCTCTGTGACCGCAAAGTCCCCTGGAGAACGTAGTTCTTCTTCTCTTCTGGGCAGGTACCCAGAACTTGAGCATTAACAGTTAAACTCCCAGTGCCTTACATGATGTTATGATGTGGAATACCGAAAACCAAAAATCACAGACCCATGACAGTCAGTAATTAGTAAGCAATCTCCCTGCCTCTATCCTGAACTTTCTCATTGTATTTTCTCCACCTGTCCTGCTGACAAGTGGAAGCAAATGAGCAGCTGGATGGTAGTTTAGCTGTTGACAAAAACTAACCCACAATAGTTCCTTGTACTTTTTTTCACAGTGACGAAGAAAAGGAGTATCTGTGTGCCCTTATTTCTCTTTTACAATTTGTGTTATTTTAATTAATGTAAAAATGTTCTGGTATTTCATTTTATATTACTAACGTTCATTTTCAAGTTATCCTTCTGGAAGCTTAACTCTAAAATGTATGTACTGAAAAATCCTTACAGAGTTGCATAAATTAGAAGCATTTCAACAGTTTTAAAACTCTTATGTTCTTTATATTAAAGGTGGACTGACAACACTATGCAAATTCTGAAACAAAACCCATTTCCAAGCTCCTTTCTGTACAACACTGTATATAGATATATTCATATGAACTTAACAGACTAAAACTATTTCATTGCCCTTAAGATAGTAATAATTGCACAAAACGTTCCTGAGCTGAAAACACTGTACACTTTGTGTACAAACAAGAATATAATTTCTATTTCATTGGACAGTGGTGCCCTCAAAGCATCCTTGTAACATCATAGTACTCTCAAGGAACTGTCTTGTATCTAATTCTTAGTACAAAATCATAAGAAAATAGAAAGATACATTTAACAAATGATAAAAAAGAAGAGTCAATTTCCTAATCAGTTATTAGTGGAAGAAGTATAATGAAGAGATACAACATCAGGGAAAAGGATCTTGAACACAGAATCACAGAATCACAGAATCACAGAATGGCCAGGGTTGGAAGGGACCTCAAGGATCATGAATCTGCAACCTCCCTGCCCCATGGAGGGCCGCCAACCTCCCCATTTAGTGCTAGACCAGGCTGCCAGGGCCCCATCCAATCTGGCCTTGAACACTTCCAGGGATGGGGAATCCACAACCTTTCTGGGCAGCCTGTTCCAGTACCTCGCCACTCTCTCTGTAAAGAATTTCCCCGACATCCAACCTAAATCTCCCCTCCCTCAACTTAAAACCATTTCCCATCATCCTGCAACACACTGACTAAGACCTAACATGAACAGTCCCTTCAAGATGACTTCTGTGTAGACAGAAGAAGAGAAAAGATCCCAGGGAAAATCTTTTTAAAAAAAAAAAAAAAAAAAAAAAAAAAAAAAGTCATATTAAAAGAGTCACCATAAGATCAAGCTAATTGCAGGAATCCAGAAACTGTAGAACTGGCTACAACAGATACGGAGAATGCTGAGGTATTCAGTGAATTCTTTGCCTTAGTATTCAATGGGAGCCCGGATTCTCATGTCTGTCACATTCCTGAACCTCACATTCTTGAACCTCTAGGTGGGATTGGGAGAGAAAAATCCCCTCCACTGTAAAAGCAGAGCAAGTCTGAGACTGCTTTGTATGACTGAATATCTGTAATTTCATAGAGCTAGATGATATGCATCTCAGAGTCCTGAGGGAGCTGGCTGATGTGGTTGCCAAGCCACTCTCCATCATATTTGAAAAGTCATGGCTGTCAGGCAAAGTCCCTGGTGACTGGAAAAAGGGAAACATTACAGATATGTGTACAGATTGGGAGAAGAACTTGAGAGTAGCCCTGCTGATATGGACTCAGAGGTCCTGGTAGATGAAAAAAAAAACATAAGCCTGCAGTGTGCACTTGCAGCCCAGAAGGCCAACAGTATCCTGGGCTGATTCAAAAGTGAGGTCACCAGCATGATGAGGGAGGTGATTGTACCTCTCTTCTCTGCCTCTGTGAGGCCCCATCTAGAGTACAGCATCCAGGTCTGGGGCCCACAAGTCAGTGGAGCTGTTGGAGAGAGACCAGAGTAGGGACAGAGCTGGAGTAGGATCAGAGACTTGGAGCACCTATCCTATAAAGACTAAGGTTCAGTCTGGAGAAGAGATGGCTCAAGGGAGACCTCATTGAGACCTTCCAATATTGAATTATTTACAAACAGGAGGGTAATCAACTGTTTTCATTGGTAAATAGTGACAGGACAAGGCAAACTGTTTTTAAACTAAAGAAGGGGAGATACAGCTTAGATGTTGGGGAAGGTTTTAAAGAAAGGGTGGTGAGGTGCTGGAACAGGCTGTACAGAGAAGTTAGGATGACCCATTTCTGGAGCTGTTAGGTTGGATGCGGCCCTCGACTTGATCTAGGGATTGGCACTCCTGTCTGTGGAAGGGAGTTGTAACTAAATTATCTTTGAGATTCTTTCCAACCAAGCCATTCTATGATGCTATGTTTTTATCATGAGAGTAACTCTAACCATCACAGTAGTGAGGTTCTGGAACAGTTTTCCACTGTAACTAAATAAGTGAGTAAATAGCTAAAGAAATATAAGTTAGAATTATATATATCTGGTTTATAAAAATATATGTATGAAATATATGTATGAAAAAAGATAAGTTATCAATTCCCATAAAAACATGAAGGGACTGTGCAAAAAGAACTGAGCCAGGTTTGTTTCAGTGATGTTCAGTGTCAGAAGAGGCAGTTGGGCACAGAATGGAACACATCTAAACATGTCTAAACATTAGAAAACACTCCTTTCTTGTGAGGGTGACTGAGTGCTGGAACAGGTTGACAAGAGTGTTGATGGAGTTCCCCTCCTGGGAGATATTCAAAGATCACCTGGACATGGTGAGCAGCTATAGTTGTCTGCGCTTGAACAGGGGTCTCAACCAGATGACTTCCTTAGATCTGATTAAGCATTCTGGATTATGTGATTTTGTGATATCTGAGAAAGAGAGCAAAACATAGAAACAATTACCCTTTCTTTTCAATTCTTGTTTGGTTTATTCTGAAAATCTGTTGTTTTTCATGTTCACTAACAATCTAGTAAACATGATTCCCAAGGGAAAAGGTTCACAGTCTGTCCTTAGTTCATGTTTGAAGCAGATTATTACATCATTGGAAAAGGTTGCTATCCATTCTATCTCAGATCACTATGCAAGCTTATTACACTTTTTTTTTTTTCTTCTTTAAATCACAATGCCTTAATTTAGCTAAACTTCAAGACAATGGATTTATTCTCTGGGAAAGAAGATTGATAATTAAATCTTCCTTGAAAATGATTAAATCTTGTTGAAAAATATATCTAGTGGGAAATATTTAATTGTAATTGACTGAAAAGCTGCTTCGTTGAGAGCAAATAGATCAAAACATTTGGCATGTGCAACTAAGATGGCTCAACAAAAGAAAAGTCTAGTACTTAAGAGGCAGAACCCATACAAAATAAGTTACCTCTACTCTGTTTTCTGTCTTAAAGCATATGACAGCAAATGTTACTCGGAATGACACTGCAAAATCACAATGCACCTATAATATCAGTACTAACTTGTATAAGGTGGAATTGTTTTAAACTGAGACAGGGGAGGTTTAGGTTAGATATTAGGAGGAAGTTTTTCACCCAGAGGATGGTGACACACTGGAACAGGTTCCCCAAGGAGGTTGTGGATGTCCCATCCCTGGATGCATTCAAGGCCAGGCTGGACATGGCTGTGGGCAGCTGTTGGCATCCCTGCCTGTGGCAGGGGGGTTGAAACTAGATGATCTTTCAAGTCCTTTCCAACCCAGGCCATTATATAATTCTGTGATAAGGCGTGGCTCCTATTAGCATTTTCCTTAAAACATTTAAATAGGAGAAGAAAAAATGTTATCATTATAACTACAAAAATGACCCTCATTTTCTACAATAATAATATACTGAGTCTGCTATGCACATTTTTATCCTCTTCTTTGCCTTTGGTGTTGGACAGTGTCAGGCTACTGGTCTTCTGGGAATTAGCTTACAGAGGCTGCTTTATTGTTGTTCACTGAGCATCTTCCCACTGGGACCTTAAGTGCCACCTCACTAATGCAACTAGATGCATCCAGTCCAGTGCCTGAAATTCAACATTTATTTTTACCTTTGATTGGATTTCATTCTTTTGTTATGTCAAAGAATATTTGCAAAAGCTCAAGTTGAATTCTAATTTTATAATATTGCATATTCTAACATGCATCAATTAAAATTTTGGTGATGGGGAAGAAACGAGAGAGTCTCTGAGAAAAAAAAAAAAATGTAAAAGAAAAATGTACTTAGATTCCACTATGTTTACTTTAAATTCAGCATTTATTTAGTAAAAATAATAGCGTGCAGACCTGTTCTAAATAAAGCAACAAGTTACAATGCCCAAGGCAAAAAGCATATCACTTTCTTGACTATTACACATTTCTGAGAGGGAAGCAGAGCTAAGTAAGGGAGGAATAGAAGGTTCCTTTTCAATTTAATTTTTGAGTACAATCTGTATCACTTCTAAGCTACGGAATTTCAACAAGCCTGGGAACTCAACATTGGATTAAAATCAGCTATTTATTCCACAGTAGGATAGGTATGTGTATTCTTATACAAGCTTTTGTATCAACTGCAATTAGTCTCTTGATCATGTCAGAAGGGAAATATTTGATTTGACTTTCATTTGGATACTGATATTTACACAAATCTACATCTGAATTAAAGATGACAAAATATTTTTCATGCATGCTATTAATTTGCGGTTCACAAATAGAAGATGCTTCATGGTACAGAGAAGCTAGATCACTCATAGAAAGACAAATTAATCAAATGATGTAAAGGTTTTGTGACCTTACAATGTTGTTATTTTTGTTTGCTTGGTTTTGTTTGTTTGTTTGTTTGTTTGTTTCCCCACTTTGTGTTGTTTGCTTGTTTTAGATTCTTTTGATTCCAAATCACTCTCTTATGTGACTGCGCTACACTGCACAGGACAACCAATGTTTACTCCCACATTATTCATTCCTAGTGGTTCAAAAAAAATCCATTAAGGAAATATTTCATTACAACATTATTTCACCCTGGCAATTCTGATATTTAGAATGTGTGAGTCAGCAGTACATTTTTGTGACTTAATAGATACCAGATTTTGACTTCCTTCCTCAGTTTGAGATGACCTTAATATGGCTATAACTTCAGTAACACAGTGGCAACTTTGTAGGCACAACTCCTGTCTAAGTATTCTTTGTTTCAGAGGGGCAAATCAGCAGATGTTTTCACAGCTCATTTGAAACAGCTATATTATACTCTGATTACTAAACTTCAGGACTTTTCCTTTTCCGACTGTATATCCAGGCACGCATTAAAATCAAGCAGTATTGTGATATTCTCTTGATCCTAACAAAGGGCTAAAGCTGAACTAAAGCTGAAATGAGAATTAAGAGGGTAGGATAATTAAATGCATTCTTCCGTATATCTAAAGTGAAGATTGAAGCAAGCTTAGCATCTTTTATATTTAGAAGAATACTCCCTAAGTTATCACTTGTACTATACCTGAAAGTAGGATTCATCTCAATTAACTTTAAACACCTATTGTATGAAGGCTGTGTGATCTTCATATGTAGCCCCCTCTTGCAGTTAAGGAAAAAGAATAGACACTTCTAGGGTGCAGTTGATCTCACTCAAAAATAGTTGGCTAAAGCAAGACAGATAACACATGGCTTAGTGCCACCTGCTTCTCTGTTTCTTTATATTTGACCTTAAAGAGACTGACTCTTATATGAGACTGACTCTTATATGAGAACTTCAACATCTAACCATTCCAGTTGTAGAGCAGAAATACTTTTTTCCAATGAAGCCAGAAATAAATTTGTCATAGTTTTAAATATATCAACATTTCATCTTATGTTTCAGTGTTGTACACAGGCATTTCCATAGTGAAACGATACTTACATAGTAATGGGGTTTTACTGAGCATGTAGTCATTGACCAATTCGGTGTTTGACTGAAACAAAAACAATATACTTATCATCTTTACCTGTTTTCAAACGCTATAACAATTTAGCCTTATGCTGAAAATCTGCTTGTGAATTTTTTACTGCATTTGTGGTATCAAGAGTATACAGTCTACGGAAATACTTATTACTCTGTTTTAGTACAGACAAAAATACTCATCTTCTATATCTAGACTGAAAAGTCTTGCTGTGGAATTATAGCAACATACATATATATATATGTATATATAGTGAGAGAGAGAGAATAACGTAACAGATGTTTTTTGTTCCTGTGTGGTAAAGAACACATTATTTCAGCCTGTTATGTGAAGGTCTAAAAGGTCACTTCTTATGCATGCAAGTTTTTCATAAAGCTAACATTTTTTTTCTGAATCCCATTAACTTTTTTTTTTTTTTTTTTTTTTTTTTTTCGAAGANTTTTTTTAATCCCTTTAATTTTTTTTTTTTTTTTTTTTTTTTTTTATCGAAGACTTGCAGGTGTTCTGATGTATTCAACAAAAGATCTATTCAGCAGTCATAGTAGCTGCAAATATTAGGAGGAATTGAGAACAAAATTACTGAAGATGTGCTTCAATGCATCCCTTTGCTTCAATATATTCAGTGCTTAACTGTGTATATGTTGCTGTTTCAAGCCACAGAAGTCTTAATTAACACCTAATGGATCTTTCATGTTATATGGAAACTTCACATATACTTGTTGTACAATTTTACGTGCATAATAATGCATAAATTCATTTTACATTAACCTCAACAGTAACCAAAATGTGATTTTTCATTTCCATTATGTCAAACCACATATTTACTGAAAAAAATCCAGTGCTACAGACTTAATTTATATGATTTATTTATTTATTTATTTATTCTACTGGGAACACCATTTCTTGGGAGATTTTCCAGCATATGAATGCTAGGACAGCCTGGTATCAATGTAATGTTCGTGATTTACTCTACAAACAAGTTAACATTTTTAAATAACATCATTAAGTTACAACTTTATGCTGAATCTCAACACATTTAAACTCATTGGTTTTTTTTTTTTTTCCTTTTATTGTTTTCCTGAACACATCAAATAAATTATGTTATATATACTTAAGCACATGTTATGTAAGTTCTCCATAAAGATCAGTGCTCGAAACATGCCTGTTTAGAACTATCTTCTCAGGCTCCCATGAACCTACTTATTATAGTGAAGTTCTTTCTAATAAACTTATGAGAAGACTCAAAAGCTTAACACGCACATTAAAAAGGAATGTGCTGGTAATGAATAAGATGCAATCTTTCAGCTCTGGCACTTAACTTCACTGTAAAATCAAGGGATCTATTCACTTATGTTAGGAACACATACAGAAATATAATAGCACAGAATTCCGGTAATAAAGAATATGTGGCTATGAAGATCATGTAAAAATTTTAATTTATTTAAAATATAATTCAGGTCATTTTAAAGCTTTATTTTTTTTTTATTTATTTTTTTTAATGAACACAGTTGTGTGTTAGGTTGTATTTCTACATTCTACTGTGTTTCTCATGTACAACATTTTCAAAACACTCTATTTGAATGATATGGCATCTTATATTTTGTAGCTGAAAATACTGAGTAACAAAAAAATAATTTGATATTTTAAAAGATCTTAAAATTTCAGCAAGTTCTTTCGGGAATAGGCATTTGTTTGAAATAGAGAACGTTTACTGGAAATGGATCTTATACCATTTTTCCTTTTCCATAATCATTACAATCTGCTGTAATGATTAATTAGCCTTTTTCAAAATCTGCAAGGACTATAGTTCAATTTATTTTATTTAATTTCCTTCTGCTTCAACATACAGTACTGACTCAAGTTAAGCCTATGTTGCTATGTTAAAAGCCTTCTTGTATCAGGTATTGTTGTCCTCAAATAATATGATTAGGTCATACATTCATATGCTTTTTGATTTTGTATATTTTTATATGATATTTTTGTAGTTTCCTAAACTATCTTTTAAAAATTGTCTAAATTAACATAAAGTTGAATATTCGAGATCACTGTGGAATCAATAATGACAACTATATTATACAGAATATAATAAGGGAATACATTTGGTTGTGAAGAAACTGAATTTGAGATTTGATATTGTTTATAGAATGGATCAGACTTCTCAAAACTGTGGTTTTGTTGTATTTGTTTTGGTTTGCAGTCGGCTTTCTTTTGGTTGTTTCTTATTTGTTTGTTTGTTTAAAGAATTTGTGTCATTTATAATTATTGGCAGAAAAAGCAAGGGAATTCACCTTTAAATCATTTGTTCTGCAGATATTTGCATGATGTTTATTACATGTTTCTGCCTGATACCTGAGTTCCTGTACTGTCTGTCTGATTGGATTATATTTTGTAGTAGTACAATTAATCTTGACATCATTTTGTGAGGCAGATATAGTACATCTTGGGAGACATAGTTTGACTTTATCGCTTGTTCCTTGAAGGAGAATAGGAACCAGAAAACCTATACGTTAAACCATGATGCACCAGAACTGTTGAATGACAGATAGACAATTTTATCTATTTTCTAATTATACTGTTTTCGCTGGAAAGAGCATTCCCCCTCCNCCCCCCCAGCCCCCCCCCCCCCCCCTTTTATATGTGCAAAAGGAATCCTGTGATTTGGGTAGTTCCACTAGCTTCTCATGCCAGGAGTAATGACTTAAATGCTTGATTACAAAATAATGATTCTTAGGACTATAAATGGTTCTTATTTTACATAAATAAATTGATTATTAGTCTGTAGTAAATTTGACTAATTTGAGGAGATAAATTATGTCCTTTTCACTCTGAGAACAGATTTTGTAGAACTCCAAAATATGGAGTAAGAGATATTAAAGTGAACTTTGTCATTTCTTAGGTATATTCGGTATTCATTAGGCTTTCTAAAAAGATATCATCATCTGTTGTCTTTAAAAATAAGTTGACCAGTGCTGTGTTTTTCAAATGTTCACTCCAGGGCAGTTGTGGACATGCAGAAATTTTTTGGAATTTAAAGAACTTTGTGCCAGTGTTGTAGATCTTTGGATATCAAAAACCGTGGGAAACCATATTATAACCATTTCAGACAATTATTTGTCAAAATAAGCTTAAACTCCTGAATATTCAAGATCTTAAAAGGACATAATGCTCATGCAGAGAAATTTAGTAGAAAATTGAGTGATTTGATTTAGGTGTGTGCAAATAGGTGCTTAAAGGTATTTAAGATTCTGGCCTTCCTTAACCACTTTAAATATATATTACTACCATCCTGTAGGCTTTATCCAGTATTATCTAATCCCCAAATGGCACTTCAGATAAATCTAAAATATATTAGCTATCTGGATGTGGATCACCAAATTGTCTAACATTTAGATTGCTATATATTGATAATATTCTAAATATCTTTGCTACATATTGCAGTGTTTTATAGAAAACATTTTCTTAAAAAGCAAGATGGAACTCTTAGTGTGAATTTGACAGCATTTCAGTATAAGAAAAAACGTTATTTACAGTAGATATTAATTTACACTATATCCTCTAAAATTCTGACATTAATCATAGGGAAAAACTACTGTGAATTACCGTGCTTTGAATATGACTCAACAAAGTGATAACAAGCAAATATACATCAGAAACTCACCTTTGTGAGCTGTCACCTGGTCTTCATCATGTAAGATAACAGCTTTTAATTATGTTTCATGATATTTCACATGAAGAGTGAAGTACTAGTTGTAACAAGCCTTGCTTGCTGTCTTAACTGATTTGAAGGATGACATCATCCAGGTTTATTATGTTTCAAAATACATGGATTTCTATTGCCTTTGGAAAGACACCAGTTGAAGAAAAAAAAAAATAATTTTTTCATTGTTTATTTTTTCAGCGATAATAGAATCATGTAGAGAATTTCAGAAACCTAAATGGTTATACTGAAGACAAATACAAAATACATGTATCTATACATACTGGAAAGCGGAAAAAAAGTTTTCATATTTTCCTACTTCCTATCAAAGCTGAGAAAGTGGGAATTAAGATATGAATTATTTTGAGTGTTTTAGATGGAAGGCTTCATTCTAATTCATCACTGTCTTAGAGTCATAGAATCATAGAATTTCTCAGGTTGGAAAAGATCCAACCACAACCTAACCAAACTACCCTAACTCTAAGAACCCTCCGCTAAATCCTGTCCCTGAGCACCATATTCAAACAATTTTTAAACACATCCAGGAATGGTGACTCAACCACTTCCCTGGGGAGCCTATTCCAGTGCTTAACAACCTTTTCTGTAAAGAAGATTTTCCTGATATCCAACTTAAACTTACCCTAGCACAACTTGAGGCCATTTCCCTTCATCCTGTCACCTGTCACCAGTGAGAAGAGACGTACCCCACTGTCTCTATAGTCACCTTTCAGGTACTGGAAGAGAGCAATAAAGTCTCCCTTCTGCTTCCTCTTCTCCAGACTAAACAAGCCCAGTTTCTTCAGTCGCTCTTCATAGGGCATATTCTACAAGCCCTTCACAAGCCTTGTTACCCTTCTTTGGACCTGCTCCAGCAGTGTCCTTTCTGTACTGAGGTGCCCTTTTTGTACTGAGGTGCCCCAAACTGAACACAGTACTTGAGGTGGGACCTCAGCAGTATCAAGAAACGGGGCAAGATTACTTCCCTAGTCCTGCTCTCCACACCATTCCTAGTATAAGCCAAGATGCCGTTGGCCTTCTTGACCACCTGGGAATAATGCTGGCTCATGTTCAGCCAACAGTCCATCAGTACACCAAGGTCCCTTTCCATCAGGCTGCTTTCCAGCCACTCCTCCCCAAGCCTGTAGGTTTGCTTGGGGCTGTTGTGACCAAAATCCAGGACCCGACACTTGGCCCTACTGAAACTCATCCAGTTAACCTTGGCCCATCAATCCAGTCTATCCAGGTCTCTCTGTAGTGTTTTTCTCCTCACTGGCGGATCAACACTCCCTCCCAACTTGGTGTCATCTGCAAACTTACTGAGGGTGCACTCAATCCCCTCATCAAGATTGTTAATAAAGATGTTAAATAGAAGTGGCCCCAGTACTGAGCCCCTGGGGGACACCACTCATGACCAGCCACCAACTGGATTTAACCCATTGACCGCCACTCTTGGGGTCTGGCCATCCAGACAGTGTTTCACCCAGCAGAGCATACAAACACCCATCCAAACCATGGACAGCTGGCTTCTCCACAAGAATGCTGTGGGGGAGACAGTGCCAAAGGCTTTACTGAAGTCCAGGTAGATGACATCGGCAGTCTTATCTTCATCCACTAAGCAGGTCACCTTGTCATAGAATGAAATCAGGTTTGTCAAACAGGATCTACCATTCATAAACCCATGCTGACTGGGCCTGGTCCCTTGGTTGACCTTTAACTGGTCCATGATGTGTTCTGAGATTATCTATTCAGTAACCTTCTCTGGCACCGAAGTGAGACAGATAAGGATAAGTCTTTAGCTACCAGGATCATCTTTCCAGCCCTTTTTGAAGGTGGACAGCACATTTGCCAATCTCCAATCCACCGGGACATCCCCGGTTAGCCAGGACTGCCAAAGAATGAGGAGAGTGGCTTGGCAACCACATCCACCAACTCCCTCCACACTCTAGGGTGCAATTCATCTGGCCCCATGGACTATTGAGCATCCAGCTTTCAGAGCAGGTTGAAAACCATTTCATCATGGATCATGCAGTGTCTATTCTGTTCTTTGTCCCTATCTACCAGTGCAGGGGGCTGTGTTCCCCGGGAGTAACAAGTCTTACTATTAAAGACTGAGGCCAAGAAAGAATTAAGTACCTCAGCCTTATCCTGATCCTTGGTCACCAAGTTGCCCTTGGCGTCCAACAGGGGATGGTCCCTAGATCTCCTCTTGCTGTTGATGTATTTATAGAAATATTTATTGTTGTCCTTTACCTTAGTGGCCAAGTTCAGTTCTAGCTGTGCTTTGGCTTTTCTAATTTTCTCCCTGCACAGCTTCACTGTAATCATCCTAAGTAGCTCGCCCACTCTTCCACAGACCAAAAACTTCCCTATTGCTCTTGAGTTCCAGCCAAAGGTCTCAGTTCAGCCAGTCCGGCCTCCTTGCCTGTCAACTTGTCTTCTGTGACTTGGGGGTGGTCAGCTCTTGTACCTTTAAAATTACTTCATTAAAGTATTTCCAGCCTTCCCAGGCTCCCATGCTCTCCAAAACTACCTCCCAAGGGATTCTCTCAGCCATGGTCCTAATAAGGTTAAAGTCTGCCCTCTGGAAGTCCATGGTGGCAGTTTTGCTGACTCCCCTCTGTGGTTTGACAAGCATTGAGAAATCTAGCATCTCATGATCACTATCCCCCAGACGGCCTTCAATGTTAACATCCCTTACAAGACCTTCTCTGTTAACAAACAGCAGGTCCAGGATTTTGCTTCCCCTTATTGGCTCCTTCACCAGCTGTGTCAGGAATTATCTCCCACACACTCTAGGAACCTCTGGGATGTTTCCCTATCTGCTGCATTATAAATTATAAATGCATTATAAATGCATTTATAAATGCAATATAAATGCATTATAAATGCATTATAAATGCAGCAGATATCTGGGAAGTTGAAGTCCCCTACAAGAACAAGGGGGAGTGACCTTGAGACCCCACCCAACTGTCTATAAAGTGTCTTGTCCACCTCTTCATCCTGGTTGGATTGGCCTGTAGCAGACTTCCACAATAATATCAGTTTTATTAGCCTTCACTTTTATTCTGACCCATAAGCTCTCGATCCTATTATCACCATCATTGATTTCCATACATTCACATTCCTTCTTAACATAGAGGGCTACACCAGTGCCTTTCCTGTCTTGCCTGTCTCTTTTGAAAAGTCGGTAGCCATCCATCACAGTACTCCAGCTGTGTGAGTCATTCCACCATGTTTCCGTGATGGCAACTATATCATAGCTTTCTTACTGCACAATGGCCTCCAGCTCCTTCTGTTTATTACCCATCCTGTGTGCATTAGTGTAAAAGCATCTGAGCTGAGCCTCCTTTTGAGTGGCAGTAGCCCTAACACTCTCATGACCATACTCAGGTGTTTCCATAGGCATCAACCTCTTATGTCTCAACAAGTGTGGATCTTGGTTTACTGCAAATATTGTTGTTCATTGTATGTGCTAAGAATAAAGAAGCTAATGTAAATTTATAATTGGCTTTCATGCACAACTATACAGTCATGTATACATATATGTATGCATATGTCATGAGGAGGAAGGAATTGGAAGTTGATGCTATTTCTGATACTGTCTATGTGAAATCAGAGTGAAAATTCAGATCGTTATTAATATGAATACTGTATCAAGGCGTCTTACATGGTTATGGTGAAAAATACAATAACAGAAATTAATTTAAAACTTCTTACCCTGAATGGTGCTTATGTGGCTCAGTGCTGCAAGTTAGTGAAAGGATGATGGAAATCAAATTGAGATCAGAATTGCATTGAGACTGGCTTAGAAAGCAAAGTAAATTATCATGTTTGTCATTTTGTGTTTCTGAATAAAATATAAATATAAGCAATATTTTCAGTTAAATTCAGAGAATAAAAATATATGTTTTTTTACTTTGGTTCATGCTTTTTAGAAAGATGAGGAAGTTGATCTATGCACATGGAGCAACATATTGCTATTGGAAGATGAACACTGAACAGGTTTGGGCAATTTTTTCTCGTGGCTGCTACAAAGTTTCATTTTAACAGAGAATACAGAAAAAAAAAATACACAAAGCTAGGGAATTACACACACACACACACACACACATATATATATTTCAAAGTGTTAAAAAGCAAAAGAAAAAAAAAATAGGAGGATGAGAAGTACCAGCTGTAGGTCACATATAACAACTGAGAGTTCAGAAAATCTTATTAAGGAAAGAAGAACATAAGAAATATGTCATTTTGTAATCCACCTCCTAGATACCTAAGTAAAAAGCCAGATTGGATGAAGCCTGGTGTTTCAAAAGGAGTTGCTTTACTTTTCTTTATGGTTAATAAGTGGTTTGTTTCCAAAATTTAGTTGATCCTCATTTCCAGTTCAATTAATTATTCAAGTAATTCTGAATACAATGCCCACAGTCCTGTCTTCTCAACATAATGGCTGTGGTATTTCAGCCCTAGTCTGAATTAGAGTGCAAATGAAACGTTCCTAAATTCAACCCCATGAAAGTCTTTTTCCACACTACATTTATCTTGGTTCCAATTGCAATAATAAAAGTAAAAACCAAATTTCTGGAAGAATAAGAACTTGAGTAAAAACAGACAAACAGTTTGCATATATATGCATCTATATACAAAATTATTTTCTGCAATTTCATTAGAACAGAATGTCATATACAGGTCATCTTAAGATCCACAGAGTCATGATTCTGCAATGAGAAAAACACTCAGATTAGTTTGTATTTGTTTGTTTACTTATTGTCCTTTTTAAAATATCTTATGGTTTCTACAAAAGTAAAAGCATAAATAATGGATGTCAAAACTGTTAAAAAAAACAAAGTTGTTTTTTCCTGCAAAAAACATTAAAAAAAAAAAAAAAAAACAACCCTCAAATATACAGGAGATTAAGTTCCAGAAATGAAAAGAGTTATTTATTACTGAGAATATTAGTAGTAGTAGTAGTAGTAGTAGTAGTAGTAGTAGTAGTAATACCAAGAATAATACTAGCAATTTTTAAGACCCCCACGTACATTTGAACTTTATTTTTCATCAGCTGAGTTTCATAAGAAACACTGAACAAAGACAGAAAGTGTTATCATAAAGATCACTTCCTTCCTCACTGTGAAGAGTGATTTAAAATGTCTAATTAAAACCATTTATCATTTTTCTGCTCTCTTTTTTTCATCTTTAACTACAATGCAATCGTGTTAGTGACTGATGTCTTCAAAATCACATTTAAGTCTGTCATATGACTAAAAATGAGTTTAAAAATGGATTAAGTATTCACTGGATAAAAACACTCAACTGAATGTGAGGACATTATCATGTGATATATTATGTGCATTCTTTTAACTTTTTTTTTCTAAAAATATATTAAAATTTCTCTTGAAACTGTGAAACTGTGAAACACTGTCCAAATGTTAAATATTGAATAGACGTGAATGTACTAAGCTGTACAGTACACTTA
This sequence comes from Syrmaticus mikado, assembly GCA_003435085.1. Taxonomy (NCBI): domain Eukaryota; kingdom Metazoa; phylum Chordata; class Aves; order Galliformes; family Phasianidae; genus Syrmaticus; species Syrmaticus mikado. The sequence continues at coordinate 8,600,242 of QGNR01000033.1, forward strand.
CAAACACTATATGTATTGATATGCTCTTCTCAGTAGTGCCCAGCAACAGGACGAGAGGCTACAGCCACAACTTGGAACACAGTAAGTTCTATATAATCATGTGAAGAAACATCTTTTCTCCGAGGGTGACAGAGTACTGGAACAGGCTTCCCAGAGAGGTTGTGGGGTCTCCTTCACTGGAGATATTCAAAAGCCATCTTGACACTTTTTGTAACTCTAATGAAAAGTAGTGTTTTGTAGCTGAGAAATTGCTCTATCAGATAGTATTATTGTGTTCTTTGTACTATAAAAACAAATAGGAGACTTTTGTTGTGATCTCTGCATTTTTCCAATTAACATTAACTCCATAATTCGAAAAGTCTAGTGTAAATGCAAGTATCTCCATAAGCATACCAGATTTATTTTTGAAGTTGTTTGTTCAGCTTTTTGTTGTTCTTGTTTTTCTTGTTTTCTGTTGTTTTTGTTGTTTGTTTCTTTCATGGTGGCTTTTCTTTTGATCAAGTACTCTATATGGAAAAATTGGAAATACTTTCCCTCCAGTATTATGATATCCATTACTTCTGTTGCAAATGCCAACTTCTAATTGTTGCATGCTGAGAAGTCGTTATAACAACAGGTTCTCATGATTCAGCAGCTTCTGTCCACTGAGTCCCTCTGTCTTTTTTTTTTTTTTTTTTTACCATGACTCATCAAGAAAGTTCTCCAGTTACCATCAGTAACTAATAATGCACTGGAACAGACTGCCCCCAGGGGTTTTGGATTCTCCTTCTCTGGAGATATTCAAGCCCCGCCTGGATGCCTGCCTGTGCAGCCTGTTGTAGGGAGTCTGCTTTGGCGGGGAGGTTGGATTCAATGATCTCTAGAGGTCCCTTCCAACCCCAACAATTCCGTGATTCTGTAATAATAATATTTATGCTATCAAAACAGGAGTTCACTTTTCACCTGACATTTTTTTTTTTTTTTTCAGAATTGTACTGAAATTATTCTGAAAGGTGTATAACACTGAGAATAAGGAATCTTTTATGAGAGACAAATGCATCCATATTAATTTTCTTCATGAAGTGGACTCTTTATGAAGAAAATTAATTTAAAAGAATACTTCTTTAAAAGAAGAAGGTCTTCTTCTTTTAATTATACTCATTATACATTTCTTTATGTTGAACTTAATGAAAATGGAAATATTAAAATGGTGTAAGAGTAAACCTTTAAAAAAAAAAAAAAAACACTTTAAAGCCTTAATGAAATAAAGATTTTTCGTTTTGTTTTAGTTTCGGTTTTATTTAAAAAGAAAAAGAATTGGGTTCCGTTCACTAAAAAATGTTTTGTTTGGTTTGGTTTTTTTTCCCCTTAGGAGACAGAAGTTAACAAGATCTTTATGCAACAGAAAGAAAGTAATAAGAATAATAATAATATATTGGCCTTCTTGGCTACCTGGGCACACTGCTGGCTCATGTTTAGCTGAACATCAGTCTACACACTCTAGTCCTGTTCTCTATCATAGATCAACCCCTCCAGCTTCCCCAGCACCCTTGGGTGGATCCCATCTTGTCCCATGGACATGTGGCAGTCCAGGTGGAGTACTAAGTCTTTAACTGTTTCCACCTGAATTGTGGGGAAGGAGGGGGTTGGTTATCCTACTACTCTCAATCCCAACCTTCCAGGTCAGGAGTTAGAGTACCTTAGGGTACTAGAGAATTGAAAGCTTAAGTCATAAGTCATGAGGAAAAAAACAACTTTTTCTTTTTTTTTTTTTTTTCCCTTGCTTACATTACAATATTGCGTGTGCATGCCATGTACTGAATTTAATTTTAAGGACATTAATATCATAAACTATTTGATTCTTCCAGTCTCTGATTTCCTTTTTTTATTTTCATTTTTAATATTTGACACTCCAATGCACTGTCAAAGATTAAAATTTTGCTGTCATTTTCTTGTCTAAGATAGATCATTTTAACAGGAAGGAGAACATTTATAAGTATATGTCACGATAAGAAACTATTAACAGCTTTAATGAGACACCAAACTAAACTCAGCACTTACTGCATTGCTTATGTGCTTTCTATTTGCCATTTAAGTAGGAGTGAGTGATCTTTTTTGTTGTTTGTTGTTGGTTTTTATTTTTTGTGAAATGATATGAAAGCTGCTCTGAGAGCTTTTGGAGCAACATGTGTATTTTCTGTGGAGTTTTGGAAATAATAGCTCAGCAATGAGGTCATAATGCCTACATTATTTTTGTGAACCTTTTCAAATAGTTATGCTTTTTATAGAAATTGAGAAAAATTTGGGAATTTCAAAAGAATTCCACCTTTCAGTTTAGTTGCTTTAGTTTAGAAGTTTCCTACAAAAATGATTCTTAAGTGTTCTATCACAAAATTAGTCTGCAAATTTTACTTTCACAACTTTTTTTTTTTTTTTTTTTTTTTTTTTCCAAANAAGGAAAAAAAAAAAAAAAAAAAAAAAAAAAAAAAAAAAAAAAAAAAAGTTGACCAGGTGGACGTATAGTGGTTATTTTAAAAATACAGAGACCTGCAGGTTATTTACCTCTGACAAAACTAGGAGAATGTTTTTCATTTCTTGGAAAGCAGAGAAAATTTACTTATGTGTGAGGGGTTTTTTTTGTTTGTTTGGTTGGTTTTTTTTGTTGTTTTTTTTTTTTTTTTTTGCTATCTGATAATAATCAAAGTAAGTAGTTAATTGGAATTTACTCCTGTAAATTTATAAATGTAGACATAAGCATATATTTTTATGAACAATATAAAGCAAGTTACAATCAAGTTTCAGATACATGGATTTCTTGAGAAATATCTCTTAAGAGGAACAGAAACTATTCAAGAATACTTAATAAATTCAGTAAAAAACCTTGGTAGAACAAAAGAGAAGAAAAATATCAGAATCCGTTCTTTTGGTATTTTCCCTTAAAATACATGAAAGATTGAATTCTATACATTCTAGACATCAAAGAAACTCATTATGTCGGACCAAAGGACTGAGGTCCACAGTTGCCAAGAATCCCTGCAGTAACCAATAGATAAAACGCAATTTTTACCACTCCAGAAGCAGAAAGTCTGAAAGCTGCAGGGGAAGCTCCAGGAGCCCTGCCAGGACTAACGGAACCAATAGTTACAACTTGTTCCTACTTAAGGTTGCAGAACGTTTTAAATAACAGACCATGCACATTCAAATCTTAGGCATGTGCTCATAGTGGATGACCCAATGGACAGTGGCCATGCACACTTGAGTCCCATATCTGGAAAAGTTAACATACAATGTTGTGGTTTAAGTCTGTCAGGAGGCTCTGCACCATAGGCATTTGCTCAGCAAATTTGCTCACCAGGTGGGATTGGGGAGAGAACTGAGATGATAAAAGCACAGGAATTTGTGGCTAGACCTAGACTATTCAATAAAGCAAAAGCTATGCACACAAATAAAGCTACTTCCCATCAATAGTAAGTTGGTCAGCCACTTCCAGGAAGGCAGAGCTTATCATGTGTAATGTTTTTTTGAGAAGCCAAACATCATCACTCCTAAGATTCCTCTCCTTCCTTCTTCTTTATCCCAGATTTATTGCTGATCATGACCTCATATGGTATGAGATATCCTTTTGGTCAGCCTGGGTCAGTTGTCCTGGCTGTGCCACCTTCCAGCTTCTTGTGCATCCCCAGCCTTCTTGATGGCAAGGCAGCAAGATAAGTAGAAAAAGTCCTTGGTTCTGTGTAAGATCTTCTCTGCAATAACTAAAAGCATCAGTGAGTTATCACCATTATTTTTTATATTAAAAGAAAAAAAAAAGCAAAAACACAACATCATACGAGCCACTATGAAGAAAATTTATTCTATCATGATACATGGATGAGTTTATATAAAGAAGAGAGAAGTAAGAGCACTGCATGTGCTTGACCCTTGTCCAAGTAAAACACGGTTCACTACTTGTAACATGCAAAAGATAACAATAAGCAAGAATAGTCCTTGGCTGATCACTTAACTCCTTATGGTGTCTTCAACAGTGACACATACATTCATGCAATATTTTCAAAACATTTTTCCAAGTATTCCATTCTAAATGCATGTTTTCAATTGATTATTTCTTAGAAAAGTAACATGGTTTTAAACTGCCTAGTCTTTGTGTTATGTCTTTCCACACATTTCTTTATATAAATGACCAAAAAAAAAAAAAAAAGATAAATGCATTACACATTATTCCTATATACTAATTTATGAATAAAAATATGTAATACATAATTTTACATTAAGATATCTATCAGTTCTTCCAAATGCTTAAAAGCATGCTATGCACTTAAGAATGACTGCATAAGCATTCAGAAGCTTTCAGCATTCAGAAGCTTTCAGCATTCAGAAGTCCAAATAATTTTGCAAGGGAGAACAGTAACTTACTTAAATCTGTGTTTCACAAGGACCAATCCGTTGAGAATTTGCTATACACAGTTACAAATCTTGGCAAATAAGGATAGAAAATGAAAATAAAGACATCAAACATCAAAATTTTTATTTTAGCCAATATGCACTTCCAAATGTGCAGCTCAACTCCATTATAAAGTAGGTGACATGTTTATCTTATCTTGTGCCTTCCTGTTCCCCAATAGTCTTTAACTTACCATATTGTGACCTTTATAATAGCTTTATAGAGGATCAATCAGGCCAAGACAGAACTGTAATGCAAAGAGGTATTCATTATTTTATATTGGCTTAAACGAATAGGCATGACAAGTAAAACATGGATGATTGATTTCCTGACCTTTGAAGTGTTTTATATGTAAAGTGCATAAGTTCTAGCCATACAAGATATTTAATGTTAAAAATGAATTTTAATGTTTAACAATATTTGTTATAAGCTGCCAATGAAACCTATGTTTGGTGGCAGCAAAACCTACTATTTCATCTCTTTCTTTTCTCTTGAATTTCTCTGATAAGTTTTCTTTAAAATATGGTATAAATATTGGAAAAAAAAAAAAAAACACAAGATTTCTTTGAATAGATATTCATCCTATATGATTAGGTCAGTCAGTCTCACCTCTGTGCTTGGCATGATCATGGAACATATCCTCCTGAAGGTCCTACTAAGGTAAACGGAAAATAAACATGAGGTGATTGGGGGAAACCAACATGACTTTACCAAGGGCAAGTCATGCTGTTCAAAGTTTGTGGTCTTTTATGATAGAGTTACAGTGTCAGTGGATAAAAAAAGAGCAATTTATGTCATCAACCTGGATTTGTGCAGTGCATTTGACAATATCCCACATGACATCCTGTCTCCAACTTGAAGAAAAATGGATTTGATGGATAGACCACTCTCTGGATAAGGAATTGACTGAATGATTGCACTCAGCAAGTTGCACAATGTCCAAATCAAGACTGATAATGAATGGCATTGGTGTTGGGACAAGTGTTATTTAACATCTTTGTAGGCAACATGGACAGAGGGACTAAGTGCACCCTCAGCAAATTTGCAGATGACACCAAGCTGAGTGGTGCAGCTGGCACACTGGAGGGAAAGGATGCTATCCAGGGGGACCTGGACAGTCTTGAGAGGAGGGCTGATGCCAACCTCATGAAATTCAACGAGGCCAAATTGTGAGAATCCTTCTTTGTTTTTTTTTGGCTCAAAGCTTGCTTCCTGGGGTATTTCTTGTGATAAGACTGACTTGTCTAGGAGATGAGTGATGGGTGTTGTCGTGTGGCAATCGTCATCACTGTATGGACAATTTTAGTTGTTTGCCTCCGGAAGAGAGTGCTCAGGAGTGTTTACTGGTGGAAGATCTGGCCTGTGATCGCAGAACTCCAGCTTGCTATGGGAAACTGGGGAATGATGCCATTGTATCCTGTGAAGGCAAGATACAAGTTGGCGCCTCCCTGCTCCCTCTTATCTGCTGGCAAGGCCAGGGAGATAGGAATGAAGGAGTTTCTGCTAAGATCCCAAAGCCAGAAGCTGCCACTCCAAGGAGAGCTGACTCAACCACTTTGGATTTGATCTGTCACTCCAAAGACAGCTGACTCGACCACTTTGAAAGCGTTTAAAAGGCGCCATCATCACCATGGTCACCGTTGTCGTCGTCATTGTCGTCGCCATCATTGTTGCTGTCGTCGTCAACAGAACAACGCCTGATGATCCACCACTACTGAAGATCAATGGCTGAACTATGAACTATGCTGGATCCATGCTGGTGACTACCTCCCTCTTGCTTCCTATAAAGACTCCTTGCTTCTTCTTTCCTATCTTTTCTATCCCCCTCCTTCCCTTGCCCATTACCCTAATTCATAATAGTGTCCGTCCTCCCCTTCCCCATCTCCCTGATTAAGATCTGTAATAAACTGGTCGGACCAACATTTGAACCGTTGTTTCTTAATCTCATGCTGGGTACACAGATATTAAAAGAACCTTCTGTCCCTCCTATAAATCGGAGTGAGACACAAGCGCATCATCCTGCACCTGGGTTGGGTCAATCTCATGTACAGATACAAGCTAGGTGGAGAATGGCTTGACAGCAGATCATAGAAGAAAGATTTGGGAGTGAGGGTTGATGAAAGATTCAACATGAGCTGGAAATGTGGGCTTGCAGCCCAGAAATCCAGCTGTATCCTGGGTTGCATCAAGAGAAGTGTAACCAGCAAGTTGAGGGAGGGATTCTACTCTGCTCTTGTGAGATCCCACCTGGAGTACTGCATCCAGTTCTGGGCCCCCAACGTAAGATAGACATGAAATTGTTGGAGAAGATCCAGAGGAGGGCTACAGAGATGATCTGTCCCTACAAGGACAGGCTGAGAGCTGGGCCTTTTCAGCCTAGAGAAGAGAAAGGTCTGGGAGGAATTTATAGTGGCCTGCTAGTACCTGAAGGGGGCCTACAGGAAAGCTGGGGAAGGACTTTTTATATGGNTCCAGCTTGCTATGGGAAACTGGGGAATGATGCCATTGTATCCTGTGAAGGCAAGATACAAGTTGGCGCCTCCCTGCTCCCTCTTATCTGCTGGCAAGGCCAGGGAGATAGGAATGAAGGAGTTTCTGCTAAGATCCCAAAGCCAGAAGCTGCCACTCCAAGGAGAGCTGACTCAACCACTTTGGATTTGATCTGTCACTCCAAAGACAGCTGACTCGACCACTTTGAAAGCGTTTAAAAGGCGCCATCATCACCATGGTCACCGTTGTCGTCGTCATTGTCGTCGCCATCATTGTTGCTGTCGTCGTCAACAGAACAACGCCTGATGATCCACCACTACTGAAGATCAATGGCTGAACTATGAACTATGCTGGATCCATGCTGGTGACTACCTCCCTCTTGCTTCCTATAAAGACTCCTTGCTTCTTCTTTCCTATCTTTTCTATCCCCCTCCTTCCCTTGCCCATTACCCTAATTCATAATAGTGTCCGTCCTCCCCTTCCCCATCTCCCTGATTAAGATCTGTAATAAACTGGTCGGACCAACATTTGAACCGTTGTTTCTTAATCTCATGCTGGGTACACAGATATTAAAAGAACCTTCTGTCCCTCCTATAAATCGGAGTGAGACACAAGCGCATCATCCTGCACCTGGGTTGGGTCAATCTCATGTACAGATACAAGCTAGGTGGAGAATGGCTTGACAGCAGATCATAGAAGAAAGATTTGGGAGTGAGGGTTGATGAAAGATTCAACATGAGCTGGAAATGTGGGCTTGCAGCCCAGAAATCCAGCTGTATCCTGGGTTGCATCAAGAGAAGTGTAACCAGCAAGTTGAGGGAGGGATTCTACTCTGCTCTTGTGAGATCCCACCTGGAGTACTGCATCCAGTTCTGGGCCCCCAACGTAAGATAGACATGAAATTGTTGGAGAAGATCCAGAGGAGGGCTACAGAGATGATCTGTCCCTACAAGGACAGGCTGAGAGCTGGGCCTTTTCAGCCTAGAGAAGAGAAAGGTCTGGGAGGAATTTATAGTGGCCTGCTAGTACCTGAAGGGGGCCTACAGGAAAGCTGGGGAAGGACTTTTTATATGGACATGTAGCAACAGGATGAGGGGAACTGGCTTTAAACAGGAAGAGAGTAGATTTAGATTAGATATTAGGAATAAATTCTTTACCGTGAGGGTGATGAGACACTGGAACAGGTTGTCCAGTGACGATGTGAATGCCCCCTCCCTGGAGGCATTCAAGGAAAGTCTGGATGGGGCTTTGAGTAACCTGGTCTTGAGAGTATAGTGTCCCTGCCTTTTGCAGTGAGGTTGGAACTAGATGATCTTAAAGGTTCCTTCCAACCCAAACCATTCTATGATTCTATGATTGTGTACTGAATTGGAATCGAGTCAAAATCAACTTTAGGAATTTTTCAGACTAACTTTCCAAGTAACTATATAAGCTACTAATGGAAGTCCAAAGTTATTCACTTTGGGTGTGAATATAAAATAGTAACACTGGAAGGTATTTGGGAGTGGAAAAAAATAAATTAATGTTGCATATATGTTCTTTTTTGACAAAAATACAAATCTTTTCCAGAAAGAAATTCATGATCTATCCAGCATTAAGAGTTCCTTGAATACTTATGTATTTGTTCTCTACAAAAAGTAAGTTCTCAGCATCCTCCCATAACTCCTTTATAGAAGACTTAGATAATACCTCTAAAGCCCGTTATGGTTTGCAGTACATAAAATACTGGAGATGAATTTTGGGATAGGAATTGAGGAATATAATTTTCAATTAAAGTTTGAAGATGCTGACTTTCTTAAATTCAAATGTATTTATGGAATCATAGAATCATAGATTCACAAGGTTGGAAACGAGCTGCAAGATCACCTAGTCCAACCATCCTCCCATTAACGTTACTATCACAAGCTACTAAATCATATCTCGTACCACCTCATCCAGATGACTCTTGAACACTGGCAGAGATGATGACTCCACCACCTCCCTGGGCAGGCCATTCCAGTGCCTGACCACTCTCTGAGATAAAAAGTTCTTCCTTATGTCTAATCTAAACCTCCTCTGGTACAACTTGCAGCCATTTTCTCAGGTCCTGTTTGCTGCCTCGGAGAAGAAGCCAAAACCCTCCAGATCAGAACCTCCCTTCAGGAAATTACATGTAGAGTGCAATAAACTCTCCTCTGAGCCTCCTCTTCTCCAGACTAAACAATCCCAGCTCCCTCACCTACTCTTTGTAAGACTTATGCTCCAGATCCCTCACCAGTTTCATTGCCCATCTCTGGACAAGTTCCAGGGCATCAGTGTTTTTCTTGTAGTGAAGGGCCCAAAACTGAACACAGTACTCAAGGTGCAGTGTCACCAGTTCTGAGTGCAGGGGGATGATTATCTCCCTGTTCCTGCTGGCCACACTATTTCTAATGCAGGCCAGAATGCCGTTGGCCTTCTTGGCCACCTGGGCACACTGCTGGCTCATGTTCAGCCGAGCATCAACCAACACTCCTAGGTCCCTTTCCTCTTTAAGGATCTGCTGTCAGCTACTCTCAAGTTCACGTGTCTCTTCCATAAGTACCTTCTGTTTGAAAATATGAATTATAATATCATCCAAAAATCACACTTAACAGTGTGGATGGATTATTAAACAACTGTTTAATCCCTGTACTTATGTCTGTATATCAGGCATCTTTGCATATATTTTCCTCACTTCTATATCCTATGAATGTTAATTTTTATGACTAATGATTTGAAAAATCTGTAATTGGTCCAATACATAGCTACCTTGATTCTGCCTGAAGACTGGAATATAAGTCTCAGTAGGTAGTACAGCAAATAATTAATCTCATTTTCTCCCTGGGGTCTTCATGGTTACAGAAATAATTTTCAGATTTTTTTTTTTTTTTTTTTTCCTCTACTACCTCTGTGAATGTGAAAGGAACCATATACAATTTTTATTTTATTTTATTTTTTATTATAGTTTTCTGAAAGTAGAGCAGGTGTTGGTATAGCTTTAGTGGGTCACTTCAACATTTGTCTTACAGATATTAGATAACATGTGAATTAAGTTACATGGTTGCAGGTTAAATTGGATTCTTCTAGCCATGGTTCTTCTGGCTCTGAAATTACAAGTTTCTTATTCCCCCAAGGCAAGCTACTGAAAAAGAATGAGACTGTACTTATCTATACAAGTAAAAATTATTAGTCAAAATCACCATCTATTTTTGGGAGACTGGATTTTAGTTAATTATCTGAACTTTCTTGCCATTAGTTTGTGCCAACATTCTTATTTATAATAAAGATATATTACCATGTCACGCAATAGGAGGTTGGCATGTTGCTTAATTATACAAAATAAACATACAGTTAGCAGTTCTGATATTTAATTGATGACTAATTATTAAATCATAAATGTTATAAATTGTGTGAAATTTGTTGGTTAAGTGCTCATTCCTAATAGTAATTGACGTGTTCGCCTCCTACACAGTGCTGAAAGAACATACAAATAGCATGCAAAACTTAATTTCCTATGATTTTCCTGCAGTTTGACTAAATGCACAATAATAAAGCATTGCAGGAAATTGTGTGGAATTAGCATAATTTTCTTCTTTTTGCATCTCCTGCAACTTTCTCTGTCCTCTCCTTTCTCAATTTTCCTCTGTATTTCTTACTCCAGGTGTGTTATATTAAAAATAAATAAAATCAGTAACTCTTTTCTTGAAGTTTGGGAGAATTTAATTAAAGGAATGACTTTTAAAGTTATTATTTCTTTTGCAGTAGATGCATTTTTTTAGATGCATTTCCTAGTTGGAAAATTGACACTCCTGAAGTTCTCTGATAAAAGTGTTAAGTTTTCCTATCCAAATTATCTTGTCTTCCATAAGAACTTCATCTCTCAAGATACAGTCTTGGTCCTTATAGTAGTCGCACTATGTACTCAAGGAAAACTATGTAGATGATACTGACATATCTTCTAAGAGGTTTCTGAGTTAAGTATCCTTCACCATCACTAACTGAGTATTATTTACCTTCCATAACTTTCACATCCTACAAATGAGAGTAATTACACAACTGTTATTTCCAGAAGAGTTCATTTGAAAGATGATAGTTCCAGAAATAATGTACTTAGAGGTGGTCTTAATTCCAGATTAACAGAAGATCAGAATGCACAACTGTAACATCTGAACAATGCAAGCCTTACAGTTATCCACATTTGTCTAACATTAGTTTTCATTAAATTAAATTCTCTAGTCAGTTCACTCTTAATTGTAGTCTACAGGATATGATTCTTTGATTTTACCGTCTTCAAAGAAATACTATGAAAAGCACATTAAAAACTGATGCCATTGAATCACACAATATATGATTGAGCAGAGAAAAAGACCCTGCCTCTAATAATGGGTGATTATTAAACATAAATAAGAGAACTGATGAGTAAGGAAAATAAAAAATATTTTTTTTTAAAAGATGAAAAAAAGAAAAAATAATAATTATAAGGTATAATGTCTGCTGCTACAAGTTTGAAGTTTTTTAGAAAGATATGAAATCTTGCTCAAATTCTGACACTGAAGATTATTATCATGTAATTGATTCTCCTCCACAAGTGAACGTTTCATCAAAGAACCGAAAATAGCCATTAAATAACGATAAAAACTTTTGGTGCTTCCTTCACTTCCCCTAGGATTCAAAAACCAAAGCAACATGATACTATAGATCATTATCCTACACAAATGTGATTTAAATATTTTAGAACATATAACTCTGCTTCCCTGTGACCTGTAACAGACCACAGTTTTTGCACTCAGTTTGTAAGGCCTCAAGGCAGAATACTGTTGGGCTTGTTCTGTCAGAGCTTTTCTTGACCTGCCTATAGATTTGTTTTACTTGTTTTAGCTGACAGTAATGTTCTCTAATTGATTAGATGGCTATAGCTAACTTAGTTTGCCTTTGTTTCTCTCTCCATGATATCACCAGCTTTTTGCAACTCTACACATAACTATGTAGGTAGTGAAGCAGAAAAATGCATTTCTTGTACCATAGCAGAGGTCTTGAGAGGTGAGGACTCATGATATGGTGTAGAAGAGCAGAGGCAAACTAACAAACAGGGAATAGGCAGGCACTGGAGACCCCATGACTGTAAAGAACTTACTCATGGACAGGTACTGAAATGCAAAGCTGAAGCAGAGTAAAACTCAGTTAAGGATGACAAAGAGAACAAAGAAATACTATCTAACAACTATGGAAATCATTATGTAAAATATGCAGATGTAGTGTGAAGAAGGAGCAAGGTGTAAAAAGATGTGTTTAATAAACATAAAAAAAAGTGATCCTAAGTGGATTCTCAAATGAGACAGAAGAAACTCTTGACATGAATACCTAGTTCCTCATTGGAAAAGGACTGACAACTCCCTGTAATAACCCCTGAGCCCTTCCGTCACCCACTGTATCTCAGAATGACACAACTGATACTTAAGATCTCAAGGAGAGGAGAAGTATGAGCACACCCCTGGGAAAATGGATAGTAACTAAAGAATATGTGTATAGTAATTTTAACTCTATTATTGTTGCTGTAACTTCTTCTATCTAGAATTATTTTTCCATTTTCTGTAATAATCAGCTCTGGACTAATAAAGTCCTGTACAGATTAAGATTCAAGTAATAGTAATAACAATAAAAACAACAGCAACAACAATGAGAATAATTCATTGGCTTCTATTTATATATATGTATTCATATAAATATATAATGTACTTTACCGATAATGCATGGTTTTGAGCATAACAACTCAAATGATTTTTTTTTTTTTTTTTAATCATACATTGATCTGTGTTGTCTGAAATGCCATAGAAGAAGCCTAATTATCCACAAAGGATAATTGGACTAGCTGTAGAAAATGCTGTTTTAATTTATAAAGACTGACTCCAGATACCTGAGAATTTAAATATATAAGAAAATGTTGAAATGAAAAACCTTGCTTAGACATTAACTATTTGCTGTTTTGTTCATCTTTAATTTTGGCCAGTCATTATTTTTAGCCTGATTACCACAATGAACAATAAGTGGGCTGGGTTCATTCATGTGACCGTATGGTTTTAGGGCCATTACAGACTGCTTAGAAACTCTTGTGTCTTCCAGCTGCTCATTGTGCAGTTTGTGGGCTTTCAGAACACATTTTCCACATCAGGTAGCCCCATATTTTTGATTTCTAAATATTTATCAGTGGATAAAGATGCTTAGGAGAAATGTGTTTTCCTAAGACTCAGTGTCTAAAGTCAGGCATTTTGTCTTGGTTTATCAGCAGGAGGACAAATTGACAGTGTAAACTGTCAATGATCAAAGTCTTGTTTATGAGAAAGGAAGAAACATCCTATATATAATCAATAATTTATTGTCAACATAATTGAAATCTTAACAGTCTAATCTAAGAAGCCTTATTAGTTCAGATCAAATTATTACAGAAAAAGAAAGAACACTACTATAGAGAAAAACGCCTGAATAAATGATCATGCTTTATAGTTGAGAGACATACAGTGTTAGTCTGTGCCCATCTCTCAGCACCCAATATCTGTTCTCTATTATGTTGTCCTGTGTCCCCACTTCTCAAAATCTCTTCAATTGCAGCAGGTCTCTATGTGATCATTATGTTAGCTTATAAAACGTTGGTGACACTGTTTAAAGATAAAGCAAACCAAATCAGCTATAGCTCATAGTCAATTGCAAAAATAATACTGTAACAGTAAATCAGCTGGAAACAGGTCAAGAAAAGATTAGGATGAGCAGGTCTTCCAAGCCTTAGACTGGAAGCTGTGCAAGTTCAGTACAAAGCCTGTGGCCTGTTACCAGCAATATTTCAAGTTACAGGGTTATAAAACATAGATTTCCAGTGCTCTTTCATGTACCAAAGCACATCTTGCCTCTCTTTCAGCTGTGTATTTTAGGTGGCCTATGATTCTATGATTCTGTGTCTGAAAATGGAGATATAGAGGATAGTCAGAATGCTGATACTGATAGATGTGATATAATCAGCATAAGATCTATTTTCTGGAGGGGTAGCTGGAGACCAGAGAGAGTTCCTTACGGCAGCTAGGATGACATAATGTGCTTGCATTAAAACTTTTATGCATACAGTCTATGAAGAAACTTCTGAGATGGCAATTATTTCCACCTAGAGATAAACTTAATGTCAGGAAATTACTTACAACAGTGTTTTCTGCACTGATCATACTGATCAGCAAATTTAGACTTGAGCACCTGGACTTGAGCACCTAAATTTAAGAAAAAAAACAAAAAAACAAAAACTGGAAGAAATCACCATTCCATGCTTCAGTTGCAACAAAACTTTCTGAGAATTTCTTAATTTTGTCTGATCCATTGGTTGACAACCCTGCCTGTGGCAGGAGCTTGGAATTAGATGATCTTTGAGTCCTTTCCAACCCAAAGCCATTCTGTGATTCTATGATTCTGTAATTCTTTCAGCGATTGTATGTGTTAGGTCAACCACGATTCCAACACTCTAAAGTAAGATATTCTTCAGTTTCTGAAGACACATACCCATGTTAAACCAGCAAGACCTGCTAACACAAAACAGTGCCAGGCTAATATGTCTACTTTTCTTCTGGTTTTTAGGCTTAATACGTTGTTGAGTTCTTTCTGTACAAACATACCCTCTCTTTTTAAACTTCACTAGATTACTTTTTTTTTCTTTTTTTTTCTTTCTTTTTTTTTTTTTTTACATAAAAGTGTAAACTTTAACTGCCACACTTATTAATTATTTTTCCTTTTTCCATGCTTTGTGAAGCAATTGTTTCAGTTCTGTCTCCCTCCTGTTCTTCACTTCAAAGACTTTCTCTCCTTAGAAATAATACAAACTCTTATATAAGTGGGCTGGATAAACTCAAGCATATTGTATGGGTTGCAGATAATGACATTCAGAGAATAACTTTCTCTATAGTCATGCCTAAATGACTGATCAGGGAATATACATGGAGGGAACTGATTAAATAATGAAAGCTATCCTTCAGCCAGTATAGTTAGCAGAACTGAATTAGTCTTAAGATATTCAAGTTCAGCAAAATTGCTGGTGTAGAGACCTTGCATCAAAAATCACCATGCTTTTTGGGTTCTCTGAAGTTCATTTATTTTGTTAAGGTTTCAGGTTACTTGGTAACTCTCTTTTAACTATAATGAGGATGAATTCTTATTGCTCTAAAGTAGGGTTTGAGTTTGACTAGTCTTTTAAACTGGTGTAATGGGCTGTTGAATTTCCATCCTCAGGGACACATATAAGCTTAAAAAAAAAAAAAAAAAAAGATTTCTGTAAGACATATTTTGAGTATTTGATTCTCACTACAATAATAACTAATTGAAAAAGCTATTATCAGGCATAATCAAGATGGGTTTACCAAGGGATAGTTCTGCCTTAGTAGTTTAATCTTCTATAATAAAGTCACCTGCTTGGTGGATAAAGGGAAGTTGGCATACATACTGTTTCTGAATTTTACAAAGCTTTTGAAATTGTACCTCACATTATCCTTTTGGGTAAATTGTCCAGCTGTTAGATAAATAGCTTCATGCTATGCTGAGTGATGAACTGGCTTGACAGTAGATCTCAAAACACTGTAGTTAATGGGGCTACATCTGAATGGTGGGCGGCCAGTCAGTACAAGTGGTCCACATGGCTCAGTTCTAGGGTTGATCTTTTTCAATATTTTGTCAATTATCTGAAGACAGAAGTGGAGTGTATCCTTAGTAAGTTTGGTGATGATACTAAACTGAGAGGTGTTTTTGATTCCTTAGAGGGAAGGAATCTCCTTACAGAGAGATTTAAGTAGATCAAAATATTTGATCATTAGCAACAGAACAGTAAGAGGTTCGAGAAAGTAGCATGCCAGGTTCTGCACCTGGGATGGAGTAATTCTGGACAGAGGTACAGACTGGAAGAAGAGTGGCTGGAAAGCAGTTCAGCAGAAAGGGATCTGAGAGGACTCAACATGAGCCAATAGCGTGCCCTGGCAGCCAAGAGAGCAAATCAGATTTTATAATGCATTAAACATAGAATAACCAGGAGATTTAAATAATAATAATAATAATAATTAAAAAAATAAAAAAATGAGACTTTCCTGCTATATTTAGCACTGATTTGTCCAGTCTATGAGTATTGTGTGCAGTTCTGGCCTCCATGTCACAATTTCAAGTTAATGTCCTTGAAAGCAGCCAGAGGATATTAGACAACATTTCTTCATCATGAGGATGATCAAACATTGGAACAGGCTTCCTAGAGAGATGATTGATTCTCCATGCCTGTAACAGTTCAAGAGATGCTTGGACAATGATCTCAATAGTATGCTTTAACTTCTGTTTAGCTCTGAAAAGGTCAAGACATTAAGTAAATGATTTTCAAAGGTCCCATCTAGCTGAACTATTCTATTCTATTCTATTCTATTCTATTCTATTCTATTCTATTCTATTCTATTCTATTCTCTTCTCTTCTCTTCCCTTCCCTTCCCTTCCCTTCCCTTCCATTCCATTCCATNCTATTCTATTCTATTCTATTCTATTCTATTCTATTCTATTCTATTCTATTCTATTCTATTCCCTTCCCTTCCCTTCCCTTCCCTTCCATTCCATTCCATTCCATTCTAAAGAGAAGAGAAGATTCAAATCCATGAGGACTTTGTCATAGTAACGGGCTAATCTTTCCAAGATGATAACTGAATTACGAAGTCCTTGCAATTCAAAAATATATGCCTTAGAGAAAGAGGCAATTGGTAATGTTCAACTTCGGTTTGGAAGGAAAGTCTACTCCAGAAAATAAGAGTTAGTCTATCTTACAATTAGTTCCCCCGACACTCTAAAACAGTGTAAACGGAACGCAGCTTTTCTTGTTTTTTAAATACATTTTAACTTTTGTTGTTGGTTTTGTTGTTTTTTAAATAAAGTTATTACATAAAATTTGGAGAAAAGAGGAGAAGCTATTCAGGAGACTGAAGAAAGCGAGCTTCATTTCCTTCTTATTTTCTTCATTTCCTTTCCTTTCATCTCCCACATCTTCTTTCTCTGTATTTACTTTCCATGTAATAGGAGATACTATCTGTCTTATTTCAGAATAGGATAAAGATATTCAAAAATGTACAAGACTCAAAATCATATTTACAAATTTCTTGTGAAAGCAATATACTATACATTTGAATTAATTTCTTTAAAGCATGCTGCCTTCCAAAGCTCCTCCATTTTGTGATTCTCTAAAAAAAAAAAAAAAAATTAGACTTAATAAAAGATGTACTTTTCAAAAGTTATGTTTTGGTTATATAAACTGTTCTAACGTTTAATAAAAGAATTTATAGTGTTTTGTCGTACAACTCTGACTAAGACCACTCTTACTTAAAAGTCTTTACTTAGAAGACCTTAAAAAACAACATGAAGTATAAATAGTAAACTATCTTGTCTCTTACTAAGTCAATGGTCTTATGGTTTATTCTTTTTTTCATGTTTTATATAAATTTTTTTTTTTTTTTCTAATGGTTTTCTGCAATCTGTAAAGTATTTTGAAATATGTATTTAGTTGGGAAAAATAAATAAATAAATAAAAAAAAGAACCTTGAGAGATTTTATTCCGTTTAGAGAGAAAATTACTGAAATACTTTATCAAAAAGTATTTTTTCCATGAAAGACCATTCTCAAAAAATAGTATGTGTCCTATTTCAGAAGCAAAGGTTAAACTCACAAAGTAAATCAAACATCAAAAGGCCAAAATGCTAGAGATAGATATTCATTTCTTATGTTGATATCTGTGAGAGGCAGAGAGAAAGAAATTATGAGAGCTATCAATTTTATTTCTGACCACCACTACAGTGAATCTTTGCTTTTATATGGATGGACTTCCCCTCTGCACCAGAAATGTAAATATTACTAATGGTGAAGCACAATGAGAAGAGAATGACTTGGAAGGCATAAAACCAATTTGAGTTTTGTAACATGATTCAAAGCTTTGCCATCAGCATGAGAGCATGTGTTTGCTATCCAAACTGATCATCAGCTTTATGGTGTCCAGCTGAATTGTAGCAGCATATGCTTAGAATATGGCAGAGTTTAAAAGTCAACAAAGAATTGTGAATTTCCTTTCCCATACTTTAGAAATGTCTTTAGATGTTGATTTTAGAAGTAATGTAAAATAAAATATAGAATCATAGAGTTGTAGGATCATAGAATTGCTCAGCTTGGAAAAGACCTTAAAGATCATCAAGTCCAAACACAACCTAACCAAACTACCCTAACTCTAACAACCCTCCGCTAAATCTTGTCCCTGAGTGCCACATCCAAATGGTTTTTAAATGCATCCAGAGATGGTGCCTCAACCCCGGGGATCCTATTCCAGTGCTTAACAACCCTTTCTGAAAAGATTTTCCTGATATCCAACCTAAACTTACCCTGGCACAACTTGAGGCTAATTCCCCTTGTCCTGTCACCTGTAACCAGTGAGAAGAGACCAACTCCACTGTCTCTATAATCACCTTTCAGGTACTGGAAGAGAGCAATAAAGTCTCCCCTCAACCTCCTCTTCCCCAGACTAAAAAGCCCGTTTCTTCAGTCACTCCTCATAGGGCATATTCTCCAAGCCCTTCATAAGCCTTGTTGCCCTTCTTTGGACCTGCTCCAGCACCTCAGTGTCCTTTCCGTACTGAGGTGCCCAAAACTGAACACAGTACTTGAGGTGTGGCCTCACTAGTGTCAGGTACTAGGGCAAGATTACTTCCCTAGTCCTGCTCATTACACCATTACTGATGCAAGCCAGGACAAATAACTGCAAAATACTGTATTGCTCTTGGTGGGCTAACAAGTTTCCTAATTTTTTCTGCTTCTTTCTACTTTTTATTTATTTATTTTTTCTTTTATATTCTTAAAGTTTCTCATTATCTTCAAGAAATCACTGTGTGTCCATAACTATGCATAGAAGTCCTATGAAAACAAAAATAATTTAATCTAGAAATACAGTTATGAAAAATTATCTGTGTCTTATTCAAATTTATTAGACTTGCTTGTCGGGTTTAATTCTGAGGTATTGTACACACAGTGCTACAGGGACTTGATTGCCTGTTAATATTAGCAGGTTTCAGTGCTTGAATGCAGGCAAACATCCATAGTGGATTCATGACTTCCTGTCAGCGAAGACCAGCATCTAAACAAGTTTATATTACCTATATGTAGTTCAAATGAATTAGTCTTCTGCTGAGATAGCTTTGAAAATTTATATCACTTATTGAGCCAGACTGTCCAGATCTAGATAATTATAGAAAATCCTGAACATATTTTTAGAAAATTTATACAATTTAAAATGATGAAACATTTGCATCTAAGCCTTTGAGATTTAACTCCTCAAAATACAAGTGATAATAATTCTGTAATCAAGGCAGTTGAATGATGTGAGTCAAGGTATGTGGAGAAAGATATTTTATTAGATAGATGTCAGCAGAGAAAACAGGCATTTGAATATAGCGTTTGTTAATCATGCTTGGTGTTTGCCTTCTGTCATGTAGGTCATCTCTCAGTCTGAACAAAAAAGCATGAGAAACATTTGTTATGCTAGAAGGCGATTCTGTCATACAGAGGCACCTGGACAGGCTGGAGAAATAGGCTGACAGCAATCTTATGCAGCTCAGAAGGGAGAAGAACAATTGTATCAGTGAGAAAAAAACACATGTATCTATGCACCATGATGGGATTCACCCAGCTGGAAAGAAGCTTGGCAGAAAAGGACCTGGTGAACATTAAGCTGAAAATGAGCCAGCAACATGCCCTTGATGTAAAGAAAGCTAAAGAGATTTTTGCCTTCACTAGGCAAAGTACTTCCAGTAAGTCAAGAAAAACGATCCTTCCTCTTTATTGAGGTATTTATAGTGTTGTTGAGGCCATGCCTGAAGTTCTGTGTCCAGTTCTGGGCTCCCCAGTAAAAAAGAATTTGGACACAATGATGAAAGTCCATGTGCGGACAGGGCAAACTAATGACCAAGAAAATATCAAGGGACTGTTGCACCTCACCTGTGAGGAGAGGCTGAGAGAGTTGGGAGTGTTCAGCTTTAAGAAGAGAAGGCTCCTAGGAGATTTTGTCAATGTGTGTAGGTACCTTGGGCGAAAATGTAAAGAACAGAGCCAGGCTCACTTCAAGGATGCCGAGTGACAAAACAGGAGGAAATAGGTGAAAACTGAAACACAAGAGGTTCTGTCTAGACATCAGGAAACACTTCTTTGCTTTATGAGTGACAGATCACACATTATCCAGAGAAGTTGTGGAGTCATCTCCTTGGAGATCTTGAAAAATGGTCTCAGGCAGCTTGCTCTGGGTGTCCCTGCTTGAACAGGGATTGAACCAGATGACCTCCAAAGTCCCCTTCTAGCCTCATGTATTCCATGATTCTCTGAATTAAGATCAGAATAGAGAATACTGTCATCCACTTTCAGACAGCACAAGAGTTTATGTAAATTTGCTATAAAATATTGCTATGGGTAGCACAAAATGAATTTAAGGTTTGAATGTAGTCATAAAGAAAAACAACTGTCATTTCATTATTAAAATTTCACCCTTGAAATATATTTGTTCATCACCTCATCTCAAAATTCTGTCATCTGTGTTCATTGAAATGGACAGTAATTAAATTCTCTATAAATTCTTCCTCTTTTTTTTTTTTTTTTTTTTACTTTAATGTGTAGATTTTTTTTTTTTCTCATGTAAAGTTCTGGAAAACAAAATACTAATATCACTCACATAATTCCAGAAGAAGACTATAATGATATTTCTGGACTTTAATTAAACCTTATTATTTCAGAGTTCTACATAAGAAGATAATAACTGTAATGCTATCTATTCTCATTAGAAGCCTTTCACATGAAGCATATATAATGATTTTCACTTTTGTATAATATGTATAATAAGTTAATGTGACCCACAACTATACATGGTGCCTTGTAGCTGTCTGCATTTTGTTCAGGTGGACATTTCCTATTTACTGCCCTAGTAACCTGTTTGAGGAAAAAAATAAAATAACAAACAAAAGAATTGGCTATGCAATTTAAATTAAAAATAGGTCATAATAGTACAATACACTAACACAGTTCCTAATTCTACATAGTGGATTATAAATTTAAAAATTCCAATACCTAATGTTTTGACTAAGATTTTAACGAGAACAGAAACTGGCACAATATTAATCAGTATGACTCAATTTCTTAAATGTAAGAAGGAACAGAGGTGGTGAAGTATTAGAATCTCAATACATTCTAATTACTGTAAAGACTGAAAAACATGATTATATTGGGTCACTATCATCCAGTTCTAAAGGGAAGAACTCTCTTAGTTTGTCAAGCACTTTTGCTGAGATATGTATACATTTTTTTATGATACTTGGGTATGATGCAAACATTCAATCTTTCATTTCATAGAATCATAAAATCATTTGAGTTGGAAGGGTCATGTAGTCCAAGTCCCCTGCAGTGAAGAGGGACACCTACAGCTAGATTGTGTTGCTCAGAGCCCTGTCCAGCTTGACCTTGAATGTGTCCAAGGCTGGGGCATCCACCACATCTCTGGGCAACTTGTTCCAGTGCCCCTATTGCAAAAACAGTACTATTTTGAGTGGCCTGACTTAGAGTGAGATCTGCATGCTTAAGGAATATGCTTAGGTCCTCTGAGAACAACATGGGCTAAGTTAACTTCTTCATGATTCTATTAGCTGTTAATATTTTATTTATTTTAATATTGTCAACCAAATTCAGCAAAAAGATTCAATACTTAATAATAAATTAGTATTACCAGTAAATCATAAGAGACATTTAACATACTTCATTCTTAATAAAATTGCCTTCTCCTGAAGTTCTGAAAATAATTTACTCTAAAATATTTTACTAAATTTAGTAATTCGCTAAATTAAAAAGATTCAATAACTAACACTGCATTATGCTTACAAAAGGCTTGTATCTATCTTTGTTACATGTGGTTGTACTCATCAGTGGTGTAAATCCTGTGGAAGAAGGGACGGGCAACTCAGAAAGAGTACAGAGAAGTTGTTAAGATGTGCAGGGAGAAAATCAGAAAGCGAAAGCCCAGCTCGAACTCAACCTGGCCACTGGGATAAAAAGAAACAAGAAATCCTTTTACAAATATATCAACAGTAAGAGGAGGACTAAGGAGAATCTCCATTCTTTACTGGATGAGGCTGGGAATGTGACTACTGAGGATAAGGAAAAGGCAGAGGTCCTGAATGCCTTCTTTACGTCTGTCTTTAAAGGTCAGACCAGTTATCCTCAGGATACTCCACTTTTTGACCTGATAGTCTCGGCTGGGGAGCAGACTAAACCACCCACGATTCAGAAGGAAACAGTCAGAGACCTGCTACTCCAACTGGACTGTCACAAGTCCATGGGGCCGGATGAGATTCACCCGAGAGTGCTGAGGGAACTGGCGGAGGTGATAGCCGAGC
>QGNR01000033.1:8630603-8642616 GCA_003435085.1 Syrmaticus mikado
TTTTTTTTTTTTTTTTTTTTTTACTTTTTCTTTTGTTTATGTTGTTGTCTAACATTACAATTAAATATTATATTTCAGATTAGAATGGATACTTCTCATCAACTCAAAACACACTGATCAAACTCCTCTTGATCTACTTACTTTTAAATAATTGAATGTTACTTTTGTTTCTTGTTCTCTAGACAGCAAAATCCCAGCTCCTTCAACTTATCCTCACTCTATTTTCTGAGCCTAATAATTCTCATTATCCTCTCTCCAAACATCATTTCTCTGCTGAATGTAGACATTCTGAACAGAAATTATCCCCATCACTTCAAGTCCAGAATTCATCAAACAATCCTGAACAAGAACAGTAAATCAGATCTTAATCATATCTCCAAGTGCACAATTCTGCATCTGGGTTGGGACAGTCTCAAGCATAGGTACAGGTTGAGTGGAGAATGGGTTGAGAGCAGCCCTGAGGGGAAGGATTTGGAAGTGTCAATTGATGAAAAATTCAGCATGAGCCAGCAGTGTGCACTTGCAGCCCAGAAGGCCAACTGTATCCTGGACTGCATCAAGAAAAGCATGACTGGCAGGTCGAAGGAAGTGATTCTGCCCTGCTACTCTGTTCTTGTGAAACCCCACCTGGAGTACTGCATCCAGTTCTAGAGACAAAAGATGAAAATTGAGCACTTGGAGCAGGTCTAGATGAGGGCTGCAAAGATGATCAGAGGACTGGAACACCTCCCCTGTGAGGACAGGCTGAGTCAGGGCTTTTCAGCCTAGAGAAGGCTCTGAGGAGACTTTATAGATGTCTTCCAGTACCTGAAGGGCACCTACAGAAAAGGTGGGGAGAGACTTTTTATAAGGGCAGGTACTAACAGAACAAGGGGAAATGGTTTTAACTGAAAGAGGGTAGATGCCCAACATGATGCTCCTCCCTGGAGGCATTCAAGTCCAGGCTGGATGGAACTTTGAGCGACTTGGTCTGGAGGGAGGTGTCCCTGCCTGTAGCAGAGTGGTTGAAAATAGATCTTATAGGTTCCTTCCAAACCAAATCATTCTATGAATCTATGATTCTACTATGTTACTGGGAAAGATTATAAAAAATACTTTAATGCCTATACCCTGAAAATGATAAACTACTTAATAGTGAAAGGCTTTTTTTTTTTTTTTTTAAAGGAAAATTACAGATGACATTCTGTCTAGATTGAATTTGGTTCACATAAGTAGTGAAAAGCATTTAAGGCTGAACACAGAAAGCAAATACTTACATATTAGTAGAATAAATTATTTAAAGAGAAGAGTGAGGCAGTTATAAACTAATGAGAATGGCCCTAAAAATGTAAATTGCAATTAACTTGATGGCTTGGCAAGTGAAATCTATTGGGAAAGATTTCTGAGTTCAGAAAGAGGCTTAGAAACTCCTAAAAGAGATTTTTTTTATGTTTTGGAGACAGGTTGTCCCTACACTTTGCGGACAGAAGGAAGTCAAAATAAAAGAAACTAAAGAAACTAATATGGCTACACTGGGAGATCTTTATTACTGAAGTCAGAACTTGAAAAGGAATAATTCAAAAGTGAATTCTGGATGCACTGGTAAGTAATACAGAAACCTTAGATATAAAAGCACCAAGGTAGGACAGAAACTTAAAATATCACTCAGATTTTTTCTGTCTCTCAATTTCAAAAGTTAATTTAACAACAATATATCCACTTTTCTAATATTCATTGTGCCTTAGTGAACTGCATGCAGGTCTCTCATGTAAATGTGCACATACTATGAGATGCACCGTGGACACTTTAGCCAGTATGTCATGGTTATTTACCTTAGGTTACTTTACCTTCTTTCATTTTTTGTTTCTTTTCTTTTTTCCACTAACTTGCAATACCAGAAATAATGTTTCCTTCAAGAAGAAAGCAAACAAACAAATCAACAAGCCAACTTCATACCTAGAGGATTTCACTTATTTGAGACTTCAATTCCTAATGATTAATTTTAAATAAAATATCCGTATGTTGTAATAGTAAAATAAATGAGCTATTCTGCATTCATTGGCAACACATAAGGCACTTGTTCAGGAGGATGTGCAGATATTTCCCTGTTTTCATTTAAAGGATAATCCATTTCTATCAGTGATATATTGATGTTTTCTCTGTTCCATACCAGGTGCATTACTAACCATTCTCATAGATGTAGAACTCATGTTCATTCATTTCATGAACTTTTCAGCTATTTTACAGTTATTTGTATTGCGACAAGAATACCTGTCAGAAATGTTTTGTTCTTTTATTTATCTTAGATCTAGTTTCTATCCCTTGGTATTATTTAGCTTTTTTGCTGTTTTGCCTTTTGTCTTCTTCCTGACAATCATCAAAGAGCTCAGCTTCCCAGTTCCAACATGTTCCAGGTCTTTAAGAAGTTTGATAGAGTCAAAACAGATTGATGAGCTGACTCTAGTCTTGGCTTATCATCTCTTTTGCTTCTCTGCACACCTGGAAATATTAGCTTCTCACTGAGGTTTTGTTTTCAGTGGGGGAAGGAAGGATGCTGAAGCTTCTTTTCCTCTGAATTTCCATCCTCAATATATTCCGATTTCTTTTTCTTTTTCTTTTTTCTTTTTCTTTTTCTTTTTCTTTTTCTTTTTCTTTTTCTTTTTCTTTTTCTTTTTCTTTTTCTTTTTCTTTTTCT
The DNA here is from genome assembly GCA_003435085.1 of Syrmaticus mikado. Taxonomy (NCBI): domain Eukaryota; kingdom Metazoa; phylum Chordata; class Aves; order Galliformes; family Phasianidae; genus Syrmaticus; species Syrmaticus mikado. The sequence continues at coordinate 8,633,278 of QGNR01000033.1, forward strand.
TTTTCTNTTCTTTTTTCTGTTTTCTTTTTCTTTCCTTTTTCTTTCTTTTTTTCTTTTTTCTTTTTCTTTTTCTTTTTCTTTTTCTTTTTCTTCTTCTTCTTCTTCTTTTTCTTTTTCTTTTTCTTTTTCTTTTTCTTTTTCTTTTTCTTTTTCTTTTTCTTTTTCTTTTTTTCTTTTTTTCTTTTTTTCTTTTTCTTTTAATTAATTTATTTATTTTCAAATTGGTAAACAAACAAAAAAAAGCTGCCTATGTGGGTTACCCATTCGGACTGGACAAGAAAACAGGATACAGTTGAATCACCTACTTTAACACAGTGCAGCCTTCAGAAAAACAGAAAAACTACTTTGCTGTTGCTCTGTATGTTAATGTACCTGTTCTTGAAGGAAAAAGAATATATATATATACATATATATATATTTTTCAGCTCTGTCATCTTCCGCTTGCAATAAGTGATTTAAATTGACTTTTTGCTATGGGAAACCTAAGTGGAAGCTAATTTGGCTTATATGTTTCTGTTTCTTTAACTTCAATCTGGATGGGTGTACATAATACTCAGCAGGAATATGTCCTGTTTTTACCAGCAAGCAGAACTTGTTTATGAAATGCCATTTTCAAGTCTGATTAGAAATTAAGCATTTTAGAAGTAAGAAAAAAAAAGAGTGAACTGCAGGTAATATTAATGTTGTCATTTTAGAAACACAGCTCTTCACCAAGTGCTACTGTTCCTGCTCACAGCAGGCTGACAGACCAGACATAGAAAGAATAATAAAGTTGTTGTATGTTTATGACCAGTACATAAGGCAGGTGAACTGAATAGAAAGAGAAAATTATATGCCACAAATCCTCAAGAGAAATGCCAAAAAAGATATAAAGTGTGAGGAAATTGGTTCTTTACTATAGAAAATTTAGGCATATAATATACCTGTTCTCAATGCAGTACTTATGCAGGAATCACATCCACTATATCTATAGCATTTTGTAATTCCTAAAGCAATGGTTCTTTTCTCTCTCACTTTTGCTCTCTCCACATATATTGACACATATTTTTATATTTATAATTTTTATTTCTGCTGTATACCTTAAGGTTTCCCTGAGACCTATTGCCTATTGTTTAAAATTTCTTAAGTAGCATGCTGAGCAACCAGAAACTAGAAAAGTAGGAATAAATCAGACATTACCTCTAGACAACATTTCCTCTCTATTTACTTTGATTCATATTGAAAGCAACCTAGACCACATCTCAAGTCCTGAACAGTGATGAATTTTGTGTCTTTGGATTTCTAGTTGAGAAACTCTCAACTACAGAGCCATGTATCTACAAATATCTGTATCTATCAACCTACTTATCTTTAAATATATAGATATATAATTTGTGTTTATGTACATATATGCATTATGTATGTTTGCATGTATATACACAGACATATTTATATGTTTGACTCACAAATAATGATGTAAGATATGCTGTCTTCTTTCCTGAGAACATTAATTTCAATAGCTAGCTTGGTGCTTTCTAGCTATGCAGGAAAATAAGCATGATTTTCTAGGAGTGTTACCGGAAATATATTTATATTAGATTCATTTAATTTAAGTTTATTCAAAGCTCAAAGCTGAGATATTTACAGATCTACATCATTTTCCAGGAAGTCAGAACATCAGTAATGATCTTCAGTTCAGTTTCATTTAACAGTGACATATAGCTACCTCTCTCCTGCTTGCCATGCTACTGAATATAGCCCTATAATAAAGCAATTATTTATCATAATCTAAATTAAGATGTGTTTATGATATGCATATATTTTATTATAACTGGTCTTTTGTCTTATTTAAGGAGTGTGGATACATAGCTAGCAGACTGGAATTCATTTTTCCCAATATCATGATACACTGATTTGGGTTCTGGAACTTTCTCATGGGGAAAAGATCTGAATTTACTTCTATAATTTAATACTGTATTAAAATGTGTGAATAAAATATTACAACCCCTCTGTGAACTTAACTCATATTTATGAAATAAATAGTTTCCCTGCTGTATGTCAGATTTCCCCGTGCTGTAAGACCTGTAATAGAAAACCATAGTGTTTACGTTCACTAATGGTTATATAGGAGGCAATAGAATTAAAAGTGCTAACATCTAAAGTTAGTTTAATGAGTTTAGGTCTTTCACAATGGACCCAGGTAGAATTTAATAGCAAATTACTGAACCAATGACTGTACAAGTAAGAAGTGTTCAGATCTCCAGTTAGCATGTTCCAGCATACTAACTAGCTGGAAATTCTGCTGCTGTGTTCACCAAAGGCAGATCGAAGATTGCCCTTCACCAAGGGCAGATCGTGCCTGACCAATCTGGTGGCCTTCTACGATGGAGTGATAGCTTCAGTGGTTTGGGAGACTCCACAGCCCTTTGGGGAAAAGGCGGTGGATGTTGTCTACCTAGATTTCTGCAAGGACTTTGACATGGTCCCTCACCACATCCTTCTCTCTAAATTGGAGAGGTGTGGAATTGAAGGATGGACTGTTCAATGGATTAGGAATTGACTGGCTGGTCACAACCAAAGAGTTGTGATCAATGGTTCTGTGTCAGGGTGGAGGCCAGTCACAAGCAGTGTCCTTCAGAGGTAGGTCTTGGGACCAGTGCTTTTCAACATCTTCATCAATGACATAGACAATGGCATCGAGTGCACGCTCAGCAAGTTTGAGGATGACACCAAGCAGAGAGGTATGGTCAATACATTGGAAGGAAGGGAAGCCATCCAGAGGGACCTGGATAGGCTGGAGAAATGGGCCCATGAAAACCTAATGAGGTTCAATAAGGCCAAGTGCAGAGTGCTGCACTTGGGTCGAGGCAATCCCAGGTATTTATACAGACTGGTGGAAGATCTTCTTGAGAGCAGCCCTGCAGAGAAGGACTTGGGGGTCCTGGTGGACAAGAAGCTGGACATGAGCCAGCAGTGTGTGCTTGCAGCCCAGAAGACCAACTGTGTTCTGGGCTGCATTAAAAAAGGGGTGGTCAGCAGGGACAGGGAACGATTGTCCCCCTCTACTTGGCTCTTGTGAGGCCCCACCTGGAGTACTGCATCCAGGCCTGGGTCCCCCAGTACAGGAAGGACTGAAGATCTTGGAGTGGGTCCAGAGGAGGGCCACTAAGATGGTCAGAGGCTAGAGCACTTCTTCTATGACGAAAGGTTGAGGGAACTAAGCTTGTTTAGCTTGGAGAAGAGAAGGCTCTGGGGAGACCTCATTGTGGCTTTCCAGTACTTGAAGGGAGCATATAAACAGGAGGGACAACAGCTTACGAGGGTGGATAGTAATAGGACAAGGGGGAATGGTTTTAAACTGAGACAGGGAAGGTTTAGGTTAGATATTAGAAGGAAGTTTTTCACACAAAGGGTGGTGACGCACTGGAGCAGGTTGGCCAAGAAGGTTGTGAATGCCCCATCCATGAAGGCATTCAAGGCCAGGCTGGATGTGGCTCTGGGAAGCCTGGTCTCGTGGTTGGTGAGCCTGCACATAGCAATAGGGTTGAAACTCAGTGATCACTGTGGTCCTTTTCAGCCCAGCCCATTCTATGATTCTATATTAGGCTGTCTCAGAGAAGGCATGTATACTGGTACGATGCCAAATGCTTAGTTTTGTAAGAGTTACTTTAACTGTGCATGCCTTTTTATAAATTTCTTGAGCACATTTTGTTGTTGTTTTTGTTTTTGTTTTTGTTTTTGTTTTTTAAGTAGAAGATACAACTGGAATTAAATAGTTTCAAACAGAAAAGGTCATCTTTATTGTTAAGTAGTTTATCTTCTGACATGTCTGGGGTGTGTGCAATCTTTTTACAGTCTATTTCTCACTGAAGATTGCTGGTAATGTTACACTAGAATCTTCTTTCTAATGATACAAAGGTATGTTATATGCTGAATGTAATAAGTTGCAGTGGGTTTTATTATGCCACCAAACGCTAAAACAAAGCGAATCAAGGTCTACTTTTATATAACTTATACAAATTTAAGAGGCTTGATCCAGGAGCTCAATATTACCTGAAACAGTAAGAAATATAATTACATGTTTCTATTTTGGAAAATAATCATTTACTAAATGTATATAATGCAGTAAAATTACAAATTTAATCTCACAAGTTTTACAGGGTTGCTGTAATAAAGTTACTCCTTTTTAGAGCAGTTAAGCTAACTGCTATAATAAGAAAGTCAAAGTGACCTTATATCAGACAGTAGGTAAAGTATATTCATTTATAATTTTCTGTATTAATATAAATTCTATACAGTTTTAATAAATCACATACTTGCATGAATAAAATTAGTTTTTCATGACTTCAACTAAAACAGCATCCAACTTCTGATCTGTACCATGGAAAATATGTTGTCACGAGTTATTTTAGAAAAAAAGAAAATTCAAAAATACAATATTGATAGTATAACATCCTTCTCTTGTTTTGAGATACATTTTTTCAGTGGTTAAATATCCAATTTGTATTGTAAAGGTACATGGAAGGTCTGAGCCCCTGCTTCATAACTTCAGGTACAGATAAGGAGAAGTCTTGCATGGACTTGGTAACTGAATAGAAGAGGGAAACAAGAGGAAAGTTAGGATTTGGGATATTCTAGGGGCATTTGGGGGACAGTGAAACTTAATGAGGAGAGTTCAGTAGAAGGGGATTAGGGAAAACAGAGGTTGGTATACAGAGAAGGATATAGAAGGGGTCCATTGGTTATAAAACAGGGTTGATCAGTATATACATCTGGATTAGCAATGGACTTGATTACTATCATATTTCCCGGAGAAGAGGCTCGAGAGAATCATCAATTTATATATAAATACGTGATGGCAAGAACAAAGAAGACAGTTCTGGGACAAACTGTCGTCTTGGGATGACACCAAGCTGAGAGTGAGTGTTGATCTACCAGAGGGCAGAAAGGCACTACAGAAGGACCTGGATAGACTGGATCAATGGGCCTAAAGTTGCACCAGGGGAGGTTTAGGTTGGATATCAGGAAAAACTTCTTTACAGAAAGGGTTGTTAAGCACTGGGATGAGCTCCCCAGGGAGCTGGTTGTCACCTGGTGTTTAAAAACCATTTGTATGTGGTGCTCAGGGACATGATTTAGCAGAGGGTTGTTTGAGTTAGGGTAGTGTGGTTATGTTGCAGTTGGACTTGATCTTTAAAGTCTTTTCCGACCTGAGCAATTTTATGATTCTATGATTCTATTCAGCAGTGCCCTGTGACAGAACAGGAGACAATGGGCACAAACTTAAACTCAGGAGGGTCCACCTGAACACTTATTTACTGCATGGGTAACAGAACACTGTCAGAAGTTGCCAATACAGGTTATGGAGTCTTTCTCCTTTGAAATTTTCTAAAGCCATCCAGAGGTGTCCCTGCTTGAGCAGGTGGGTTGTACCAGTTGAACTCCAGACATTCTCTCCAACCTCAGCCATTTTGTGGTTTTATGATGAATCAGATCTTGAGTTTGAGTGTTCTTATGGACTGTATTTTGAAACTCATCTCTCTGTATAATTACAAAGTAATGTAAGAGCACATACAGAATAAGACAGAATATAGAGAAACAAAAAATGGAAATGAAAAAATCTAAAACCTTTTAAGTGAGACTACACAGTCATATTTTCTTTAAATGCAGAGTGGAATACAAATCAGCAAAGAATTTCTTGCAGCCAGTTTTGGAAAGGCCAAGCATGGAAAATATGAACATGATAACCTCTCGTATAAAATATGCATCTTAATTGCTCATATAAAATGCTTTCTATAATAATCAGACAAAATAACTGGAATATGAGGGTGATATCTCAATGAATTTTGTTCAGTCTCATCCAATTGCTTATGTAATTCTTAGATATGCCAAGCAGTTTAAAAGCAAAGTAACATTGTGTCATTTCTGTTATACAAAACTGGAGTCAAGTGGATTGCCCTCCCAGTGTGGCCTGAATAACACGTTGGCTGATTCACTTCCAAAGGAAATTAGTGATTCACACTGCTTGAAAAAAATAATTTACTATGTGATTAGATTTTTTTTAGACAGATACTGATCTGAACACTGAAATGAGTCATCATCATTTCAGGCTGATATGCTCTGTAGGGATTTGGTCAGGATCACACAGGCCCTACAGGAAGTAGACTAGGGTCCAAATCAAATCAAATAAAATGTGAAAGAAATAGAGTTTAGGAAACTGAAGTCCTTTTTCTAATGCTAAAGGTGAAGCAACCAGAAAGCAAAGAGGAAAATGTCTCATGACTCAACAGTCTATTTTTTCTTTCCCTCCAAACAGAAAACAGAAATGGAAAAATATAGTCTTCTGGGAGTTGTAGTTCATTCTTCTCTTCTGAGACTAAGACACCAGAAATATTGACAGTCCATAGAACTGCAGCATTAACTCTTCAACTCCTAGTGCACTACATGATGTTATGATGTGGAATACCGATGAAAAATCTTAAAACCATGACATTACACGCATTATTACACATTACCACATGATACTTTATGGCTGTGTGTTATGGTCAACATGCCAGAGGGATGGGATGCCATCCAGAGAGACTTAGACAGGCTCGAAAAGTGAGCCCAGGTGAATCTCATGAGATTCAACAAACTTAAGTGCAATGTCTTGCACCTGGATCACAGCAAAGCTCTCTATCTATACAAGCTGAGGGATGAAAGGATTGGGCAGAGCCTTTCAGAAAAGGACTTGATCATACTGGTGGATGAAAAACTGGACGTAAGCCAGCAATGTGCCCTTGCAGCCCAGAAAGCCAACCATATCCTGGGCTGCATCAAAAGGAGAGTGGTCAGCAGATCGAGGGGGGTGATCCTGCCCCTCTGCTATGCACTGGTGAGACCTCATGGAGCTGCTGGAAAGTATCCAGAGGAAGGCCACAAAAAAGATTCAAGGAATGGAACACCTTCCCTGTGATGAACAGCTGGGGATGTTCAGCCTGAAAAAGACTCCGTGGAGACCTGATGGGTTTCCCTAAAGGAGTCTCTAAGAAAGAAGAAGACATGCACTTTAGCATAGTCTGTTGTGATAGGACTAGGGAAAATTTAAAGATAGGAGAGTTAAGATTGGACATATGAAAAAAATTTTCTCTGAGCAACCTGATCTAGCTGTTCCTGTTCATTGCAGGGAAGTTGGACTCAATGGCCTTTAAGGATTCTTTCCAACTCAAACTATTCTATGATTCTGTGATCGTTCATAGTAGTTACTGTAAACACTATCATCCAAGAGCATTATAATATGACTCTGTTCATTTTCAGTCAATATAAACAAACAAACAAAAAACAACTATAATTTTTCCTTTTGAATCATTAAAAAGAAAAAAAATTGCTTTATTTTCGTCTTCACAGCTCACACAATTGTTAAAATTCATACAGGATTGAATCTTTTTGCTGTGCTATATGTGCTCCTTTGTGTGGAGAGCTACATGACAGTAATGTGTAATTCTGGCATATTATAAAGAATTTTACACTACCGACAAGGGAGCAGTTTACATTAGCTGCAGAGCAATCTGAGATATCCTGTAATTCTTCTGTTGTTGGCTACACAACCCTGAATTTTTTTTATTGTGGCCCATTTGCCATGAGGTAAACATAAGTAACAAAACCTGTGCAAAAAGTGATTGTAACATAACAAATGTGAAGCAATTCCTGTTTTNTTTTTTTTCCTTAAAGAAAGATATACATCTGGGTTAGATTAATTGCCCATTATGGTTGCCTGCCTCCTTCCACTGATGATAAAAGGAACCACAACACTTGATTTGGATTAGTTGTTTATTTATTTATTTATTTTTCCCTAAAAGATGAAAATGATTTCCAACAAAAGAAAAAAGATTATATAAGATCCAAGTAAAATCAATCATATAGGGACGGTAGGATACATTTATACATATTCCAGAGCAAGTGTAGATAGCTTTTCAAGTAACAAATGAAGACTGAAAATCAATTTGCTACTTATTATATGCTTTTAAAAGATTTCTACAAAAGTCCAGTTGCAAATTTACTAGTAGTATTGCATAAATAACATTTAAAGAAGCTTATTAGGATAAATGTCAGGTTTGGTTAGAAAGTCATGAAAATGAAGGATGAAAGAGATGTGTTGAAAAAGAAACATATGCAGTATTTCACTAGCATGGATGTGTATCAGGAAAGTACCTCTTGGGAAAGGGCATACTGGCCTCTGTGCAAATTGGGGGTAGTAATTGGATGTACATTCCATGATGACAAGAATTATCATTTAAAACCAAGATATGACAAATGTTCATCATCTCAGGAGGTGAAATGCTCTTTATAAGTACCCAGGCCTGATGTCTGGGCATCTTTCCACAAGGCCAGTGGGCACGGCTGCAGCTTTTCTGTTGGCAAATTCAACCATGATGTACCTTGTAGACACCCAAGTCAGGGACTGGGCCATGGCTAGCCCAGGCAAGATGCTTCCTGCAAGAGCACCCATGTATATTATGCTATCTAGCTTCATGTCAAATTTAAGAACAGACAGTGAAGTAGTCTTTCTTCTCTTTCCCTAGACAGGATGAAAAATCACTGGTGGAGTCAACTCCAATATCCAAGGGACACTGGGTGTACACCTAAGTACACTGCATTTGTCTGCTTCTTTCCCCTTTGCAGATTCAACAAGTAGTGAGGCTGAACGTGCCCCACAGCAGACACTGACAGGACTGGTCACAAAGATTGCTTTCAGCAGCAACTGCATGCGGTGCTCCAAGTCTATGGCTGTGATGCACATCCCTGCTCTTGATGTTTTTTCACCCCGTCCCCCAGCAACTGCTTTGGGGACACTGTTCCTGTCCCATGGGCTGGCAGCTGAAGACCCCCACCTGCACTCAGGAGCTGATACTGAGACCCCACTGGTTCCAGCAGCTGCCACCACAGGTTGGGACACCCGCACCCAGCTTGGCTCCAGCAGCTGGCAGTCAGTCCTCATACACATACAGGTCCCACCAGGAGCTGGCATGGAGTCCTTGTAGCACTGAACTTGAGATAGGGAGTGAGATTACACAGAGATAGATGAGAATAGGACAGAATGCTATGACTAAGTGCAGTGCTCAGCCAGACACTGATGAGCCCTGTTCTACAATCCATTGGTCCCTTTTATACACCTCTCTGTCTGCTAACCTCTGTTTCTCCCTGATCAGTTTCCAATTAACTTCCTTTCTTAAGTTTCACCATCCTCAAGATGCTCCTGGAATATTCCAAATCCTTACTTTCTTTTTGTTTTCCTCTACTAATCAGTTACCAAGTCCAGACTGGCTCCCTCCAAAGCTGTGAATGAATGAATCAGAAACAAATTTGAAAAACAAAAAAAAA
>QGNR01000033.1:8643179-8653440 GCA_003435085.1 Syrmaticus mikado
GAAGGAAGGCGAAGGAAGGCGAAGGAAGGCGAAGGAAGGCGAAGGAAGGGGAAAGAACAATAAAAGAAAGAAAGAAAGAAAAGAAAGGCAAAATGAACTAAATATGCTTAATCGCCGAGGATCACTGCCTTGGAGCTGTCCCGTCCAGAACCACAGCGACTGACTGCTGACTGTGAGGTAATGAGAGGTTTCGGTCAGGTCCCTCATCCAGGGAACTCCGAGATAACAGAGCAGCCCAGCAGTTCTCCCGAGAGCAGCTGACATGAAGTGGGCGTTGCCAGGGCAACGGCTGTGCGTCCACGCCCCCCTGCTTTGAAAAAGCCTCAGGGACGGAGGAGTTGAGTCAGGGTGTGTGAATCATGTGGGGGTATTTTAACGAGGAGAAACTGTAAGCCACCCATTCCACATGACTTCACAGTGAAGAGGGGTGTTGTCACTGTGAAGCAAATGGTAAGTGCAGGGGCGACTGTTAACAGCTTGGTAACGGGGTGAGGGTGGTACCTGCACTACCGGCAGCAGGGCTGATCAGTCACATCCCATTAAGGCTATCCAAATAGTGCTGGTGAGTCTGTTGGTTTGATATGGCTGCACCTCGGTGGAAGGGGAAGGCTACTGACAGGAAAAATGTGGATGCCCAGACAGAGGTCCTATGCTCATGTAAAAGGAAGACTGCAGCCAAGAAGAATGTGGAGACCCAGACTGAGGTCCTGTGCACATATGAAAGGATAGCTGATGCTAAGAAAAATGTGGAGACTCAGGCTGAGGTCCTGAAACAAGATGCTAGTGTGCAGGGCACTGGTTCTGGTGAGTGCCAGAGCCTGGACTTTGCAGAGCTAGGTGATGGAGACAGCACTTGTGTAAGATGTGACCAGCTAAATGACTTACTCAGCCTTGTGGTTGACCTGAAGGAGGAGGTGGAGGAGCTGAGGAGCATAAAGCAATGTGAGAGAGAGATTGATTGGTGGTACTAAACTCTGTCGGCTCAAAGATCTTGGCAGCCAGCTGAGACTCCACATGGAGCACATCACTCCCTGCTGCCTTGCAAACAGGTGGCAGAGGGGAACCGACAGGCAGATAGTGCTCCTGCTACAGTGAGCCCTCTATCCTTTCCTCCCCCTAGCAACAGTGGTGAAGAACTGGGGGGTGTGGGGTAGTGGCAAAAACAGTGTAACTCTCTCCCAGAAAGACATCAAGTTGATGTTCACCAGACAGTGGTGGACCCCCTGCCCTGCCATTGCTGAGCACAGCAAGGCAATTTGAGAGAGGAGGAGGAGTGGAAATGGATGCTTAGCAAAGTGGGTATCCCCCATTCTGACCATCTTCGATTCCCCGGATGCCTCTGCAAAATAGATTTGAGGCCCTGGAACTCGAGGGAGAGATGAGTGAGGGTGTGGAGGAGGTCCACCCATGAGGTTGCCTCATGTGAAGTGATCGACCCCATGCCTCAAGACTGCCTCCACCCAGAAGGACAGAAGGGTGGTTGTCATAGACAACTCCCTGCTGAGAGGAACGGAAGGCCCTATGTTGTGGCCTGGCCCTACCCATAGGGAGGTATGCTGCCTCCCTGGGGCATGGGTCAGGAACATTTCTAGGAAACTTCCTGGACTGGTTTCCCCTTCTGATTATTACCCCTTATTGATAGTCCAGGCTGGCAGTGATGAAGTCACTGAGAAAAGCCTGAGGACTATCAAGAAAGACATCAGAGGACTGGGGCAGGTAGTTGATGGAAAGGGTGTGCAGGTGTTTTATTCTTCTGTACCTTCAGTGGGCAGGATACTGAGAGGATCCAAAACAACCACCTCATAAATAAATGGCTTAGAGGTTGGTGCAAACACAGGAGTTTTTGTTTTGTTTTTTTTCTTGACCACAAGGGAATTTACTTGTCACCTGGCATGAAGGCTGCAAATGGAATTAGCCTGTCTCTTAGGGGTAAGAGGATCAGGAACTGGCAGGACTCATTGAAAGATCTTTAAACTAGGTATGAAGGGGGAAGGGAGGAAAATCAGGGCTGCTTGGGTTGAGCGGGTTCTTCGAGGGCTCATACCAAACTTGATGGGTGATGACGGTGAAATACAAAGGGATGGACTGGGACAGGGGGGGTGTTGGGGATGCTGCTGTTCTAGGGGATCCTAGATCTTCTATAATGGTGATGAGATGGAAATCCCAGTTGAAGTGCCTTTATACCAATGCATACAGCCTAGGAAATAAGCAGGATGAGTAGGAAACAATGATGCGCTTGGAAAGTTATGACCTTGTTGCTATCATGAAAACATGGTGGGATGATTCCCATAACTGGAATACCACCATTGAGGACTATCGGCTCTTTAGAAGGGATAGGCAAGGTAGGAAGTTTAGGGGAGTTGCCCTCTATGTCAAAGAGTGGATAGACAGTGGGGAATTTCCTCTGAGAAACAGTCAGCATCAGGTTGAGAGCCTGTGGGTTAGAACAAGTGACGGGACTAACAAAGGCCAGCTGGTGATAGGCATATACTACAGGCCATGTGATCAAGAGGAGACTTTCTTGCTACAGATGTGGGAGGTATCGTGTCACGGGCTCTTGTCCTGATGGGGGACTTCAACCATCCAGATATCTCTTGGAAAGACCACACGGTGAGCTGGAAGAGGTCCAGGAGGCTCCTGGAATCCATTGATGATAACTTTCTTCTCCAGGTATTGGACAGATTGACCAGAGGTGAAGCGTTGCTGGACCTGCTGATCACCAATGCAGAGGAGATCATTCAAGGCGTTAAGATTAGAGGCAGCCTGGGCTGCAGTGAGCATGCCCTGGCTGAGTTTGTGATCTCAAGGGATGTGGGCCTGGTGAAGAGTGGTGTCAGGACCCTGAACTTTGGGAGAGTGAACTTTAAGCTGTTCAATGGACTGTTGGCCGAGATCCCCTGGGATGCTGTCTTTAAAAACAAAGATGTTGAGGAGAGCTGGCTTCTCTTCAAGGATGCCTTCCTGAGAGCGCAAGAACTCTCCGTTCCTCTGAACAAGAAAGCGGGCAGAGGAGGTAGGAAACCGGCATGGCTCAGCAAGGACCTGCTGGGCACGCTCTGGAAACAAGGGTGTGTCACCTGGGAAGAATACAGGCATGCCGTCCAGACTTGCAGACGTGGGATCAGGAAAGCTAAGGTACTGGCAGAACTGAACTTGGTGAGGGACGTGAAAAGCAATAGGAAGACTTTCTACAGGTACATTACAGGTACATTACATACAGGTACACAGAAGAAAGAGCTCAAAGTGGGTGTACCTCCTTTGGTAAATGTAAAAGGAGAACTGGCTTCAACAGACGAAGAGAAGGCTGAGGTACTGAATGAGTCTTCACTGTCGGCCAGGATTCCAGTACTTCTCACGTCCCTGAGCTCTGCATCCCTAAACCTCTGGGTGAGGACCGGGGCAGTAAATCCCTCACCACTGCCTCATGAGACTGAATATGTACAAGTCTATGGGGCTGGATGGTGTGCATCCCAGGTTTCTGAAGGAGCTGGCTGAGGTGGTTGCTGAGCCACTCTCCATCATATTTGAAAAGCCATGGCTGTCAGGTGAGGTCCCAGATGATTGGAGGAAGGGTCACATCACTCCCATTTACAAGAAAGGGAGCAAGGAGGACCCAGAGAACTGCAGGCCGGTGAGTCTCACCTCTGTGCCTGGGAAGATCCTGGAACAGATCGTCCCGGATGACATGCTTGATCACATGAGAAATGAGCGGGTGATCTGTGACAGCCAGCATGGCTTGTAACAGATTATTCTTTTACATCACTGTCTCAAAGCTTGCTGAGGACACAGATGAACAAGTCCAAGCAAGTCCTGGACAAGGTTTGAGAAATCCTTTGTCTGGAGAACACTGATGGACAAGTACTGAGCAAGGGTTATGAAATCCTTTGTCTGAGGTACACAGATGGATAAGGCCAGGTGCAATGAGAGAGGGATAAACTGCAGCTTAATAGCCGTGAAGCGGTCTTTTGTATGGGATTATCTCGAGGAAGATGGCCATCTCAGTAGGTGCTGCACATGACTCTTGCTCAAGCATTGAGGGATGTCACAAAGGCAGGAGAAAAAGGAGGATAAAAGAGGAATCGAAAACCATGAGATTTAGGATTTCTGGCAACAGATTCCTCATGAAGAAGAGGTTTCTGCCATGAGAAGCCTCACAACCTGCCTCTCTCCCTCCTGGACTTGCTCTGTGCTCTACCAGCATGCTGAAGAACCAAGGTGTCTGCCATCAGATTTCTCACTACGGCATTCCTGCATGCTGATGGACTCTCCTGGGCCTGCTACCTGAGTCCTGCTGTTTTCCTCTGCATTGGCTCTGCGGCTTATTCCTGCTTCCTGCTTGCTGCCCAAGGCCAGCCACGCTGCTGCTGCTCTTCCTCCCCTGCTGCTTTTGCCTCGGACCTTCGGAACGTCGTGCAACAGGACCGCTGGTGGTGACTATCCCCACTTTACGCAATTCTGGCTTCTTTCCTATCTTTTCTATCACCATCTTTCCCTTCCCCATCTCCCTGGTTAGGATTTATAATGAACTGGTTGGACCAAAATTTGAACCGTTGTTTCTTAATCTCACGCCGGGTATACAGATATTAAAAGAACCTCATCTCCCTCCTATAAATTTGAGCTTCACCAGGGGAAGGTCATGCTTCATGCAATCTGGTGGCCTTTTATGTTGGAGTGATGGCACTGGTGGACAAAGGGAAGGTGACCGATGCCATTTACCTGGTCTTGAGTAAGGCCTTTGTCACGGTTCCCCCACCACATCTTTATGTCCAAATTGGAGGGATGTGGATTTGATGGGTAAACCACCCAATGGATAAGGAATTGGTTGAAAGGATGGCCATCAATGGCTCTATGTACAGGTGGAGGCTGGTAACAAGTGGTGTCCCCCAGGGATCTGTCTAGGGACAGGAGTTCTTTAACATCTTTATCAGTGACATCGATGATGGAATCAAGTGAACCCTCAGCAGGTTTACTGATGACACCAAGCTGAGTGGTGCGGTCGACACGGTGGAAGGAAGGGATGCCATTCAGAAGGACCTCAACAGACTTGAAAGGTGGGCCTGGGTGAGCCTAATGAGGTTCAACACAGCAAAGTGCAAGGTTTTGCACTTGGGCCGGAGGAATCCCAGGCATCCATACAGACTGGAAGGAGCAGTACTTGAGAGTAGCCCTGCAGAGAAGGACCTGGGGGTCTGGATGATGAAAAGCTTAACATGAGCCAGCAGTGTGCTCTTGTGGCTCGGAAAGTAAATAGTATCCTGGGCTCCACCAGAAGAGAGGTGGCCTGCAGGGACAGGGAGGTGATTGTCCCCCTCTACTCTGCTCTTGTGAGGCCCCGTGTGGAGTACTGTGTCCAGGTCTGGAGCCCCCAGTGCAAGAAAGACAGATTTTGGAGAGGGTCCAGAGCAGAGCCCTCCCCTACAAAGACAGGCTGAGAGATCTGGGCTTGCTGAGCCTGGAGAAAAGAATGCTGTGGGGTGACCTCATTGCAGCATTTCAATACCTAAAGGGAGCCTACAAACAGGAGGGGAATCAACTCTTTGAAAAGGTTGATAACTGCAGGACGAGGGGAAATGGTTTTAAGTTGAGGGAGGGAAGATTTAGGTTGGATTTCAGGGGAAAGTTCTTTACAGAGAGAGTGGTAAGGTACTGGACCAGGCTGCCCAGAGAGGTTCTAGATACCCTGTTTCTGGAGGTGTTCTAGGCCAGGTTGTATGGGGCCCTGGGCAACCTGGTCTAGTATTAAATGGGGAGGTTGGTGACCCTGCCTGTGGCAGGGGGGTTGGAGCTTTGTGATCCATGAGGTCCTTTCCAACCTGGGCCATTCTGTGTGTGATTCTGTGTGACTCTCAGTTTAAAGCTTAGAGACTGTGAAATCAGAAAATGAAATTGATTATGAAGTTTTATATATCAGTCTTTATTTTTGATCCTGGAGTGGACTGATCTCTTTTTAAATCTATGTTATGCTGTATTACATTTAGCTGAAAAACCCTTGGGAAATAGATTGCTCATATATAGGCAACAGTAGAGATCATATTTAGGCTGATCTCAACCTACACATGCTCCCCTCAGTAGTGGAAGGCCATGGAGCTTTCTCTTCTCCAAGCTGAACAAGTCAACTTCCTCAACCTTTCGTCATGAGGGAGGGTCTCCAGTCTTTTGATCACTTTGCAGCCCTCTTTTGACCTGTTCCAACAGGTCTGCACCCTTCCTGTGTTAGAGCCCCCAGGCCTGGCTGTACTACATACGGGGCCTTAATAGGGAGGGGGGGGGATGGGACAATCTCCTTCCTCGTCCTGCTGACTAGCTCTCTTTTGTTCCAAAATTCTTTCCTAATATATATATATATATTTTTTTTGCTTGTTTTATCTCTGCTGAGCACTGTGTAGACAACTTGGGAGGATGATTCACAGAGCATGCACATATTACTAGAACCACACGGACACTAAGATCATTTTCCTGAAGTTGCGTCTAGTTGTAAGTATGTTACTCTGTAAGTATGCTCCTGAGATAGAATATATGCATTGTAAAAGATCTGATATGAAGATCTGCAAGTTAATAGAAATCCAACACAATTTATACAATATGTAATACCAGGTAGATAGTTTGGACAGCTTAGATTCAGTATATCTATACCTTTGCTATGGTCACACAAGTAATGGACCATCAGGTTAACTGGTCAACTGGAGCACAGCCTACAGCCAGCCTTATAACTCTAGGTCCAGTCTCAAAAGCTTTATTGTTTGTTTTGCTAGATTTTAAGCCCCTGAACAGCACAATCTGTGAGTCACATTAAGTTAGCAGATGAAACTAGTCTAGTCCTAATTGTGGAGGTTATTCCCAGTCAGACCTTTTTGTCTAAAGCCACAAAAATTTATCTTCAAAAAATGAACTAGACAGTCTAGTTGATTTGGTTTTGCATATACACTGGCTTGTTTTTAAAATGCAAAAAGCTGAGGAGAAAATGGAGCACTCAGTCATTAACCAGCTAAAGGATAATCACTGCTAAGTGAGAAGGAAGAAAAAATGCTTCAAAGTTAGGAAAAAAGCTGACTTACTCAACATTAACACAAGATTTGTAATGACGAAATGTTAACATATTTAAGTTCAGATTTTGTTTGTTTGCTCTGTAGTATCTGACCAGATAGGAAGGTTCATTAGAGCTGTGATGCCTCCCATGCTAGCATGTGGCTCTAGAAATGCCACAAAGGCAAATTTCTCTGGCTTGAGAGCAAATTTATGAAACCTCAGGCTCATCTTAACTTCCTGAAGATTTCTTGCCATTAGACAAAACAACTGTAAAGGGAAGGATTTAGTCCTGCTCTTATTTTTTGTTTTATACTTTGAATAAGGAAAAGTGATCCCAGAGGGATAGAGGAAGACTTAATTAAGAACAGGGTGTTATAAAGCATGTGAAAAATTAAACCAGAAGAGTAGTTTTCTGTATGGGGAAGACTTCCTGTGCAATTCTGTAGCGCAATGCATTATGTATTATTGTTACTAAGCAAAATTATTATTTTATAATTATGCTTGTATACAAGTACATAGTATTATATATAATCATTTATAATTATAATCATGATTATATTTAATGATTGCATCCATTATTATGAAAAGTCAGAATATTCACAAAACTAATCATTATTCAAATACTACTTTTCCCCTGGTTTTTGATCATGTGGATTAAGCCAAATACATTTTGAACATCTTGAAAATTCTGAGCAAAAACAGGTATTGAATAGTTGGAATACAATATCAGTTCTGTCACAGTATGGAGAGCAGGATATTGTTTTTACTGAATGTACTGCAAAAAGCTCTTCCTGGACTTGAATACTATATGGTGCCAATTTTTGCTGAAGATTTAATAGCTCTGTGTGGCAAATAAGGTATTTCTCCATCAAATTCTTGATAATATAGTGTTTATTCTCTGTAGTACGCTCTCAGTGGTTGAGATTATTGGATATATTATTTTACGTGTTTTCAAACTATTTTAGTTTCTCCTTCCTTTGTATGAAAAACAAGTATATATTCAACATATATTCTTGACTCGTGAGCCCTACCATGGGGTTTGACACAACTAGCTGAAGAAAATCTTTTATAAAGGGTATCTAAGCTATGCAATTAAGACAACGTGTCAGTGATGATGTGAGGAATATATAATCTCTGGAGTCACTCTTTCTTACTATGGGGAATAAATCACCTGCTAAACCATTAACAGTTGAGACAATACATTGATGAGAAATGTTGATTACTAATATATCTCAATGTGAATGTTGGTACACTAGTCCATAGCAGGAATTTCTGAAAAGATACATACCTTTCTGAAGGAAATTCAAACATTAAACTTCCCATTGCATCTTTAGTGATTATAATATTCAGTTTGTGTTCACTATCTTCTTTAAAATGAAAAAGCTTGTTAGTTTCCCATTTTTCTTTTTCTAAAATAGTAAAAGCAATTACAGTAGTTGTCATTCTTATAGAATAACTGACTGTCAAATTTAATTTGAAATGCAAGTCATTTTAACTCATGCAGTTCTTACATAGTTTAAAATTCCAACAGATCCTTTAAAGCTCTTGTATCAAAGATAAAGGAATTTTCATTCACATATATATTTTAACATGTGAATACAGGGTATTCACTTGCAAAATTAGAAGATTTTTAAATTGAAAAATTAAAATATTAAAAACTATACAGCCTTTCAAACAATATAAATTTCCATTTTTCTATAGTGCTACCTTTTGTGGATGTTTGAAATGCTTTTCACAAGACCAGAAGAATGAAACACATAACTGTATAATGTAAGTGTATCACATTGTCACTCTGAGACAGCTGATAGGAGGAAACCAAAATCTGTGCACAGAGACCTACCCAAACACTTTGCTGTTCCAGGAGTGGCAATGGGTTTATGTCTGTAGACTGCTTAAAGTGCAAGAAGAACACTATCAATCTACCATATGGCTGTGTTGCAGAATGCTACTACACCAATATGTTTTCCATGCCCTTTATTCTTTTAAGAATTGCCACCTGTTATGAAATTTTGTTTGTAATTGGATGTTGTTTATGCTCTTCCTGTAGGAAAAAAAATCATTAAAGCAGATTTTCAGTGATTAATGATGGTTAATCTTTATCTCTTCTCTTCTTGAGTGAGAATCTGTATTATTAACCTAGAAGTATATAAGAAAGAAAGCAACATTGCCTAGGGAATCATTCAGGCTGTTTTCTGTGTCTTGAAAGAAGTGGAAAAATTTGTTTTGCGCTTTCTCAAAAAAATTTACTCTCACACTGTCTTTCTTTTCATAAGTATTATTCAGTGCAGCATGCATTTTTGTTTAAATGGTGCTCCTTGCAGCTACCTCAACAGTCTCTCTCCAAGAGTAACTTCTCACAAATTCTTCAGAATCACACGAGGAGCTTTATGAAACATTATTATAAATTAATTGCTCTAACATATCCCTAATGATTTTCAATTTGTTGATAGATTGTGTCCTGAAGCATATAATTCCTTGGAGCAAATAATTTAAAAACTGATGTTTTCATTCTCTCTCTGTATGCATTTTCACTATCTGTGTGTGGTGGACTGAGCCCAGCCAGAGCTAATAATCCACCCTGTCACTTACTCACTCCCTTGTACCACATTGGGCTAAGAGAACTGGAAAACAAAAGCTGACAATTCATAGGTCAAGATTACAACAGCTGATCTGGGTTAAGCCTGGCAGGCCACTAAGCACCACACAGCCATTTGCTCAGTCCCATGCAGTGGGATAGAAGTGAAAAAATTCATGGGTCAGTGTAAAGACAGTTTAATAGGCAAAGCAAGGAGAGGATTTCATTCATTGCTTCCCTTTGTCTTGCAAGTATTTGCCAGTTCCAGGAAAGCAAGGTTCATTACATCTAACACTTACTTGGGCAGAAAAACACTTACATCACAGACATAACATTCCCTCTTACCTCCTTTTTTTGGTAGATCTTGCTGAGCATGGAATCATGTAGAATGGAGCATCAAGAGTTCCTTCAGTCAGCTGTCCTGGCTGTGTCTCTCTCAAGTTTCTAGCCCAACCTCCTTGCTTCATTGGAGAGTCAGACTCTGTCAAGACCGTTTCAGTCACTACTCCGTGATATAGCAAAGGCTGCTGTGAAAGTTGTAAATTCTGCCCCAGTTGGGGCACAGTACACTGTGTTAATGGCTCACTTATCTTGGAAATCCACAGCACTGTTGTCTGTGGTTCCCTCTTAGGAAAATGCTACTTAAAAAAAAAAAAAAAA
>QGNR01000033.1:8659074-8672803 GCA_003435085.1 Syrmaticus mikado
AAAGCAAAAAAAGTTTACAAAAAAAAAAAAAAAAAAAGATAATTATGTGATTAGGACCACCAAAATAAATTAATATTAATCATTTAGAAACAAAACAGAAATATTTTGGGACATAGTATAAGCATTACATGCATCAGCATCTGTCTGCATCTGATTCAACGATCCGAGTAAGTTGACGCTCTGCTTTCTATGCAGGTGAGGTACCAGAGAAGTATGTTTTTCCAGATGAAGGGCAGCAGGAAAAGTCTGTGTTAGGCTGTTAATGGAAGAAGAGCAGTTGCCCAGTATGGGACCTGCCTCATCCTTGGCTATCATTTTTCAGTCCTTGAGCATGCCTGTGAGAAATGTAACCTCTTTCTGCAGAGTAGATGTTGCATTTTGGGGTAGCATGTGTCCCGTCAGTTCCCTCTTGTGTCCTCTTGCAGAGCTGAGGCCTTGTGGCATGCTGTCAGGCTGGTTCACCCTGTCAACAGTATGGGAAGGCGTCTTCGTCCCATCTGAAAGCTCAGTTCTCTAGAGGTTGGTTGAATATTAGGAAAAAATTTCTCATCAGAAAGAGTGATAGGCTACCCAGGGAGATAGTTAAGTGACCCTTCCTGTAGGTGTTCCAGAAACATGAGGATGTGGCACTTAAGGAGACATGGGCACTTGGTTGGCATGGTGGTAATGAGTTGACAGTTGAACTAGATGGCCTTAGAGGTCTTTTCCAACGATAAAGATTAAATGATTCTATGATTAGATGATTTGAAACATTTACAAAGACTAGAAACCTCATAGCATTGATAACATCACAGTAACTTAAAGGAACTTTTCATTAGAACAAAGACAATGTTACAGGCAGAAGAAGAATTTAATACTGACAAGAAAGTAAATCAAGCATTTTTGCTTTTAAAGTGGAAGGACAAGGAGAAAATAGGAACTACCAATGATAAACTGGAAAAAAAAAAATCAAAATTTACAATAAGGAGTTTGTTTTTATTAAACAAATGTATGATATTATACATAAGGGCAAACGTAAAACTTATAAGGTGCTGTTGTTGGATACCTTTTGGTACGAAAAGGAAATGTACTGAAATGCAAATTCTTCATACCCCGTGCATCGTCAAGAGTATATTAACTGCAAAGAATCAGATACCATCACCCTTCAAGATGAGATCAGGTCTTCTGAAGATAAAGTATTTTGGCATTCTAGAAGAGTACTGAAGAAGGGTCTATGTCTCACATTCCATAACCTTGTCACAGTTCCTCTGTGTGAAATTAGAATAAGAATATATCTCTGGAAATCACCTTGCATTAAATTATATTTTTGTCCAGTGTAGGAAAAAAAAAATCAGAAATCTCTGCTTGTAAACACAAGATAAAATAATTGTGTTTATGATTTTCTTCAGCTTTCAAAGGAGAAATGTTCAGAAGTGATGTGTGATGCCAAATATATATTTCTTTATGCTTTATATATCAGCCGGATTATGCTAGATGCCTTTAGAAATATAGAAAATACATTTGTGCATGTTCAACAGCCCCTTTGGGAAACACTGCTTTCTCAAACTGTCATTTGGGCTCTGCTCAGTGCATGAGGTGTTTTACAAAAAGCAAAACAAAAATATGTATACATTTTGAGGGCATACAACTTACTGATGTCTACACAGATGACATTTTGATCTAGTAAAAGCAGAAAATCATAGCCAGAGACTCTAAGCAGCATTTGAATGAAGGAAAAAAAAAAAAAAAAAAAAAAAAAAAAAAAAAGAGAGAGAGAGAGAGAGAGAGAATAATTAACAGGGGAGAAAAAAAAAATATTACAAATATGCAACAGTATGTTTTGGGTTGTGAACTACTCAATTAAATTTGCATCAAGTCCAGCTGTCCTAGTCAGAAAAACAAAAGAACTAAGGTATCAGAGGGAATAATTTAATGAGAAATTTGGAAACAAAAGGGATTTAAAAGGCCCTAATAGTGATGTGCTATGAAGGCACTCCCCAAACTATATTTTCCACTGTTACATCCAAGAAAAGAAGTATTGCAGTCAGAAATAGTAGTGTTTCTGTCAAGAGCTGAAAATAACATTACTCTTTTACACAACCCATCTAATATCATAAGAAACTCCAGAATAAATTGAACATTGCTGTTTACTTCAGATGCCAGACTGACAGTAAATTTAATCAATGAATTTAATTTATATTTAATATAATCAAATTCAGCATAATGCAGCATTTATTATTAACTTATTTGGCTAACTTTACTGAGAATTAATATGTTGGGACTGATACTCTGCAACAAAGTATTCTAAAGAGCTTTTAAAATCCAACCAACCAAGCTAGGTTTAAATATATTTTACACAATGGCAAAGAGCTGGAATGGAAGCACCCAGTGTAGCTGACTTTCATCTACCTCTTCAACGGTATCATTCCAACATCCAGTTTTCAACCATCCTATAGCAAGGGGGGTTGAAACTAGATGATGTTTAAAGTCCCTTCTAATCCAAACCTTTCTATGATTCTATGGTTAGCAAGCAAGGGATGTCCATGCTTAGTGCATTTCTTACCTCTAACACAGAATCATTTTTTTATTAATTCCATTGCTTTGGAAAACAGCTGACATTCAGTCTGGCTGAGAGAACGAAGATATTTCTGAACTGATTTCAATAACTTTTCCTATTGACAGCCAGCTTGCAATGAATGAAACTGAATAATCAACTACTCATGTCTGAAATAGCTGTACGCCTGAAACACATCTTGAACTTGTATTTCAGATAGATTTGGAGCTATGAGTACATTAATATTTGGAATAATTTTAGAGAAACCTCTCAAATCTTGATTGCTGAACTTTTATAAGGTAAATCAATTACTTTGAAGGAGATACATTCGTACCGTTTCCTTGCTACAGCTAGGAGCTGTTTAACTATATTCATTTGCATTTTTCTGAGAACATCTTTTCCTTTGGAGCTTGTACTTTTAAGCATTGCCTTTCCCGTGATCAATTTACAGCAAGAGTTCAGGTTGCATGATTTTGAAATTATTGAATTGAACAGCATTTCCTTGAGAGTGTTTATGTTTCTAAAACACCTAAATACTGTTGTTACCAATTACTCTAGTCATTTCCGCAGAGCATGGACTCTGGGCTGGGCTGCTTCTAAGGAACCAAAAATATAATTATTACTACTATTTTTAAGTAATTCCATTTTCAATAGGCTTTCATTAACTTAGAGTGAAGTATGTCTGTCAGTACAAAGCATGTTTGCTCTACAAGTAAAAAAGATTTGAAAACTGTCTTTTCTGTATGAATCTCTCCATGATTTGATAACAAAGGAAAAAAAATATGTTTTCTATTTCCAGAGCTATACTTTACTGCTAGCACAATCTGCGTGGGGAAGATTTTTCTTTACTATTCTATAATTCTGTTTAATAACTCTAAGAACTATCAGAATGTTTTTAAAATATACTGCTATCAAAGACAAAGCATGATTAAAAGTGAAAATAAGTATATGACAAATTATTTGTATTGTTACAATCTGCTTGCTACATCTGACACAAAGCATGCATAAGTGATCATCATAAAATTAGCAGTGAAAGTTTTAATTCTGTAATAAAAATGTGAAAATCCTCAGCACAAGTGATACTTTATTAAACCAATAGAATCATCATGCGTGCCTAAATTCAAATAATTTTATAAATTACTATGTTGTAAAAATTGCTTCTTATGCCTGTAATGTCACTATCACAACATTTTATGAGACATTTTGATCCAATTCCATTGCTTTTAGTAAATTAAATATATTTCTGAATGCATCTTGATTTTGTTTCTGCTACTTCTCTTATTTCCACTAAAAATAAGTCATGCAAAAACTTGTAGTAGTAATTTTTAGGTAAGATCACAGAATTGTAGGTGTTAGAAGAAACCTCTGGAGATCATCTAGTCCACCCCCACTGCTAAAGCAAGTCCCCTACAGTAGCTTGCAGAGAAGTGTCCAGGTGGGATTTTAATATCTGCAGACAAGGAGACTCCACAGCCTTTCTGAGCAGCTTGCTCCAGTGCTCTGTAATCCTCAAAAGGCATGCTGCTGGCTAATGGTCAACCTGTTGCAAATTTCTGAGAGTGGACTCTATCCTTTCACCCAGGACATTGATGAAAATATTAAACAAGACCAGGCGCAGCACCACTATGTTCACTTGGGGAACATAGCTACGTACAGGCCTCCAACTAAACTCTGTGCTGCCAATCACAACCCTCTAAGCTCTGCCAGTCAAACAGATCTCAAGGCATCTCATTGCCTTTTTTGAAGACTAGAGTGACTTTGGTTTCCCTTCAGCCTCCAACTACCTCTCCCATTCTCCATGATCTTTCAAAGATGATTGGGAGTGACAATATCAACAAGTAAAATAATATATCTGCTTTTAAAAATATAAGTTTACGATGTGGATTCTATACATATTACTAAAAAATTGACAAGAAAAAAAAAGATGTCTGGTTGTTTCCTTGTCCTGACAGATTCCCTCTGGATGGTGGGTAATATAAGAGGGCAGGAAAGTTACCTCCCTGGTTGAGCTGTGCACTCAGCCAGGATGTGGTTCTGGATTTCAGGGCAGGACAAATACAGAGACGGAGGCAGAGAGATGTTGCAAATTGGAAATTTCATTGAAAAACAGAGAAGAAAGATTGATCTGAAGAAGTGCATACGTATGTGATACAAAGATAGTCATCAGTACTCCCTTAAAAAGGAAAGAAATTAATCAGAATGTCCTTAGGTAAACATCAAAATTATTTTCTGAACCACATTATAAATATCTGTTCCTTTTGACTGGCTGATTATAGAGCTTAGGGTGACTAATAGATATTTAAGCAGGACTGTATCAGTATATATTATTAGATTTTATGGTTACCATTTAGTAAATGCCTAGGAAGAAAAGGAAGCAGACACACAGAGACACTGTCATGTCTGAGGTGACAAAACAAGTTTCTCAGAAACCAATAGAAGAGAGTTTGCAGTTTGGTATTCTCACTTTTTTCTTTTCCCCCTTTCCCCCTTTCCTTCATTCCTCCTTTCCTCCTCTCCTCCTCTCCTCCTTTCCTCATTTCCTTTCCTCCTTTCTTTCATACTGAGAACTTATTATGTTATTACACGCTCCGTGGTCTTTGAAGAACATCAGATGCTTTGAGTGACAGGAGGAAACTTGACAGCATTTGGCTTTCTATGTAGCCTTTTACAATTTGTGAAACCACAACAAGTATATGCTTCATCTGTGTACTTTGTCTAAAGTAGTTTGACATGAATGTCTCCAGAGAGACATTCAAAGAACTAAAGAATTCCCTCACTAGTTTCAAAATAATGATAAATAATGATACTCTGATGAACATCAGACTAGAGCAGTGTTTCAATAATGACCTCTTTGATGAAAAAGAGAACATGATTATTATAGTAGATGACATGAAGCAGGGATGAACAGTTAGGACGCTGAAGGACAGAATTAGGACTTCATGACAAATTGAAGAAATGGCCTGGAAAATAGAGATAAAATTAAATAGGGACATGTGCTTTTTCATAAGCTTAGACAGAGTATTGATTAGGTACTTAGCAGTGAGAGGCAAACTTTCTAAGGCATCTGTTAGGATGTATGAATAAGGTTTTATCATTTAAAATACAAGCAGTAATGTTTCCAGTATTCTGCACCTGGAATTGCAAGAAACATCTGAGCTGTGGACACTCCCAAGAAATGATCTAACAAGCTGATGTAGAAAAGAAGGGAATCATATTTTTGAAGCACAAGATTTAATAAAAGAAGATAAAGGCAATTACAGCAACAAAGAATTTGGTGAGACACAAACTTTTTAAGGTAAAAAATAGTGATACTTTTTTTGCACATGCAGGTGGAACAGCTTAAAAATATAGAAATACACTTGACTGATTTTGTACCTCTCTGAATTACATGTGCTTTATAATTAAGAATTAGAGTTTTTACTGAGTGTATGAATTTTTCCAGTGCACACAGCTCTGCAATCAACCACCACTTTCTTTTAGAAGGCTTCTTTTGTATGTTTGTTAACTGAGGGATATCTTCTCACTGTTTTTAAACTTAATAATTCACAGTGATTGGCAATTTTGAAAGTTTCATCTCTGTGTTCTAAAATTATTTTTTTTTATGAGAGTCTCAGTTTTTAATTGTGCTGTGCATCTATTTCCTAAAACTTTGAAACCATTATGGTTTTCAAATATGCCATTAAAAAGTTTATATATAAAAATGATTGTAGCAACACATAGCAGAGCTCTCTGAAACTATGGGGGGTAGATCCCCAAATCCCAAAATGAAATTCTTCAACCAATTTGCTTTCATATTCAAATGCTAAATTTAGTCTGAGTGTACCTGTGGAAGTTGTGGGTTTTTCCTCAGTGGAAAACAGTTTAAGAAACTTTTGTCATAGTGATGAATGTTCTTGCTTCTAAGAGTTATTTTCAGTCCTTTGATTTGCTATATTTATTCTACTTATTACGAAAAACAGGGGGAATGATGAAACAGAAGTTCCTGTATGTGAGATATGGGTATACAGAGAACTTTTTTTCATTTATAAGTGGCAAAATGGCAAACAAGGATCTTCTTCTATAAAGAATGGGCAAAGATAATGGATGAAGAGATAATCCAGAAGAAATTATAGAATGTCTGTGCTCAGGAAAAGAATTGGATGACCATTAATTAATTAATTGATTATGAAGCGCTCAACGGGCCTTTACCTGTGGGTAAAAAATGCAATCAGTCCTGCAGAGGCTACTTGAGTGGCCTGCCAGGCAACCAGCCCTGCTTCCAGCCACCAAACCTGCTGCTCTTCTTGAAGCTGCCATTGTGCAGTAATCCTTGGCTTGCATTCTGTGGCTGTTTCTCCAAATCAGGCAGCTCCTTGGCCATCGCAAGCTGCCAGCACCAGGCATCCTGCCACTGCTCTTATATGTGACTCTGCTCATCAACAGGCATATTGAAGCACACTTTCATTTTTCACTTGAGGAAATGCATCACAGATATCTTGCCATCTATTTCCTCACTGTGCTGCTCCTTCAGGCTTCTCCAGGCTTAGCTCATGGAATGCATCTCTATAGAGCACTGTAGCAGCATGGTCACAAAGCCTGCAGTTGAGTAAGGAGCACTGCTGTATGGGAGATGCCCCTGAAATATGGGCAAGAGCTGCCACCAGGGCATCAACTGCCCCTTTCTCCTCTATGAGCTCTCAAACTGACTGCCTAAAGTAGTCTATCACAGAAAGAGGTGGTTGACATGCTGGAAGGCTGTGCTGCCATCCAGTGAGACCTAGACAGGCTGGAGAGTTGGGAGAAGTGTAATGAAATATAACAAGGGCAAGTGTAGAGTCCTGAATCTAGGCAAGAACAACCTCAGGTACCAGTATAGGTTGGGGACTGACTTGTTGGAGAGTAGCATAGGGGAAAGCAACTTGGGGGTCCTGATGGGCATCAGAATGACCATGAGCCAGTACTGTACTCTTGCAGTCAAGAAGGCCAATGACATCCTGGAATATATTAGAAGGGGTGTGTAGTAGGTAGAGAGAGGTTCTACTCCCTCTCTACTCTGCCCTGGTGAGACCGCATCTATAATATTATGTCCATTTCTGTGCCCCTCCATTCAAGAAGGGCAAGGAACTGCTTGAGAGAGTCCAGTGTAGAGCCACAGAGATGATTAAATTAGTGGAGCACTTCCCTTATGAGAAAAGTGATCTGGGTCTCTTTAGCTTGGAGGAGACTGAGTGGTGAACTCATTCATGTTTAAAAATATGTAAAGGGTTTATTTCAGGAGGATGGAGCTTCTCAGTGACATCCAATGATAGGACAGAGGTACAAGCTGGAATACAGGAGATTCCATATAAATATGAGAAAAACTTCTTTACAGAAAGGGTGACAGAATACTGGTACAGGCTGCCCAGAGAAGCTGTGGGATCTTCTTATCTGGAAACATTAAAAACCTGCCTGGATGCATTCCTTTGTGACCTAATCTAGATGTTCC
This sequence comes from Syrmaticus mikado, assembly GCA_003435085.1. Classification (NCBI taxonomy): domain Eukaryota; kingdom Metazoa; phylum Chordata; class Aves; order Galliformes; family Phasianidae; genus Syrmaticus; species Syrmaticus mikado. The sequence continues at coordinate 8,667,072 of QGNR01000033.1, forward strand.
TGCTTGTAAGAGATTATTCTTTTACTTTAGACACTGCTCTGGCAGGGGGATTTGACTTGATGATCCTTTGAGATTCTGTGATTCAGTGGAAGTGAAAAAGAGCCAATCTAGTTGAAGAAAGAGAAAATAAGAAACAAGTGGCAAACTCCATTTTACAAATTAGTTCAATCAGTTTGATGAGAAAGACAGAACAGAAATTAAAGAGAAGGATGAGAAATATCTTCACCAAAGTCTGACGATCAAGTCATCTGATTACCTTCGGGGTATGAAACTTAAAAAAAAGAAGACCATCGACGACTTTTCTTCTGGGTGGAAATATGAATACACTAAATGCAACACCAGATGATGTAAAGGTTATATTCAACAACTTTGTATTTAATTTATCTATTTTATTGAAAGGAGTTGTATCTTATTTTCACATTCATTTCCATACCTGGTTCTTATTCCCTTTTTTTTCTTTTTTCTTTTTTTTAATTGTTTTCTCTCCTGAACTTTTCACATTCATATGCTTCACTTACTTTTTTTTTCTCACATGCAGACTTACGATTTTAGTGTTCTATTTGACAGCTCTTGCCTCTTAATATTGTCTTTCTTTAGCATTTCTCTAAATACTCTGTTTCTCCTCTCATCATCCTTTAGTTCTCATAGTCAGAAATCAGTGCAGTGCCTTTTATAGGTACTCTATAGTGCTATTTTCCTTCTTTCTACTTACCCCTCTGTTTCAATATATCTTTTTACTATGTACTGCATTTGTTCTTATTTTGTTACTTCTGCCACTGACATTTTACTTGTTGCTTGTATTTCAGGACTTTATTTTCACTGCTAATTTAGCTACTTTCCCCATAAACTTTGAGGTATTTTCCAAAACAATCTTTCACAGCTGGAATACTCTCTTGCTTTATTCTAAGACTCTTTTTCATATTCTTCCTTTAGACTCATTGTACTTAACCCATACAAAAGACTAGATTTTTAATACAAAGTTAACTCAACAGAACTTTGTATGCACTTAAAAAGAAACAACTGGACATTTCAAGACAATCCATCTCGTTCCCACAGGTAAGCATGAACATTTTTGTTACTTTTCGACATCCCTGATCTCTTTTCCTTATTATACTAATTGATGTATTGATTGGAATGAGATTACACATTCTTTGGTAGATGGATTGTAGGCGACCATAGTCTGTCCTGAGTTTGCTAAGATGCTATTTTTGCTCCAGCCTAGATAGGCCTCACAGTAGGACAGAAACTAATTCAAGTGGAGGCATGAGCACCTGCTAGTTAGTCTAGTGCAGCTGCTTAGAACTCAGTCTCTCAAAAGCTTTAATTATAAAAAATACTACAAACAGAAGTGACTCAGAAAATCACTGAAGCTTAGTTGGTATGCCTGATTCAGAAAATTCTTGGCAAAGAAAATGTGTTTTAATTTTGGAATGCAATTTGTGTTCAGATGAGAAAAGTCCATTTCCAAATTCACCTACAGGGTGAATACTACTGTGATTCCTCCACAACTACTTCCAACTTGCAAATAAAGGAATATAGACGGAGTATTTTTTTAGATTACTGAACTTTAATTTTTCACACCTCCTTCACGTACAGCTGGGGTGGTTTAAGAATTAGTAATAGGCATGATTAATTGCTTGACTTTTTGATGCGTGCAGGCATTCATACTATATAATTAGAGTTTTCACTGAAGTGGTTACATTATTTCAAATCTTACGTAGATGGAGGAGGCTTTTACTTCAAAGATTTCTCACCAACAGCAACTTCTCTGTGGAAGGTATTTTTCTTTGGAGTAGACATTTCCTAATTCAATAATATGAAGTTCAAAGTAACAAGTTATTTTTGATGCTTCACTTTAATATTTGAGGCAGTTATGATTTCCTAGTGTGCTAAGTCCTTATTCCTGAACAGATTTCCTAGGCTGTAAACAAAATATTTAACACTAAAATAATACCTGTGAAAATAGTAAGTTTATTCAGTACTGTCACTAGGGAACAAGAAACACTTGATGGCTTCACAGAATCACAGAGTGATTGAGGTAGGAAGTGATTTCTGAAGGTAATTTAGTCCAACATCTCTCCTCAAAGCAGGGATATCTAGAGCTGCTGTCAAGGTTCAAATGGCCTTTAAGTAATTTTGAGGTTGGAGACTCCATAACCTGGGCAACCGGTGTCAGTGCTCAGTAAGCTTAATTGTAAAGAGACATTTCCTGATATATTCAGGCAGAATCTCGTGTTTCAGTCTGTGCCCTTTGCCTCTGGTCTTGTCACTGGACAAGAGGGTACACTTAGCACCATTGTACAAGATGAATATGTTAAACGAGACTGGACCCTGCATTAATCCCTGCGGTTCGCTGTTAGTTACTAGCCTCCAGCTAGACTTCACACCACTGTCCACAGGGCTCAGCCATTCTGTTCATTCTTTATGTCCATCCATCAACATCTCGTCTACGCAGATCTTCTGAGGAACAGTACTGAAGGTCCTAGTTAGAAAATAACCACTGTTCTCCCCTCATCAATCTGAGTAGTCAATTCATTATAGAAGCTTATCAAGTTGTTTAAGCATGAGGTCCTCTTGGTGAATCCATGTTGACCATTTCTGATGATTTTCTTGTCCTTTTCATGTACCTGGAAATGATTTTCCGTATCATTTTTTAGCTACTTTACTCACTTCACAGGGATCAAGGTTAGGCTGACCATATATAGTTCTAATATATGGAACTGTATATGAAATATGTATATTTTATAGTTCCAGTCTCAGACAGTCCTGATCTCTCCTTGCAGAACACCCACATAATGCCGACACCTTGCCATTGACAATTAATACAGTTTGTGACTGTAACATGTATGAATGAATTTATTTTTTCATTGTTTGTCTCAGGGAGCATTGAAGAAGCAGGAATTAGATGCTGCTTATCTTTCTTTGGCTGCATTGATATGGCTGATTTATGAACCTTGTGTATCTAAGAAAGGAAAGATACAAGAATATCTTGTAGAGGAATACCACTGCTTGAGAAAAACAAGGAGGAGAAAAAGGAAAGGGTGAAGGAAGAAGGAAAAAAAAAGCAGGGGAAGAAAAGTTGAATAAAAGAGGTGAAGGTGAAAGAACTGCTAATTCCCTTTGTATATCAGAGGTAAATCCTGTCAGATCCCATGAACTAAATATGAATATTTAGTTGATGCAACTGTTCCATTTCAATTTTGGAGACCATAGATGGAAAGTCACTTTTCTCATGGTCATTCATCTCTGAGGACTGGGCCAAAATCTGTCTTTAGTATTAAAAAAATGAGAAATAATAATAATAATAATAATAATAATGGCAGTAAATATTTATGCCTTTTCTTTATCCATCCTCATCCTTACTTGTTAAGTAACTACCTACACCAAATATTTGTCCAGTGTTTTCCTTTGACCAGTTCTTGCTGTTAACATACTTTAAAAAGACTTTTTAAAGTTGTCTGACACCACACTAGCCAGTGTCAATTGAAGTTGAGCTTTCGATTTTCTTGTTTTCTCTCTGCAAATGTGAAGCACAGCTCTATAATCTATCTGTGAAGCCAGACTTTATGTCTAGACTTTGTATATATATATTTTTTTCTGCCCTAGTTCCAAGAGGAGTTCCCTGTTTGTGCATGTCGGTCTTCTGTCCTACTTGCTTGCTAGCAGCACAGTGGAATTGCTTGCTCTTGGGCTTTTAAAAGGTGATTCTTGAAGAGAGACCAATTTGCATGAATCCCTACATCCTTTAGAGCTGTTTCCCAGAAAATACTCCTTACCAGCTCCCTCGGAAACTTGAAGTTTATTTTCAAAGACTCCCTGGGAACTCTGCTGACCTTTCTTCCCATTGCACCAAAAATTTAGAACTCAGCAATTTCATGATCACTGACAAGGGGGAATGATTTTAAACTAAAAGAGGCGATATTTTGATTTTATTATTATTATTTTATTTTTATTCATAGCGGTTTGAGGCACTGGAACAGGCTGAACAGACTGTTCACAGAAGCTGTGGATGCCCCATTCTTGGAGATGTTCAAGGCCAGACTGGATGGGACCCCGGGCAACCTGGTCTAGTGGTTGGCAATTCTGCCTATGGCAAGAAGGATGGAACTAGATGTTTTTTAAGGTCCTTCCTAACCAAAGCCATTCTATAATTTAAGATAAACTATTCCACTATTCTCCCACTTGGGTAGAGCAAGTGGTTATGTGGTGCTTAGCTGCCTGTGGGATTTATACCATAACAGTTTATCACTGTCCACATTTTAATTTGCAGTAAATTACTCTCCTGAATTGGAGTCACTTTTTCTCGTGATAGTAAGTGTATTGGATTTACATGGCAGGATTTTAGCAGTTGGAGGGCTGCAGATCTGGCCTTTGTGAGAAGAATTCAGAAGTTCCCTGTTTTAGCTAAAATAGATTTTGAAAAGAGACCTGATGCTGTCCAAAGCTGAACCAATGCGCACCGATTGTGCTTTTATGATAGTAGATTTAATAGTGTGAAAAACTGTGAAACAGAAGATGAGAAAGGAGAATGAAAAAAGGTAGAGAGAAACAACTCTGTAGATAGAAAGTGAAGAAGGAGGAGGAACTGATGCAGGAAGTGAAGAGAAATTCCCCAGCAGCCAAGGAGAGGCCCATGGAGGAACAGACTGTGCCCCTGCAGCCCAAGGACACCACTTAGAGCAGATCTCCTCGTATTGCCAAGGAGGAGCTCATAGTGCAGTGTTGAATGAGGCCTGAAGGAGGAAAAACCCATGGATGCTCCTGAAGAAGCAGTCCCAGGCTGGAGCTGTCACCTGTGGGGACTTGTGTGGAGCAGCTCCCAAAGGATGGGCCACATAATATGAGGCTGTGTTGGAGTAATGCTTGAAAGGCTTCAGCCTATGAGGAGCCTATGCAGGATCAGTTTGGGAAGAATGACATCCAGTGAGATATACACCACACTGGAGCAAAGTTGGAGTGACAGGAGCAGCAGAGATAAAGTATCATGGACTATCTGCAACTTGCATTCCGTGTTCCACTGTGCTGCTCAGGAAGAACATAGAAGAGGGCAATAGGTGGGAATGCAGTTTTAGTTTGATTTTATTTCTCACTGCTCTGGTCTGTTAGTTGCTGGCAAACATTTGCATTAATCTCCCTTATACTGAGTCTATTTTGCCCATGACAGTAATTGGTGAGTGCTGTCTCTGTCCTTATCTCAAAACATGAATTTTTTAGTGTATTTTCTCCTCTGTCCTTCTGTGAAGGGGGAGTGAGAGAGTAACATGGTAAGGCTTAGCTTCCTATCAGTGTGAAACCACTACAGTAAGTGATCTCCCTGTCTTTATCTTGACCTGTTAGCTTTTTTATCTTACTTTTTCTATTGATGAGGGAGAATAAGAGAGTAGCTTAGAAGGCTTCTGGCAGCCAGATAAGATCAACACAGTTCATAGTCTATATCACAATTAGGCCCTACATATTCTTAGGAAAAAATAATAATAATAATAATTGCTAAACATATAAATAATTACTCATTTATAAATATATGGATTTCATATTGTCTATATTAAGGAAGTTAAAAAGTGTATTGTGTTAATAAGTAGCAAGCAGGTGAGAACAATCATTCTCAATATCATACAAGCCAAATTCTCATCTTCACTGAAGATGAGCAATTCATGCTTCTTGGCTCTTCCTGTTGATTACTTATAATCAGTTAACAGTTCAGGCTATGGAAAAAAAAAAAAAAAAAAAAAAAA
>QGNR01000033.1:8672941-8718644 GCA_003435085.1 Syrmaticus mikado
AAAATAAAATAAAATAAAATAAAATAAAATAAAATAAAATAAAAGGCTAACTTCAATTTTGGAGCTACATCTTTCATATAAATTCTGCTTTTTTCTGTCTTGAAGCATTTCATGTCTCCAATTACACAACAGTATTAGTTTTTACTTCCATCTGCCAATCATGAAGCTAGAAATCATGTTTGTACTTGCTAAGTATTCTGGGAAGGTAAGGATTAGTACTCTAATTTATGTTGACTTGCATCCCACTGAACTCAATTAAAAACAGTATTTATTTTGTTTCCAGGGGCTTTGAAGCTTGTTCAGAGGTATTACCTGTAGCACTTCTTAACTAGTAAACATCCAATTTTGTCACAATTCAACCAAGCAAAAATAAAATTGTTGTTTACTAGCATTATTATTTGAATATTTCTAAAAGTGCTTAACACTTGTTGTTGGTTTATTTTCTTGTTTGTTTGTTTTTTCCAGAAACCTAATTCTTTTAAAAAATCCCTGTAGGAGATACAGGAAAGTGTATGGGATTATTGAACTTCTTACTTTTCTCCTTATGGCATCATTTTTATGATTTCCTATAGCATAAAGGCTTCAAGACCGTTATTAACATACCATCTGTAAAATTTACTTGAACAAAGAATCACAGAATGATAAAATAATTTGGGTTGAAAGGGACCCCAAAGATCAAGGCCCTTCACATTGTACTGCTTTACATCCTTATCTCTAAACTGGAGAGAGAGAGATTTGAAGGCTGGGCTATTAGGTGGATAAAAAATGGCTGCAATGAGGTCTTCCTGGAGTCTTCTCTTCTCCAGGCTGAACATCCCCAACTCCTTTGTCCTGTCTTCATAGGAGAGGTGCTCCAGCCCTTTGGTCATCTCTGTGGACCTCCTCCTTCCCTGCAAGGCTTCTCTTAGTGAGTTATTATCTCTGTCTGGGTTTTCCTTGGTTGAACTGCAACACCCTGCATGTGTTCATGTCAAACCTCATTTGGTTTATGTAGGCCCATTTTTCAAGTTTGCCAGGATCCCTTTGGATGATATCCCTTGCTTCTGTTGTATCAACTGCACTATATTAAGTATAAGAAAATAATATATATCTAATTGAAACCTTTTTTTTTTTTTTTTTTTTTTTTTTTTTTTTTTTAACCACAATAGTAAGGTAAGTTCTTTAGGATACATTGATTTCTAACTCTTCATTTCATAAACCTTTAGCCAGTCACTCCTTTAAAGGAGACAAGTTCTATCCCCTTCAGAAAGCTAAAGTAAATGATCTGTACATAGGGAAATGCCATCAGAAAAGCTACCCACTGAAATTTAAACTTGTTTGATCCACTGTTGCAATGCTTTTAAGTTAGAATCATAGAATTAGAATTATTAAGGTTGGAAAAGATCTCTAAGTTAACCTAGTCCAAATGTCAGCCCGTCAGCATCAAGCCCACTAAACTATGTCCCTAAGACCTCAGAGACAGTGACTTCACCACCACCCTGAGTGTCCTGTTCCTTTACCTTACCACTCTTTCTGAGATTTTTTTTTTCCTAATATTCCCTGGCACAATATAAGGATATTACCTCTTTTCCTGTTGCTAGTTGCTTGGGAGAAGAGGCTGAGAGGTGTTGCAGAACAGAAGAGTCACAACACGTTCCAAAAAAACTAAAGCTTAACAGTTTCAATGTCTCTCAGGCCTTCCAGAATAACATAGAGATTAAGAATTTTAGTTATTGTTGTTAATTGATCCTTTTTAATGATGAACAAATATATTAAAAAGGAAAATGTATTCTACTGAGTTGTATGTAGAACGTGCAAATTTAGAGACTTATGCTGGAGAGTTTTATAATTAAGCTTTTCTGATCCTACAGTGTGAACTAATCTACAAATGTATATATATATATATATATATACACACACACACGGATGACAGTGAATTGTAGAAATGAAACCTAACTTTAAGTCTTGGAAGGAGCCCCTTAGCACTTAAAGTGGATGGATATTTCATAGCTGAGCAACTGAGTAGGAAACATACAGGGCTGAACAGAGGCAACAAAGCTGATAATTGAAAGCACTAAAACATGTTTGCTGTTCTTCTGGATTTTGTTATTTTTTGTTTTGTTTTGTTTTTCCTTTTCCTACTTGTTTGTGGAGGTTTTTTGTTCTTGCTTTTTATTTTATTTTATTTTCTGAGAAACTGGGAGTTGGAATATATAGTTACTTCTGAAAAAAAAGGCTTATATATTAAAAGAGTTAAAAATACAGATTTCAGAAATTTTTTCCTCAACACAGCTCTCTGCAGCTTTTAGAAAGTTTTAAATAAAGTCCTTCCCTAAAATCAAAAATGATCTGATTTTTATCAGAGTGCCAATACTGTATTTTGTTTCAGTTAGAAAAACATCACTATATTGGATTTCTGCTGGAAGTCAGGTTTTTCCCAAATGCAGCAGAGTCCTAATACTTTTAGATTCAAAATTATGAAACAAAAACATATCCATGAAAAAGAGCTCTGCTTACTGTAACCCTCTATCTTAATCATGTCTTTTTGTATTATTCAGATTTCTAGCATTTTTAGGTAAACAGATCATATTGGTTTTTTTTTTTTTTTTAATTTATTTACTTACTACCGAGAGACAGTGTGTAGATATCACTTTCTCTCACAGTTATTCTATAATAAATCTCCATTAAAGGTAATTTTATTTTATTGGAAAAAAAATATGTATACCTGCATTACAATATCACACTCTAAGAACAGTACTTTATGCTTTTTACAGTTTGTAAAAAGTCACGCTGATGCCCGTTTACTTACCTTCATGTACTAAGACATTCACAATCCTTGTTTTCTCTTCTCTTCTGTCTTCCTCAAATGCACTGAGTTTGACCAAATATTGTGAGATGAATGTATCAATGTGCTGCCAGGAACAATCATTATTTCATGCCTTTCTTTGAAGATGTATTGTTCCTTATAATGAAAGGAAAAATGGGAACTGACGACTAAAAAGCCGTTATGAAAAGACATATTTTTTTAAAACTGCTAAGACAGGTGAACTTACTAAACCTTATGAAATACTACACTTTTTGCTTGCTGTGCTTTTATCTAATTTTATAATAAAAGATATTTTTATCACTTTGATGGGTATAAGGTACTGTGCTTAGTGACTAGAGATACTACGCAATGACACTTGGAGTACATTGTAATCAACAAAATAATCCTTCTGGTTTGCAGGCTTCCTTTGAAGGCCTGTCACAGCAGAATGACATTTTATATATTCTATATTAAAACTATTTTCTTCTGGCTTTCATCTCTCCTGTAAACCATATAACATAATGGCAAATGGCTTAACCAAATGGACATAAATGTTACTGTCATTATTTTCCCTTTGAGGACCAAACTAGCACAGCAGGGCTGCTGAATGAAGCACAGTGATGTAACAACATGCATAGATGCTTTTTTTGGGAAACTGTGGAAAGGATATGGGAGAAACATGATGACAACTATCAGAATAATAAGAGGAACAGAATCTGAAGGGTTGGCTGGTAATCTGTTCTGATCAGAGCTGTACCATGTTTTAACTGTCAGCAGCAAAACTGGAACTGAATAGACTTCAAAGGAAATGAAACCCCACAAAGGACATAAAGAATTATCCAAAGGTTGCAATTTTATCTGTTTTCTGGGACGGTCTATGATGAGCAAACATTTTCTTTTTTCCTTTCTTTCTTATTCTTTTTCTTTTCTTAATTAAAGCAAAATGTAGCCTTAGAGGGAAAAAAAAAAAAAAAAAAATCAGTTTATGTTATACAGCAAGAAAACAAATATTCATTTTGAAGAGATATACTAATACATAGTAAACTGTGAATTCACCTTTAAATTATGAACACCTTGGTAATTCCCTTAGAAACTAATCTAATGCTTGTGAAGTGAAAGAGCTATTGTTTGCAGTTTTGTTTAACAAAAACATTAAACTTTTTTAATACTGATTTTTTGGATAACTGTACTATACAATGATGGCTAGAGTATATGCAATAGAGGTATTGTATTATATTGTTTTGTAGTGAAGTAATTTTTTTTTTTTTTTCTGCATGGGAAAAAGATATATATGATATTTTGGTTTTATATTTTCTAAATGAAAGTGCCTCATTTTTGTTTCATTATAACTATGTTGCTTACACAAGCCCTTTGATAAAGCCTAACTATGCCATTTTTGTGGAAAGAAACCCTAAGAACTGGTTAATTATATGCAGTGCTGCATAATGTCAAGGAACAGAAAAAATATTTTCATCTGAAAATGCAAAGGAAATACACTTTAATTTGAGAGTTTACTTTCACAAGCATGCTTAAGTCATAGGCCTTTGAAAAAGCTGACTTTGACATTTCAGCCAAAAGAAGCAAAATTGTGAAGGGCAGACAAGGTCTACCAGTGCCAGACACCAAATACATATAGTAGTTACTGTAGTGTGTACAGTATTCATACTGCTTTCTAATTCCAGTTGAATTCAGTCTATTCAGTTTTCTTAAGCTAGGTTTGTCCGATCTTACCTCCCAGAAAATTGAATACACAGAGACGGGGGAAGAAATGATTCTGTTTCTGTTGTCCATTAGCTCAAGCTATGCCCAGGATGCACTACAAGGTGATAGTTAAAGTCTCATATCTTTTCCAGAGATATGAGACAGTATAAACCAATTTTGGCCCTTATTCAGCTACAGAGTGCAATTAAGTGTTGGGATCTCAACTTGCAAGAAAGTTCCCTCGCTACCATAGTAAAGGGAATTTTGAGTCACTACTTCAGAACAGAGCTGTTTCGCTGTNTGAAAGTGCCTCATTTTTGTTTCATTATAACTATGTTGCTTACACAAGCCCTTTGATAAAGCCTAACTATGCCATTTTTGTGGAAAGAAACCCTAAGAACTGGTTAATTATATGCAGTGCTGCATAATGTCAAGGAACAGAAAAAATATTTTCATCTGAAAATGCAAAGGAAATACACTTTAATTTGAGAGTTTACTTTCACAAGCATGCTTAAGTCATAGGCCTTTGAAAAAGCTGACTTTGACATTTCAGCCAAAAGAAGCAAAATTGTGAAGGGCAGACAAGGTCTACCAGTGCCAGACACCAAATACATATAGTAGTTACTGTAGTGTGTACAGTATTCATACTGCTTTCTAATTCCAGTTGAATTCAGTCTATTCAGTTTTCTTAAGCTAGGTTTGTCCGATCTTACCTCCCAGAAAATTGAATACACAGAGACGGGGGAAGAAATGATTCTGTTTCTGTTGTCCATTAGCTCAAGCTATGCCCAGGATGCACTACAAGGTGATAGTTAAAGTCTCATATCTTTTCCAGAGATATGAGACAGTATAAACCAATTTTGGCCCTTATTCAGCTACAGAGTGCAATTAAGTGTTGGGATCTCAACTTGCAAGAAAGTTCCCTCGCTACCATAGTAAAGGGAATTTTGAGTCACTACTTCAGAACAGAGCTGTTTCGCTGTGTGTATTATGAATTCTGAAATAGTAACATATCCGGACCAAAGGCACATATGAATTATTTGCTAGCTTGGAGGCACAGACTTCCACCTGAAAGGGGAATTAAATGCTGATTTGCTCTACAGGTTGTATTTGCCTATTCACAGAAAAATAAAAGACTAACAACAGAAATTATCCAAGTGTCTTGATTTCCTATATTCACATAAAAGTGCTTATGCTTCATGAAAACATATGGTTTTGATGGAAGTAATCTCAAGACAGGAGTATGACTTGATCCAAATTTGTCTGCATGTAAGTCCATCTTTCAAATAAATAAGACCAAATCAGATTTTCTGAGAAATTGATATGAATTTTCTTATTTTCTTTTTCCCTATAGCTGACCCTATATAAATAATGTGATTGATATGTAAAATTTAAACTTACAAGCTTTATTTTTACTTTATTTGTCAAGAAAACACTAAAATACTAAGTTTATTTGGGATTCAGACAATTCTTTTCTATTTTTTTCAGCTATTTGACTTAAAAATCAGCTATTGTTTCAGCCTTGCCCTCCAGATAATAGTTTTAAAACAAGAGTCTTTACCTTATTATTTTAATGTGCGTAGTAATAAGATGGCACACACCTTGATGCAGATAATCATACACAGTGCTTCAAATGAAGTAGGTTAGTCCAGTGAAAATAGGTAAGTTTAAAAACTCTAAAAATGTAGAATCCATGTATTTTTGTTCAGTGTATCTTCCAGGATGGATCTAGGAAATAACTGCAGCAATTAAAGCTATTGAGGTGAGGATGAACTTTTTCTTTATAAATTCTTGGTTTTATACAATCAAGCAGATCTTCTTGTGTAGGGCTACCTGTTCTCTCTGGGCTGATTACAGCTGAAGTGATTTTGCTCCTTTTCATTAAGCTTGTCTCTCAATCCACTGAATTTAGTGGGTGTCATTCACTTTGTTATTTTGGAGATCCAGCTCCTCAGATCCATAGACAGGTAACATTGATCACAAACATGCTAGTTTGCATAACCTCAGCTTGTGATCCCAATTCTGTTTCCCCTGTGAACCTAATATTTAGTGGTTTTAGTTAATTGTGCATTACCATTCACTGTAATGCCCCTCCTGTACATCTCCTTGTAGCCTTCTACATAAAAATTTACTTGATCTATTCTCTCTCTCTGTGTATAAACAAAATTTATCCACACATTCTCTGTGTTTAAGAAGGCTTATGTGTTCAAGAAAATAAACAGGAAATTGGATTTGTTCGGCAATCTGATATTCTGCATCTAGAAGTGTTCACAGATTATTATGGTAACAAATATCCTAGACTCAATTAAAAGTAATCTATTAAAAACGTTTGTCCTGGTTATAGATGTAATTATATATTTATGCGTATTATTTGAAGAAGTGGGAGATACTTACCTCTCCTAATAGTTATATTTACTGTGGGAGTTAAGACTGTAAGTGTAGGATATATTGCAAATGAGAAGTACTGAAAATAACACAAGGTAGGAAACACTGACATTACAATTTAATGTCTATTATTGTAACTGAATTAAAACTGATTATAGGTCAGAACAAAATATTTCCCTCTACTCATCCAGCTATTCAATACAGATAACTCCTGTTTAAGTCACAGTAGGAATTTTGAATTCTCAAAACTGCAAGACAATCTCTTTGAATTTGCCTTTACATTTTTGTATTTTTTTTCCATAAGATGACCCCATTGTCTTTAAGTGCATTTATAATGTTTAACAGATTCAAATTGCCCTTGCTATAAAGAAGAGTAATTGCATCCTAGACTGCATTAATCAAACTATTTCCAGCAGGTCTGTGGAAGCGATTCATTCTCTGCATTGAGTGGTGTGGTCATACCTGGAGTGCTGTGTTTACAACAGTTCTCCTCAGTACAAGATAGATTTAGACATATTGTAGAAGTCTAGAGTGAGGAAAGGCTGAGAGAGCTGGGGCTGTTATACCCGGAAAAGAGAAGGTTCATAAGGGTTCTTATCAGTGTATATAAATGCTTGTTAACAAGACCAAAGGGACAGGCTTTGATGGTCACTGATGACCAGTAGCAGGACAAGAGGCAGTAGTCAGAAACACAGAAGGTTCCATCTAAATATGAGGAAGCACTTCTTTACTGATTGAGTGACAGAACATCGGAACAGGTCTCCTCTCAAGGTTGTGGTCTCCTTCCTCAGGAGCGAGACTATTTTAAAATCTGTCTAGAGGTGGTCCTGGGCAAATGGCTCTAAGTGTCCCTGCCTCAGAATGGGGTTGAACCAGATGACCTTCACAGATCCCTTTCAGCCTAGCTATCCTTTCGATACTATGATTCTCTTAATAATATTCTAGAATGTTGTAGCTGTGTACGTGAACCAAATCAAGGAAACTTTATTTCTCATTTCAAGGTAAAAATCTTTCATTTCCAGGTTTTTTACATGTAAGAAACATACCTCATTCTTCTGTGATTTTGAAAGGAAATGAAATTGCACATTGTACTCTGTGCTGAAGTTCAGTGCCCAAGTGTGAAGTGAGGCATCCTGTAGAACTTATGAAAGGGATCCCCATGTCAAAGCTTGGCAGAAGCCACATGTCAAGGTACTCAGTGTACACAAAATGGAGTTGTATCTGAAATGTTCACTAAAAAGATATTAGATGTTTAGGTTACATAATAGTAACTGTAATAATTATACCATTGACGGTATCTGTCTCTGAACTGACAGTTTCATCTTGATCATAACTTCACTATAAGATGGGTAAACTTAAATGATATTATTCCTACTTTTTGTTCTTCATTTCATGGTATTAAATGTGTGTAAAAGCTTTTTTTTTTTTACAGAATGTCACCAGCACAAGTTGATTAGTCACTGTGGGAAGACTGGATAATGTTTTATGTACCATTAATAAATAATAAAAAAAAAATCTGTTTAATGGAATTCTTATTATTCTGAAGTTTACCATATTGTCATTATCCTGAATTTGTCCTGCTTAAATTGAACTGTGTACTTCACAAAGAACTTAATATTTTCCCTAAAAATGTTACAAGTTATATTGTTATGAAGCATTCTGCCATCAGTATAGTCTGTCATCTCAAAGTAGTCAGCAGAATTAAAAAGGTGTAACTGATGCAAAATTTGACAAAAATGCCTAGTTCAATCTATTTTTTTTTCTCCATGAATGTTATTTAAATCAATGAAAAATTAATCAAGTTTTGACAGATAACAAAAAGCAAATTTTGTTCCACTGTTTAACTAAGTACTAACCTCAGAGCATGCAAACAAGGAAAAAGCACTGTAATTCTCAAAATCGCTGTTCATTAGTTTTTATTTTCTTGTGCTCTGATATGAGAAGAAATAAATTTCTGCCCTATCAGTCAACTTGTTGAGTGATAAGTAAGGATATGTGCCATGAGATGAGCTGGGGTTTATTGTTTTTTTTTTTTCCAACCATTTCTCATTGCCTACTTATTTGGTCCAAGAAAGGTGCTTTGCAGTTTGTGCTTCCCCCACCCTCCTACTGTTTTCTGTTGTTTGAACAATCTGTAAGGATTTAAAGTATTTTAAATCGGTTAGCTACATAATCTTTACCATCCAGTCTTACAGCAAAAATATTAACAAAAATGATTGCAACTAATAGAAAAAAATCTATTAATTGTCAACACAAGTGATAATAATAGGGATAAAACTCTGCTTCTGTTCATAAATCAGTTTTTGAATGTCTGAAAGGCAAAATGTAGCGGAGTTTTATCCAATCCATGCATTGTAGGGCAATGGTAGAAGTGTAAGCCTATATCAAATTACTGCATCAACATCAATCACATAAAATTATCAAATTTACATCTATCATTTGGTGTATTAGACATAAAGTCATTGTAATAGAATTTTGTCATAAGATCAATAACTTAGAAAATAAATGTCTTGGCTTCAACCCAGTGTTTACACTCTTTGGTAGAAGGAGACCATTTTCCTTTGACGATATTCCACTGTGGTAGCAATATATTTTAATTTTAAGATCAAGTATATTGTACGCCCTTTAGTTCAGATACTATTTACAGATTTTCCACATCAAAGTTACTATGAGAAGGTATAATGAAGCGCCATTTATTTCTGTCATTCTTTCCTTTATTGCAAATCTGACTGGTTACACGTTTGCATTCATTTGTTTCATTCTTCTGACTTATCTGCTACAGAGAAATTGTAATACACAGTAAATGTCATACAATATATTTTATTAAATGTATAGTAGGCCAGATTCCTGTCTCCAGTTGATATATAGAATGGATGTAGGAGTTATTGGCATATTACGTTCTTCTTTGGATTTAGCCAAGCATCAGTATAATTCCTTTGGCTACTGAAATTTTCTTGTTGATTTACAGTGGCATGGATGAGAGAGCACTGTGTGTCTGTGACTATTTGCCACGGCCACTGATTTTAGAAAGCACATTGTATTTTAGATTTTTTTCCCTTTTTATTTTTTAAACTCTTTAAATCAATTACATATGACCATATTGCAAGCAAACAAAACAGTTTGCAGTAAAATAAAGGTAATTTGTTTTTTTGTTTTTTGATTTTTTTTTCCCCTTACCATCTCTGATTAAAGATCAACATTAACATTAATTCCTGTTTATTGCTGATAAAAGATTGCTGATAAAATTGACAGAACTGCTAAATTTCAGCTCTGCTTGAGAGAAACAGTAGTGGTCAGTAAGTGCCTGGCTTGCATCTATCCTGGTGAAGAACAGATGATGGAAATTTCAGCAGCATGTCTCCATAGCACCACTACTTACTTCACACGCACTCTAAAAATCCTAGCACTAATCTAACTTAAAACCCAAATCAGAAGCAGTTCTTTACTGATTTGGGGACTAAGGCTTCCTTTCTGCTTTCTATAAAAACTGAACAAGTTGGAAAATAGTTCTGGAACCGTAGTACCAAACTCAGTAATCCAGATGATGGCTTATTTATTTTTTTTTATTGAATGACAATCGTGTTCACCTTCTTTTAAGGGAAGTAGAATAGCTTACAAAACTTTATTTTGTCCCAGTAAATTTTTTATCTTGTCTTTTCCTTCATCTGCTTACCAAACTGATGAGCTCTCAATACACAACAGAAACATTCAGACCGCGCATTAAACTTTTTGTGCTGAATGGAACGCTGATTCTGGAAGTCCACTTCCAAAATCATGCAGAAATTCCTGTAAAATGTATTGAAACATTTCTATTCAGCACCTACTCTCACCTTATCCTAAAAACCACATTTATGAGAAACAGACTTAAAATTTGTGATTATTATTTTTTTTTTCTTCTTTCATCATTGTGCTTTCTGTTGGTCTTGTATGCTTGCAAAGTCAAGAGAGCGCTGATATGACAAGCAAGAGAAAACGTAGATAGAGTACAGAAGACCAAGGAAAATAAAGCATCAAAATATGTTAAAAAAAAATTAAGAATGATTTTTTTTTTTCCCTTAAAGAATCTCATTACTTTTTGATATGCTTCAAATCCTGAGCTAAATGAATCTATATATAAGGAACATTATTGACAGATAATCATATAGAAGAACCATTGTTAAAATTGCATTGCAACATATGATTTATCATTTGTAGTAATTATGGGATGATACTTTGGATGAAATACTAGTTTGAATTGGAAGAGCTCAAGTATCTGCACACGTATTATCTATACATACATATATGTACAAACACACATACAAACAGAAATATTTGTTACTTGTATTAAGAAATCCAAAGCCATTCTGAAGGTTTACTCATATAAGTTAGCTAAAGGAAAATTTAAAATAATATGATTGGAAGTTCTCTGAGACCTAACTTTATAATAAATGTTACCATTTTCATTAAGTACATATGGCAAACTTTTTAAGATGAAACGGTATTTATTTAGATTTCTATAAGAGATATGAAAATTATATTTTATATGATCTTCATCAATCAAATTCAGAACTGATTCTTTGTACAATTCACACCTGTAGAATGGAATTTCTGAAGTAGTTTTAATTTAAGAAAAGCCAGATATGAACTATGCTGTACTTGGTTTATCTGGTTATCCCTGTGTAAGAGATTGTTCTTTTATGTCATTGTCTCAAAGCTTGCTAGAGACACAAATGAACAAGTCCAAGCAAGTCCTGGGCAATCATTGAGAATCATAGAATCATAGAATCACAAGGTTGGAAACGACCTATAAGATCATCTAGTCCAACCGTCTTCACACTACCACTGCTACCACAAGCTACTAAACCATATCTTGCAGCTCCTTGTCCAGACGCCTCTTGAACACTGAAGTCCTTTGTCTGGAGAACAGTGATGGACAAGTTCTAGGCAAGGGTTGCAAAAACCTATCCTTTGTCTGAGGGACACAGATGGACAAGGCCAGGGGCAACAGGAGAGAGATAAGCCACAGATTAATGGCCTGGAAGCAGTCTTTTGTATGGGCTTATCTTGGGGAAGATGGCCATCTCAAGAGGTTCTGTGCACGACTCTTACCCAAGCGCCCAGGAATGCCATCCTGGCAGAAGAAGAATAAAAAGGAGACATACAACCATGAGGTTTAGGTTTCTGGCAACAGATTCCTCATGAAGAAGAAGGGGGTTTTTTGGAAATGAGAAGCCTCACGTCCTGCCCCTCTCCCTCCTAAGCCTACTCCGTTGCTGCACCTTCTTGCTGCCTAAGGCTGGCCATGCTGCTACTGCTTTCCCCTGAAAGGTTTCTGACAAAAGATTCCTCACGATGTGATGCCTATATGCTGAAGAACAGAGGTGTCTGCCATCAGATCCCTCACTACGGAATGCATGCATGCTGACGGACTCTCCTGGGCCTGCTACCTGAGTCCTGCTGCTTCCTCCCAAACTTACCCTGCAGCTTCTTCCTGCTACCTGCTTGCTGCCCATGGCCGGCCATGCTGCTGTTGCCTTCCCCCTGCACCTTTGCCTCAGGCCATCAGGACGGCATGCAATGGGACTGCTGTTGGATCCTGGTGGTGACTATCTCCGCTTCACACAATTCTTGCTTCTTTCCTATCTTTTCTATCACCCTCCTTCCCTTCCCTTCCCCATCACCCTAATTCATAATAGCCTCCGTCCTTCCCTTCCCCATCTCCCTGATTAGGATTTATAATAAACTTGTCAGACCAACATTTGAACAGTTGTTTCTTAATCTCATGCCAGGCATACATATTTCAAAGAACCTCCTCTCCCTCCTATAAATTGGAACGAGACACCCTGGTAATAGTTTATAAATACTCTTAATACATATTCACTTTCTTGCTGTCAATGAAGTATAGGCTCTACCTAATCAACTACAATGTCTCTGAAAAAATATTCTTTACATTTATTTTGGAAATATATATAAATATTCATGGTAGGCAAAGAAAGAAAGGTCTATTTACCCCCTGATTCTCATTTGATACTGACAATACTTGCTTTCATAATGTATAAGGAGCTTTCAAGGTGAATAAGTATAATAGTTAGATGTAAATGTTTGGACCCCCCAAATCAAAGCAGATGAATCACTCAGAGGTACCTATTTTTATAGCATTTATATATTTACATCTTTGTACAGTGTCTAAAGCTTATAGAAATAAAAGAAAATTAACATAAATATATAGATAATTATTACAGACTAATCAAAAGATGAGATGTTCTCTAGTATTCGTTGAAGACATTTCTACTATTCTGATTTATGTTAATTCAAGGTTTATTCATACACCGAGTAAAATTGTGTGATCACTGTTTTACTGGATATGAAATTGGTGCTAATCTTTCCTCTCTTTCAACATGTTAGTCTTATTTTATTTACCTTAGAATGGGTTTGAAGATATTTCTTACAAGGTAATCGGCAAAATGTTTAAAATATGTTAGCAAAGAAAAGATTATTAAATGCTTCAGATATTCTAATTGTTCATTTTTTTCACAGAGAGTAGTTAGAGAATAGAGACTGCTTGTGTTCCTGCCTCACCAATTTATTTATTTATTTATTTTTGATGGCAGTACTACAGACAAGACAAAAAATTATTTTGCCACTCCGTCAATAAAACTCACAAAAGTTTGTTCATCTGCATCTAATGAAATTGCTAATGTAAGCAACATGGATAGAAAATAAAACAAGAGTGAAAGTAGAATGGTACATTATGATGGATAGTTGTACCGTTTACTATACTGAAATAATTTCTATATGAATCTCAATGAGCTCTCTTGTGCTATTTATAAATTCTGTGAAAACAGTGCAAGCCTTGTTAACACAGAACACTAAGACGTTCTCAGGCTGGTATATCATCTACTTCAAGCATGTGTTTGCCACTAAATCTGAACAGAAAATCATTTATTTCTTCAATGAGAAGTGTGTCAACCAATCAACAACAATGAAAAGTATTCCTGGCTTTAAGAAATTGACACTACAGGTGAAAACTAGCAAAGCTGAGGTAGCTCTTGATAGCTCCCATTTGAGCTCCTAAGTAGTTGATTTTTTCTAGATTTCAAAAATTGTAAATTAATATTTTCTTTCTTTGTTGTTGTCATTCTCAGGTACAGTGACACAGACATACAGAGTGACCTCTATAGGCCTCTAGGCTTTTGTCATTTGTAGAGGGTTCTGCTGAACCACTGTACCCAGCAAAGTTGTATGGTAAATGCAAGTATATTTGTAAAATTGTATATGAAAACCATTTAAAGGTTTTAAATAGTCTTTACTCATGCTTTTATCAGCAGCAGGTAGTATCGGTGATCATACTGCTGGTACGAATAATGAAAATGAAAAAAAAAAAAAGTCATTTGTGGTCATAAATACACTGCATAATGCAACACAGTATGGAGCATCTCCAAACTAGCTCTCAGAAGCTTGAACCTCTATTTAAAGTGACACTGTCAAGCAGAGGTGTGCTAACTTAGATGCTGCAACAGCACTGAAGTATCAGCCTCATACAGCATCATAAGAAATTATCTCAAAGGTTTGAGGAATTAGTTTGATTCAGCTCTGTTGAAATGACTATAGTGATTACAAATGTACAACTAATTCTTTCTATAATAAATTCGGAGATCTCTGCACTTCTTTTACATTACAGTCATAAGGATTTACAGGTCATCACACAGTAGAAAACCAAATAAAGCAATAGTGTTGCCAAAATTAAACTCCTTCTTTCTAATTCAACAAAATTTATAATTAGTAATAATATATCAAAACGTAAAGTTACCTCATAACCTGCAATTTTTGATATCTTGATAATGCTTAAGCTTATAATGGGCAAACTAATCAGATAATTGCTCTCACATTATACAGTTATTCCCACATAAAGTAGTTGGCACTCAACTAACTAATGAGGTGTGATTACAAATGCACTATTTGCGATTACTTTATATATGGGAATATATATGGGAATATATATATATATATTCCCATATGTCTTAGAAAATGAAAGACAATACGACAGGAGCAAGGGAAATAGCACATAATAAACATTCTTTACAAATAACAAGTCTGAAAGATAATGTCTGGATTCCAGAATAGAGCTGTTTAAATAATGGATTATTATAAAATGCAATGGTACGGTGGAATCAAAAACATGTAAAATAAAGAAGCAGAACTGGAGAAATAAAACTGAACTATATCAGTTTGTTTGTTTGTTTGTTTACAATAAGTAACAGCAAAGAAATGTAAAAACATATATTTCAAAGATCTCCTCTTACTCAATATGAAACTGCATTTAATTTTTTACCTCTACTATCTTTTTTTCTAAAATTGAGATGGATATGGAAACGAAAAATAAAGTAGAAAATACAAAAGTAATTTTATTTATTTTTTTTTTTTTAAGGAAAATCAAAATTTTTGTTATAAATTGTGGAAATAAAATACCAACATGCTTTGAATTCCTTGTCTCCAGTATCTTCAATGTTTTGACTGCATTCATTGTATTCTACTCAAGTACAGCAATAGTTACCATCTACAGCAATAGTTACTCATTCCATCTACTGAGTTTAAGAAAAAGCAAGTTTCCCAGTGGTAAAGACCGAAGACTGAAACACTATGGATTGCTTTAATATATTTTTTGCAGACCTCATCATGACACATTAACACTCTTGATTCTTTTATTCATTTCATACTTTCATCCACAAAAATAGTATGCTACTTTAGAAAAATCCGTTTTAGAGGAACATCTTGAATGAAGGTTGAGGAAATTTACATCAGACTCATCTCCCTGTAGACCCTCACAGCTTTCTTGTACGTCCTTATATTCTATTTCTCTTTAAGATTTTCTACATAGTGTTACAATGTGATTTTTTTGAATGTGTAATTTCTGGTACAACATTTCTAAATATTATTTATTTATTTATTTATTTATTTATTTATTTCTATATTTCTAAAGATGTTCTCCGAGAAGTACCAATTATAATCATGACAGCGTTTAAATATATTTATATGGCACACATTTATTTAATTTAAATATTTATGTATGTTGTAGCAAGACACCATTTTGTTTCAGAAGGAGCTCGTAAGCACCATTATACTGGAATACCTAATAGCTATCCAAAAGATCTCTTTTAAGACTTACTTAGCATCAAAATGTCAGGATATTTCTAATATGTATCTGGTCATTTGTAAGCATTCCAAAATCCAGGAAATTCAATTAAAAATAACAGACGAAAAGAAGACACGTACAGGTAAAATCTCAACATTTTTTACTCTTGCTTTTTCTGAGTACTATGCAGGATAAGATAGGCATTCACCAGCATGCTTAATATTTCAATCAAAGGAGAATAACAAATTCATGGATATTACTGTTATGTGATTGTAATATGAATACAGTATCCCATGTGCACCGTAGCAAGTCATAAGTCATAAAAAAAATGCATGACTTAATAAATACTATAAATATATAGTATTTATTTCTTTTATTCCTAAAAAATAATTAGGAACTTTATGAAATTCATAAAAATAATCAAAAGACCAAAATCCTACCCAGTAAAATTCAATTCAGCATTATTAAAATCTATGGTGATTTAATTGTTTATGGAACTGAAAATCAAGCTCAAAAATATTTAAAAATTAAACATAGTATTTCAATTTTACATTATCTTCAGCAGCAGAGAGTCCATACATCTTTATTAAAATCTACAGTGTGTAACAGAATTGATGTTATATCAACAACAATAAGATTTCACTCTGATCATAAATATTTTACCACTGTTGTATTACATAATCAACCTAAGTCCTCAATAGGTGAAAGAAGACCTAATATAATTTATGATAAATAAAAGTGAGTAGTTTACATGCTTCTGTGTTAATCCACAACAAGAAAGTTCATTATGTTTATCTTCACCTCAGTACATCCAGAGGTAACCAAACAGTCTAAAATTGTATCGAAAAACATATATATATATTTTTCTTTTTCAGAAAGAAAAAAAAAGATGGCATATAATTACTAATCTGATCTTCATTAACAGAAAATACTATCTGCTAAAATGAATGATCTTTTTACATCTAAAGTCATGACTCTGTTTGCTAAAGGTATTGTCTAAAATATCCTGACTTCAGACAGTTTCTAACTCTTAATTTTACTAACAGCCAGTATGAATTTCTTCTGTTTAATACAGCTATCCTACCTTAGGTTCCAATCACCCATATGAAAATATAATAAATAGTAAAGAACATAGACTCATAGAATCACAGAATGGCCTGTGTTGAAAAGGACCATAAAGATCATTTAGTTTCAACCTCCCTGCCACGGGTAGGATTGCCAACCTCTAGATCAGGCAGCCCATAGCCACATCCAGCCTGGCCTTGAATGCCTCCAGAGATGGGGCATCCACAACCTCCTTGGGCAACCTGTTCCAGTGGTTAACCATCCTCTGGGTGAAAAACTTCCTCCTAATATCTAACCTAAACCTCCCTTGTCTCAGTTTAAAACCATTCCCTCTTGTCCTATCACTATCCACCCTCGTAAACAGCCGTTGCCCCTCCTGTTTATAAGCTCCCTTCAAATATTGGAAGGCCACAATGTGGTCTCCCCAGAGCCTTCTCTTCTCCAAGCTAAACAAGCCCAGTTCCCTCAAACTTTCTTCACAGGAGAAGTGCTCCAGACCTCTGATCATCTTAGTGACCTTTTTCTGGACTCATTCAAACTGCTCTGCACCTTGTACTGGGGGCTCCAGGCCTGGACTCCAGATGGGGCCTCACAAGAGCAGAGTAGAGGGGGACAATCACCTCCCTTTCCCTGCTGGCCACTGCTCTTTTAGTGCAGCCCAGGATATAGTTGGCTTTCTGGGCTGGATGGAATGTGTCTGTTGGAACTCAGTCAGAAGTTTGAATTGGAGAACAATTGCAAATTCTTCAAATCATTTCATATAACATTCTTAGCTGGGTTGTTCTTTTTATACCATTTCTAAATGTCTTTGATGTCAGATAGATTATATATGTAGTTTGCAACGTTGTGAATTAAATGAACGGGATCGCAAAACAAATGAATCTAGAAAGTTCTTCTCCAAACCTTCCCCTGTTCAGACTGCTCATGCTAAGTCAGATTTTGAATACATCTCTGGGTACTCTAGTGTATTCTAGTGGACCCACCATTACTGATAATTTGATGATGCTGAGAGATCACCTCCACCAATCCACTGGCAGTGTTTTTCTTCATGCAGCCCAGGATGCTGCTAACCAACTTGGCCACTAAGGCACAATGCATTGTTCAATTCGCTGCCCAACAAGCTTTCCCTTGCAATGCTGATCTCTAGTTAGTTGTCTGGAAGTATATGTTGATTCATGGCTTTATTCTTTCCAGTGTTCAGTACTTGGACTTTCCCTCTGTAGAACACAATGAGATTCCTCTCCACCCAGTTTCCTAGGCTCTGTAGGTCCCTGTGAATGGCAGCACACTCATCTAATCAACATATCAACAGTTTTTTACAGTTCTGCATGAATCATGTTGAGAGTGCTCTCCAATCCACCATCCCGATATTTAATGACCAGGTTAAACAGCATTTCAGCCAGTATTGGATCCTGGAGAACACTGTCAGTGGTTGGCCTGTAACTGGACTTTTGCATGCTGTTCACAGCATATTTGTACAGCAGTACAGTTACTTTTCAATACACCTTGCTGTCAACTTCTCAAGCACATATTTAATCAGTTTTACTTGTTGTGGGAGAGTTTCAAAAGCCTTGTTAAAGTGAAGATATGAAATGGCTGCTGGTCTCCTATCAACTATAGTGACACTGATCTTACTGTAGCAGATTATAAGATTGGTAAGGCATTGTTTTCACTTTCATAAATCTATGTTGACTCCTCCTAATCACTTCCTTGTCCCTCATGCATCTTTAACAGGTTTCCAGGAATACGTCTTCTTATTCTTTGATCAAAGTGAGTCTGATCAGTCTGTAAGTCTCTGGATTCTCCCCCCTGCCTTTCTTGAAGTTAAGGGTGACATTTGCTTTCTTCTGATCCTCAAAAGCATCTCTAATGGCCACCATCTTTCAAAGACTATTGAATAGCTTCACAATAACACAATCATCTCCCTTAACACTCATGGGTACATGCCCTGAGGCTCCATGCACTTGTCCAGCTTTTTTAAATGTTCCCAAACCTGATCTTCCTCCACCAATGGTAAGTCTTGCTTTGTGGTTTCCTGTTGGTCTTAGGGACATAGGATTATTTATGGCTTGTTTTATAATGGACACTGAGGCAAGAAGGTATTGAGTATCTTGGCACCCTTAACAAATTCTTTGTGATGAGAGTGCTTGCTGCATTCATCAGTTGTATTAGGTTTACACAGTAAGATTTTGGTGGCA
Organism: Syrmaticus mikado; assembly: GCA_003435085.1. NCBI lineage: Eukaryota > Metazoa > Chordata > Aves > Galliformes > Phasianidae > Syrmaticus > Syrmaticus mikado. The sequence continues at coordinate 8,692,188 of QGNR01000033.1, forward strand.
GGGAAGTTTCAGGAGTGGCCTCTGTGAGCAGACCCAGCATCTGTCTCTGTCAGATCAGAATCAGTTCCAGTTGCTCCAAAATGGACCTGCCACTGAACAGAGCTGAGCCATGAACGATGCTGTCTGTGTCTCTGTGAGATTTAAGAAAGGGAAAAAAAAATGCTGCGAACTGCCAGCTAGGAGAGGGGAAAGAGAAAATATGAGAGAAACAGACCTACAAATACAAACGTCAGGGCAGGAGGGCAGAAGTTTCTCCAGACACAGAGCAGAAGTTCCCTGAAGCCCACAGCTCACACTTTGGTACACTCCCTGCCCTGTGACATCATGACAGTGGCTCTGCTCCACCCAGCCCCAGGCATGCAACTGTCACCCTAAAACAACTAAATACTGGTGTGCTATTCACTGGGCTGAAATTTAGGGCATAGGGAAGGTGCATTGCTGTGCTAACTCACGTTATGCCAAATAATTTTTTGCATTCTGATATATTGACTAAACACACTTCTGTGAACAGCTGAAAACATACTACTTTGCTTTCTGTTTTGATAAAGGAATTTGAGAATGAATTTCAAGATAGCTGACAAAATAATCAATTTTGGAGTTTATTTAAAACTCCATTTTCATTCAACATAAATACATCATTTGTGAAATTTCAAATGAAACGTATAGTGTTGCAATCAAAAATGTGATCATACCTCTCTATTAGACTTTTGTAAGACCTAACTTACTGGAGAGAAATAACCCTGACTTCACAGTCACGTCATATTCATGTTAGCACTTCTTGATAGTACATACATTTGTGAACTATTATTTTCAAAGATGAAGCACAGGAAGAATAAAATTTCATCAAAAATCTCTGATGCTCACCCTGACAACTCACTAAGAATTGCAACTACTTCCATCAAACCAGACTCATGTATTAGTTTCACAAAAACAGTCCCACTGGTTTAAAGTTTTTGTTGCTCTTTTTTATATGTTTTACTTAAGGGAAAAAAAAAACAAAACAAAACAAAAAAAAACCTTTAAAAAAAAAAAACCATAGAAAACTTCTGTTACTTACATACATTAACTATACTTTTAATTTTATGAGGTTTGCTGTGATGCCCTCTGGCTTATGATGTCCCACAATGTCACAGGCAGATATTGGTGATGGGGCAGCAAAGATTGAATCTAAAGCAAAAGTTTCACGTGAAGCAAAGTTGTGGCTGCTTCACTTCCATGTCAGACATTATTTTGTCATATCACTCCTATTCTGCCATCTGTTACATGGCATCAAAATGTCATAGAATATTGGTGGGAAGATTCAATTTCTACTGCCCCATCACTATTATCTGCTTATGATGTTGTGGGCCAACATCATAAAACAGGTGGCATCACTTTAGGAGCAAACCTCATACTGTGAATAATCTAAATTAAATTACTGAAAAAAGAAAATACTCCCCAAAAATGTAAATATCCCTTTTAAAAAATATTTCTATTATATTTGTAGTTCTTCAAATGGTGTATTAATTAAGCTTTTCAAAGTTTGTGCTTATTTTAAAATAGAAGGCAAAAATATGTGCAAGGGAAAGAAAAGGCAGAATTTTAAAATATGAATTTTAGTTGTTGAAGAATTAAGTATGTCAGTTTGGGGTTTATACTTTGTTTTCAAAATGAAAACAAATTGAATTTGAATTGATTAAGACATTTTGAACAATGTTTTATAGTTCTCTGTTACTCACATTGTCACCCTGGAAAAGAGAATTTAAATATCTCAAGTGCTTCTTCCTTCAACAGCAAAATAGAAAAAAATATGCACTCTATTAAAACCAAACCAAACCAAACAAAACCATAAGGTAGAAACAAACATACTTTCAATTTAGTAAACCAGATACTGTACATATAAAGGATAGTTCCTCTTTCCAAAAATGTGACTTCATAGGTAGGCAGCTAACAATAAATAAATAAATGAATAAATCTACAACAAAATATTTTATTAAAATAATACTTTGTGTCAGGACTATATCACTTACTTATTTCTAGTGATCACAATGAATATTAATAGATCTTAAGAGGCAAATTTACATAGAAACTAATGAAAGTCTATTAATACTTTTCACAATTTTGCATTTCTTTTCATTGCTGTAAAATAGTCTGCGTTTTAGGACTTTAACTACTTGATTCTATATGCTAATGTCCACCTTTATATGGGAAGAAAAGCGTTTCTGTTCTTTACTCTTCTTAAACTTCTTTGCAGTATCACACTTTCAGTTTTACCACTAAGTTAAACATAAAGTATATTATCCCTATCTAAAATTAACAAAAAAAATTAGTTTTTCTTGATTTAATTCATGTCAAATTAATTCCTACCAACTACAGTAGGTAATATACAGGCAAGAAGTATCAGATCTCTTTATTTCATTTAATTATTCATCACTTCTTTTAGTAAAACTCTACGGTCTTAATTCTGCAAATTTAAAAATAGTTTAGGTGTAAGTCTCAAGATTGTCATCACTTTTTCATGGCTTTTTATATACTTGATTTCATTTAAAGTAGTTCTTTGACAAAGTGCACACTTTTTTTTTTTTTTTTTTTTTTTCTGTCTCACCTCCTACCCAGTTATGTCTGGGCCACATTTAGTCACCTGAATTTGGTAAAGAAAATACACATTGATGAATGTCCTACTTTAGAGAAGTCCTTACATTTAATATAGTTGTCTGTCCTCAATAACTCCCAAGGAAAGTTATCAGCTTTTTTACCAGAACCTGTACATAACTAAAAATAGTTCTGCATTTTATGATGATGAATGCTTAATCCTTGACCTTTCTTCTTATATAAACATTAAACTCTTGCACTCCCAGAATGTTATATGTTAGGGTGTTTAGCTGCTAATCACAGTTCAGCCAATACTTGTTCTTGTAATATTCTATCTCCTGGAGAACATCAAATTCTGTAACAATTTGTAAAGATAAAATGTCATTCAACAAAACTCCATATAATTTTAAACGGATGGAATTATACAAGTTAAAATACTAAGATGTCTGGTTAAGAAAAAATGTTACTTTCCCAAAACATTGATTTCATCAGGATGTATCAACAGACATGCAGTAGATCTGGTAGGTCTAAATTTAGGTACATACTTAAATGTTTCCAAAGGCTGAAAATTATGGCTCCTCTAATTTCCTCTACAGGCCACCTAATCATCAAGTATAAAAATCCACAAATACATGTTCATCTAGAATATTTATGCTAAAATGTTACAATTATGTTATTATATAGATAAGTATTGGATTTTGAGAGTAGCCTATATAATGACTTAATCTCCAAATTAGGTCCTGAAAACAACAAACCTTATGTAATGTTCAATGACACCTATTGTAAATAAACTTTCCATGTCATCTGAAGTTGCATTTAGGGATTCTACTGTATAGAATTATAGAATCATTTAGATTAGAGAAGACCTGCAAGACCATCAGTTCCTACCATCAGCCCAGCAGACCATATCTTATCACTGAACTATGTTTCTTAGTCCCACATCCACATCTCTTAAATACCTTCAGGGAAGGGGACTCTTATTACTTCCCTGAGCAATCTGTTGCAATGCTCTTGATGTGAAAAAATTATTCCTAATTTTCAATGTTAGCCTTCTCTTGTGCAACTTGAGACAGATTCCTTGTGACTTATCACTTGTCCTATGAGAAAAGAGACTGGCAACCTTCTTGCCACAACCTCCTTTCAGGTAGCTGTAGAGAGTAATTAAGTATCTCCTCAGGGTCCTCTTCTCCAGACTAAACAACCCCAACTTTGTCCGTTGCTTCTCATTTTTCTAGTTTTCTGGTCTCTTCATCAGCATCATTGCTCTTTGCACATTCCTGAGCAACTCAATTACCTTCTCATAGTAAGGGGCCCAAAATTGACCACAGTACTCAATGTGTGGTCTCACCATTTCCAAGTACAGAGGAACAATCAATTCCTCAGTCCTGCTGGCCACGCTGTTTTTCAGATCTGAGACTTGAATATTTAATTCAAGTTGGAGTGGTATCATGCTTGAGACTGAAGGTTGTAATTGATCTCTGATACTTCAAGCTATATCCCTGGCAAACGTATTATAAATGTTAAATGTAATGATGGTAGTAACAGAAAGTTAGAGAGAAACATTACACATAAGATGAAAAAGAGACCAAATCATAGACCTTATATGTCCCAAAAGGACTGTTAAAAGAAATTGAGTTTGCATCCAAAATAAATGCAATGAAGAAATTATATAAAAATTATGGAGAAGATGGCAGACTCCATTAGAACCCAATTAAATGTGCTACATTGCATTGGGGAGGGGGGAAATGTTAGCGGAACGAGTAATTTGTTTAATAATTGGTGTCAGTTGAGATCTGGGCTTTTTCCAATTGAAGAATTTTTTACCTTTCTTTTTTTATGAGTACAATCAAGGTCAAACTAATAGATTTATTAACTTAAAGGAACAAAGATTGACAAAAAAAAAGAAAAAAAAAAAGATACTACTGAATAGCGATAAATATATGTTAACTTAGATAGTAGTTGATACTGAAGAATGTTTCCCCATGCATACGTGTCTTACACGACAGAGAAGCATATTTTGTCTCTTAGCCCTGTGTTCACATTGTGCTATGGTGATGGCTTATATTCATCATGTGTTTGACCTCCTATGTGATTCTCAGCACCTCAGCACAGTCTCTCACTCATTCTAGATCTCTAATTGTTCTCTGGGTCATTTTCCATAAGTCCGTCTGGTATGCAATTCGAATCTGCAAATTCTAAACCTTTTCTTTCCCTGTGGAATCTTTATGACTTCTGTATTTTTCATTCCTTTCTTCTAATCATCCCATATAACCAGATCTCCATTGCTCTGGATAGTAGATTCTCTGCGTGCCCTCAATAGCTCATTTCAATACAGATGATATCAGAACAAAGAGTGGCAATTCTACATTAGTCTAAACTATCATGGGAATTTTTTAATCTGAGTTTGTTACACGCTTCCATTATATGACTGTCAGTTGTACCTATAATATCTAAAATAATACCTAAAAGGTAAAATGGATGTTTCTGCCTTGCTAAGGCTATGTACTCTGTGTGTTAAATTTAAGACTGCTGCAATTTGGTATACCAGTTATAAATCCCCTAAAGCATGATTTATGATGAAAACTTTGCAAATTGAACTACAACTGCACGCACACACCAATAGCATGAGAAAACCTGGTGCTTTTCTAGTAGCAAAATGTGCTATTGCATTTGTAAATTTACAAATGCAGTGATAAAGTTATCTGAAGGCAATACATTTTCAAAATGATTTTTTTAATAATTAATTAGATCAGATAGAGTGATAGATTTAGTAAAAAATAAATAATATACTATCAGTGTTGAAAATAAGTAATACGCTGACACTGAAGAAATAACTACGAAAATATATTAATTTCTCTTAGAACAGTACCATTAAGAAGAAAAATAAATAAATACTCATTTTACTTAAGGAAATAACTAAGCATGTCATCAGTAAGATTGTGCACAAGCCTTCTGCAGAACTGAATATCCCTAATGGATGTTCAAGGCTTTAAATCGGTATCTTTGTTGAGAATAAAATTTCTTCCTCTTAAATTCATACTTAAAAGTGTGTGGTGTACTTGGCATCCTGTTGTGTTTGGTTTTTTTTTTTCCTTTTAATGCTTCAGTTCATTAAGTTACAGACTTTAGATTTAGTATGTAAAACTATTCTTCCCTGCAGCACAACTATGCCTTCTCCAGCACTGTTTGCTGAGGTAATTTCCTGAAAGAGAAACAGATTTGTATATGAGCTAAGGATGTACATTTGGAAAACTGTTTCTCTGTTTTCCCGTTTGAGGGTTATTTCACCCAAGTTAAAGCAACTGCTGTATTTGTAACCTGAAATTCCCATTACTGATTATAATTATTTTTCCTATTTAGAATATGTCACTTGTATACAGATAACCCAGCCTGAAGGCAGCTTCTTGAAGAAAATTTATATTAAAATGCTTAAGTCTACAAAAGATAGGCAAGCAGGTTCAGATATCCTCTCTGGTTAAAATTAGAACAATGATGTTTGTGCAGATTTTCATGTAAATAAGAACAGAATGAAGCCATGTTTGTATCTTCACTAGAAGTTTGGCATCTTGGCTTCCGTGAGGTGGTTATCTATCCTTTACCCTAAGTTTTGCAATAATGAAAAGTGGGGAATTTCAGGGTTGAGTGCAAAAGCTAGCCCTCAGTCACATCAGAGGCTTATCTGTGGATGAATGAGTTCCTTTTCATAGTTATGTCACCACCAACCTGCAAGGTCTTTCATACTGTGCTTGTGATGTCAGACATTCACTCTCAGATCTCCAAAGCTGGTGGCACTCAAAAAATTTCAGAGACAATACCATCTCTCTGTTTACAAATGGCTGCACCTGACCCCCTCTGAAAAAGCAGCTACATCAAGACAAGCAAGCAGCTTTCCTCCTTCTTACCCAGCCTTAAATCTTTTAACAACATATAGTAGGCTTAGAAAGCAAACTGGAAACAGGCATACTAAATATGTCTACCATCTGTCACAAAGCAGTCACAGCAGATTTGCATATCTTGTGCTGCCCTAACAGTGGGGATGAATGCATAAGCTCTTAGTAGTAAATAAGGAAAATATATCAATATACTGTGGACTGTGGCACCTTTTTCTTCATGATTTTTTTTTCCACTTTTTAATAGACATAAGGAAATATTTGCACTAAATTGTACACTGCTAAGAAAAAGAAATTTGTGAGGCAAATATACCTTTATTTAGCCTCCTATGTTTCAGATAGTTGACTTATCAAACTTGGAAGCATTTTGCTTAATTCAATGACTTGGAATTAATTCATTATCATTTTCATAGCTGAAACAAAAAGAAAGAAGAAAAATAGAGCTCAAACTATGTCATGAGTACAAACTAACATAATTAGTAGGATATGACTTGCTATTGCAGTAACTGCATTAAATCATGACCTTGTTCAGAATTTTATTTTTACAGATAGGAAGTGAAGCTTATAAGGCTGTTCTTCCCAGAGACATCAAAACAGAAAAAAAAAAAAAAGGGAATTAATTGATATCCCGATTTCTACACTAGGGAATTCATACGGATAGTTTATTTTTCCATTGACTACCATAACACACTGATACACAATCAGTGAGTTATCCTTTCTGTCACTAGCTAAAAGATTTCTGCATAGTTCATTGTATCTCCAGCTACAATTTCTTTTCAGCAGACACTGGATCATATTAACATCTGAATGAAATATATTGCTCAAATCAATACAGAATTTTCCACAGTTTGCTGGAATATTATGAAATGTTCAGCATAATATGCACATGTGATTGTTTCACTGCTTTAAGTTTCTACATTTTATTTAGCAAGTACAGATGTCATGATTGATCAAGAGTGTAAAATGTCTGTCAACAGAACCACATTTTTTAAATTAAAACTTATCTCAACTGTTTACAATAATAAGAGATGTTGTTCGCCTCTTGACATATACTTTCCAATGTCTTATTGGTTTGCTTAGATCATGTTATCACTGCTGAGAAATCATGTTATCAATTTTGAGAAATGTATAACAGTATTGTATCTCTCAAGAGTGAATCATTCCTTTTGTGAGGAGAATAAGCCCCATCTGCTTTCTGAAATCTTGAAATGTTTGTTTATTAAAAAAATATTTCTATTTATATCCGTATATGGTACACCATTAACAGCAATATCCATCTTCATTCAATAAGATAATGTTTAACTGTACAGATAGATTTCTTTCATCCAAAAATCTCCTAGTAATAAGAGTAAATGCAAGAAAATCTTCATAAAGTATTAGAGAGACATATCAGTCTTATGAAAACTTTAATCTTATTTGGTATTTAATATAAGAAGAAGTCTTGTTCGTCATATCAATTCTATGAAACAATAATATACGAAAACGAAAAAACTCTGATTAGGTAGTAAGGAAAGAAAGATAAGATAACGATTTGTGACTTTTTCCGTATTTTGACTTTCCCTCCTCTTATGTGAGTGTTTTAATGTGACAGAACATCCTGTCAGATCCAGACACTTGACAATCCGTACAACATTGTTTGTCGTAGTCAAGTGGTCCTTGAGCATGTTATTTTTATATGGGACGGAAGTCATCGGTCTAAAATACATCTGTCTTGTGTGTGTCCTCTATGGGAAACGTTCAATAGTAGACGTAAGAAAATTTAACATGAAATTCTATAGGTAAAAATTACCTTACTCTCTTTCTTTTTCTTTACCTCTCTCCTTACTGGTAAAAAATTTTAACGGTTAGAAAAATTATAAATTCATATAAATATATATTTTTTATATATTTTATATATTTTATCATCTTATAAGTATCTGTTTGAAAAAGTACTACACATACCAGTCATACTTTCTATTGCTTCACAGCTGTTTTTTGTGGGTTGTTTTTATTTTGGTGCTGTTTATTTACTTTGTTCTGATTTCAATGATATAAATGAGACAGGATAAGCTTATTAAATAAGGATTTGCTTGAATCTCTACAAAAATTTTCTTCTGCATGCTTCTTTTTGTCTCCTCTGAGAAAAAAAATGCTTTCCTGCTACTAATTTCCACTGATTCTTTCAGAAAGTTAGTTCTGTGTTATACATTTACATCACTTCTCAATTTAAGTACTCTATGACAAGTTTATTAGTCTCTTAGCAGATCTGAGGAACTTGAATTACTGCCAGCTTGAAGAGTTTGAATTAATGAGTCACAATATTTATCAGACAAGCTCTAATATTAAATCCATATTTTGTTTCAAATCACATAGGATATATTTTTGTTATCAGACACTAGCTATGGTGCAGTATTTATGAAAACAATTTATTTGTATGTAAAGATTTCATTGATTCAATATTTTGCTTTTATCCTCTTATAAGATGAACAGAAGATGCTACCTAATGCATTTTCACCCTGCAAAGTTTTTCAAAGCAAATTTATTCCAACACAATTATTATGATACATGATCCTTTTATATTGCACGATTTTTAATTTCCATAGGAACTACTTTTAGTTATTATTTTTTAGATTAAGCATAGTATATCTTGTATATAATGCCTCCATTTTGCTTTATTGATCTATCTTTTCTTCAAAGAGAAAATGTACTAGAGAAGACTTGAAGCCAGAACTGGAAATTATATGAAGCATATGTGTTTTAGAAATAACTATGGAATTGTCTGTTCTCCATCCAGGTGGTTTGGACATTCACAGAAATGGCACTCAAGCCAATTCATTGAGTCAATTAGAGTGATAAAAGTCTATTTCAAGTATAAGCAGCCCCACAGTCAAAACATGTGAAACTATTTTAGAAACATGAACATCTATCCTATTCTTTAATTTTAACATCTCATTCACTTTCTCTTTCTGAGTCTGTAAAGACCATGTTTCTAAGTTTTTCAACTTTTTCTTCTCTGAAAGCAAAAATATAAAATTTAAGTAAAGCAAAATTTTAGGGGGATGCCTTTCACAAAATTAACAAGTAACTTGGAAATTATAATAAAACTTTTCTGAATTGGCAATTTTTCTATTCAAATCTATATTAATAGGCAAATAATTAAATCATTTCCTTGACATCAAGTTTCGCCCATGTCAGCAAGTCATTTCCCTATCTCTATCTGGACCCACAAGCTTTCACATCTTATTTTCCCCTTTTGTCCTGTTGGAGGGGCAGTGAGAGCAGGATGAGTATCTAGCAGCTGGCCAAGGTCAAATCAACACAACAGTACAATAATTTTTTTTTTTCATTACAAGTTTTCATTAAAGTTATTTAACAACATTTAAAATAAAAACAAGTGATATGCCAGCACACATTGCTGACGACAAGACAATAAGAGAAGGAGAAGGAAGGACAGTGAGGATGGTCGAGTTTCTCAGTTCACCAGCAATTTAGAGATAATTGAAAGATTTCTTAGCTTTAAAGAGTTTTTCTGTTGATTAGTTTCATTTTTTAATACCTTATTCCCCCTCATTTTTCTCCAGAAGAGCTAGTTGTATAATACTGTCTGCATATAATAAAACATTACAATTGTATTATTTGTTCCTCTGAACAGCATTGTTATGCCTTGCTATAGAGTGAGCTTGCACTACCAGTATAATGCCTCAAAAGGAAGATTGAAAAAAACTTCTGCTCTACTCTTTTCACGAGGCAGAACTCTTGATAATATCAATGGGCAGAGGCAGAGCAGTCCCTTACCTACATAATGAGCATAACCTTGCAGTGTTACAGAGCTAAGTGGAGGAAAAGAAAGAGAGAGCAGTGCTGCTTGAGAAATCCCATTCTGAATGGATGAGTACTTGGTTTCTCCTTGCATTATGCCATGTAAAGACAGGCTTGACACACTGGGAAATAGGAGGAGATTTTCAACAAGGCTAGGCAGTTCTCCTGCAGAGCTTACGGCTGTCCAGTTTATATGAGTGAGACAATATGGAAATGTGACTAGGCACTTGATGAGGGTACTAATATAGTTGTTTACAGTCACTGTAAGATTCTCATCATTATCTAGTCTCAAAGATAACCTGCTGCTGAAGTTGAAAACTCAGAGAGTGCAGCTTTGGCTGTGTTTCTATTAATGAAAGTACCGTATTTCATGTTTTACAGTGAAGTTGTACGCTTCTGGAAATGAAGGAATTCCTAGAGGACAGAGTAGTCTTTCCTAAAAGACAGAGGAAGGAAAATAGTGACTGGATTGAAGAAAAAATGAGTTATGTGAGGTAGGAATGCAATGAGGAAAAAAATGCAAAATTTCCTCTTCTGTTTCCTGGGCATATAAATATGGTACAAGAAAGTTAAATTTATTGTTATTAGTATTATAACAATTTCATTAATTTGTAATGGGTTACATACATGGGAGTGCAATAAACATTTGTAGCAAAATGATTCAAAATATATTTACTTCTTCCTGGCTATATCAATCATACACATATAGTTCAAAGATCATCAAAAATACATTCTGCTCTGCATACTGCAAGTCAAATTTCCTACAGGTAGTTGCTGCACAGACACGCTGGATTCCATAATGTCCCCTATAGTGCATCTGGGCCATACTGGGATAGTAGATTTGCAGAATATTTAACAGTGGAAGATTATTTACTTGAATAGTGATTGCAGAATATGATGCAAAGATGCTGGATAGCCTAAATTGCTGGCATGGGGATTTTATTTTTACTAAAAAAAAATGAGTCCACTAAAAGAGGATCTGTGAACAGGACGAGCAGCTGAATGGAGCTGAAAGAAACACGAAAGGATCATGTCTTCACAATATGTTATGCTGTCATAAAAATTATATTAGTAATGCGCCTGACATATTGATATTTTACAGCTGAATGCCATTTTTAACTAGAGCTGGCTAAACAGATGCCCTGTGAAATCTATCTTTTCCTTTTCAAGCATCTTATGTGTTTCTTCTCTTTTATGTATTTTATTTTACTTTATTTTGAAAGCCCTGTAATTCATACTAATGGTTTTAAAATGATTTGCTTCTAAACTTCAAGACTTTTTTTGTTTGTTTGTTTTTTAATTTTTGTCTCTTGCATATTCAGAACAGTCAAAGTTCCTAAAGAAGGAAGAAACAGAGAATAAAATTTGGCAATAATTTTTAAATAGTGGTATTGTCAAGAAAATACATGTCATTTCTGCAGTAATTCACACTATTATTTTAGAAGACTTTATAAAGTCTTATTGTGAAAATATTAGTTTTGGCTTCTGCTTACAAGACAACATTTGTTTTTATTCTAAACCTATTTGAAACTATTTTTTTTTTTAACATTTTTGTTTTTAAACCTCGCTAAAAATTATCTTAATAAGAGCTAAATTATCATTCTAGTTAATCATTGTTCTTAGTTTTCCATCAGCAATCTCATCAAGATGTGATGAGGACATCATATCTGGTGAATAGACTCAATAATCAAGTACACTAGAATTTTAATTCTCTGTGAAAGATTCAATGGAAAGAATAAAACTTCATAAAACTAAAATATTCCTCATAGATTTGTTTAAAACTTTGCTTATATATAAAGTTTCACGTGTCAGTTAATACAGTTAAGGTACTGTTGATATCTTTAACCTGAAATAAATCTTTTTAGATATCTAAAATCCACTTTCAAAAGTCTAAAAGTAGTTGGAAATAGGCATTCTCTGTTAAAAAATAACTCTATCCTACCACATTTTAATATTAAAATGACATGGCCTATTTGAGATTGGGAAAACGTAAAAAGAAAAAGATAAGCCTATGTGTATCTTTACACTGATGTAAATCTTATCTCATCTACTTAACTGAAATGGTAAGAAGTCTTCTCAAGCTCAGATATTATATGTACAAAATGTCGAGCAAACCCACTCATTTAAATCAATGCTTTGACATTGTTCCTTTAAAAAATCAATCAATAAATCAATAAATCTCTAGTCCTTGAAATAAAGAAACATAAAGATATGAAAAGCACACACATTTTTTTCTCAGTAGTGCAGCAACTGTACAGAACTAGAACTGTGCCAAAAGGTCTCTGAGTCATCCAGCTACAAATAGTCAACAAAGGCTTTCCAAGGCTCAGGAGGCTCAGGAGCTCCTCTGTCAGTGCCAGGGAACCCTTAGCAGCCTCCTTCCATGGCTTCCATACTCTTTGTTTAAAGACTGTGTACACACAAACATGATACTGTGCTGCACACCTGTGAGCAGTTGTCCTGAGCAGTGGCTCTACCTCAGGAAGTTGGATCTGACCCTTCCACCTTTCTCTTGTCACTCTGCCCTAATGAGAACTCTGGTCATGTTCATGTAATTCATTTTCTATTCTTTGATTTTATATATGTATATATATGTTATTATATTCTAGGTTTTATTTTCCTACAATATTTTTAATTGTTCTGAAACAGAAGGTTAAATATGTGTGCTTTCATCTGTTTCTTAAGATTATCTTTGTGAGACTTTGTGTAATTTTGCTTTTTTCTTTATAATATTAAGGTGTTGCCTTGAGAAAAGGAGAGCAAGATGTGAATGTGTGACTCTGCCTGTTTTCATTCTAACCCACAATAAAGTTTATTACATTGTTTAAAGCAATTGTGAATGATGCATTTATGAACAACAGAAGTACACACTAGAAAAAAAATGTCATTTATTTTATTGCAACGCTACTGGTTTCACTGTCATACACTAAATATTCTCCTATAGAGAGAACTAAACAACATACTTTCAACAACATTGTCTTAGATATTAACTAATGACACTCTGTACTTAATATGTTTTAACTAGATATATGAAAAGCCCAGTGTACTTTGTAATATTGAACAGAAGTATGGTTTTTAAATTTCTTTTCTGAAGATATAATGAAATTCTTTTTTTCACCTCAGAAGATGGATAGAGAAACGTTTTTAAAACATGTTTGCACAAGACTTTTCCTTGTATTAGGAGTGAATAAAAAGATGCTAATAGAAAAAAACAAACAAATAAGAGTAATACAACTTTTCATCCTTTGGAAGAGCCTGAAGTTCTGCATACCAAACAGGAAAATATTTTCATGATAAAATTGCTTTATTTCTGAAAACAAATTACAATGCTGGTAGCTGTTACCTACTATAGGAAAACACTGTATTTGTAAAAAACTACTTGCATATTAGAATTTTTGCTCTGAATGTTTCTGCTTGTTTATTTATAGCAGCATCTTTTTCTTCCTTCCCCTCACTCTCTCTGCACCAGTGTTTCTCTGCTGTGTATTCTTGTTGCTCCTTGTCTATTTACATTTGTTTTTATTTCCTTTATTTTTTCTTCTCATTCCTGTCTTTTTCTTCTGCTACTTTATCTAATTAGCATTAACACGATTTTTAATTAGTTAGCATTACTGTTAATCCTATAAAGCTTGTAGTTTTCATTTATTTCATTTTACGGATTATCCTTCCCACATGAAGGCCATAGTGCAATTAAGGAACAGTGTTTTCCTTTTCCTAGTTTAACATTATTGTTCTTTCAAGCTATAATAGGTGCTGAATGCTAATGAAGCAACAGCGAGTCCAGCAAAAGGCACTGTAGGATCATTAAGTACCACACACTTAATTTAGTGCTTCAAGTTCCAGATGAATGAGGTTGCTATCCCCACGTATCAAGTTTTCCAGCTCTAGACTATGGGTCTGTGCAGGGTTTTTGTTGGGTTTAATTTTTTGTTATGTTTTGTTTGTTTGCTTTTTTGGATACATAGGGAGCAATGAATAGGGGGATGGAAGAAAGGACACTTGCTTTGGCTTGTTTTCTAACAAAATTTATATGCAGAAGGTGTTTTGTATAACTTTCCAGTGGAACTTAGACAGAAATTGAGCACAAATGGAGCATAAGTTATTCATGAATAGAAATTGTAAGATTGTTGACAAAAAGTGGATCTATTCTTTTTATAGTAGTTGTCATCCATATGGATGCATTTCAGCCTAAATGTAAACATATAATACTTTATTTCTTAAAATATTTTCATAAGAATGAGGTATCTGGATTGTTTGGTATAGAAAGAGACTTGGAATATAGGGAAATACAAACTAAATTACAAATTTATTTCTAAACTGTCAATTATCATACCAAAAAGCAAGGATAGAAGGGAAATAAATCTTGCTATCTTGCTCTCCCAGTTTTCATGACTTTTTCCAAAGACACTCATTTTCTCATATTTTTCTGAGATACATCTGAGAAATTCTTAATTGCCGTGCAGCAAATATTCAGATATTTCATTAAATACATGGGCGCTGCATTGCACATGAGGAAGCTATTTTGTCTGTTTATTTTTTTAATTATAATAAGTGTGTGTTAGCTTACTGGGACAAAAACAAATGAAGGTCCAAATATTACATCAGAGCTGATAATAAAGGAAGGTTGGAAGATGGGCTCCAGGTTTTATTCTGAAATAACTTCAAAATAACATTGCTATTACTGTTATCACCTATTTTTTTCAATATTAGTTATTGTGCTTCATGCAGCATCATGTATATATATCTGTCTAGATACAGAGTTTAATACAGACCTCACCAACTTTTACCTAAAACCTTTTCACAAAAAAGAATATGTGCAAAAACACTGTACTAATAATTAGACACCACACAACCAAATTTAAGTGCAAGAACATGTTCATCTCCATAAAATCGCTGCATAGTCACACACACACACACACACACATTATGTATATTAGTATGTAACACTGAAGAGTTCTGGATGCTGGAGTAAAGATTATAGATCATATAAAAACAGTAAGTGATCACCATAAATTTAGGATCTGTTCTGAATACTTATGTGTAGATACAGATTCTATCACCTTTAGTTTTCATTGTGAGAGTTTCTGAAATTTAAGCCTGAAAAAAATGTGGTTATAGAAACCAATGGAACTAATAAAATGTTAAATCTGTCTATCTTATTCAATAACCAGTATTTTCAAGAATAGAATCCACAGGATAACGTGTTCCAGTGCTTCACCACTCTGCTTCACCAGTGCTTTAACATGCAGCTCAGGATATATTTGGCCTTCCAGACTACAAGTGAACACTGCTGGCTCATGTCCAGATTTTCATCTACCATGACCTTCTCTACAGGACTGCTCTCAATGAGTTCTTCTTCCAGTCTGTATACATTATTTGGGATTGCCCCTGACCAAGTACAAAACCTTAGATTAGATTCTCATGTGCAATTTTTGAGCATGCCCAAAATGGTGTCTGGATGGTGTCTCTCTCTTCTATTCTGTCAACTGTACCACTCAGCTTGGTGTTGTCTCCAAACTTGCTAAGAGTACATTCAATCTCACTGTCAAGGCCACTGATAAGGATGTTGAAAAGCACCAGTCCCAAAATGGACCCCCCAAGGGACACAGGTCATCACTGGTTTCCACCTGGACAAAGAGCTATTAATCACAGCCATCTGGTTGTGACCATCTAACTAATTCTTTATCCACTGAGCAGTTCACTCTTCAAATCCTTATCTTTCCAATTTAAAGATAAGAATGTGTTGTGGGACAGTATTAAAGGCCTTGCAGATGTACAAGATGGCATTACTTGTTCTTCCCTTGTCTACTGACGTTTTCACTCCATCACAGAGGGCCACCAGACTGGTCAGACATGATCTGCTCTGGGTGAAGCCATGCTGGCTGTCATGTATCACCTCTTCATCTCACATGTGCCTTACTATCTCTTCCTGGAGGATCTGTTCTGCAATCATCCCCGACTCAGATGTGAGGCTCATCAGCTTACAGTTTCCCAAATATTCTTTTCTGCCTTTCTTAAAGATGGGAGTGATATTTCCCTTTATCTAGGGATGATGCAGAATGGCTTGGCAATTGCATTAACCAGTAATTTCATGGCCCTTTGTTTCATGTCATCAAGCCCTAAAGACTTATGCACATTCAGTCTCATCAGCTGGTCTTGAACTTGCTCTTTGCTTTCAGTGGGAGGGAGGACCATAAACGGGTGTGAAAAGGATATTGACTGGTGGTGCCAGTCCCTATTGGTCCCGAGATCTTGGTGCGTAGCTGAGGCACCACATGGAGAATGTCACCCTCCGCTGCCTTGTAAAAAGGTGGGAGAGGGGAAGCGGCATGTGGGTGAGGGGAACCAGTGGGCTGACGGTACTGCATTGAGCCTCCTGTCCTCTCCTCCTCCTATGAATGATTCGAGAAAGGGAGAGGAGTGGAAACATGTACCGGCTCAAAAAAGTGGGCATCCCCCATTCCGACCATTCTCGGCTCCCCAGGTGCCTCTGAGTAATAGGTTTGAGGCCCTGGAACTTGAGGGAGAGGTGAGTGGGGATGTGGAGGGAGGTCAACCCGTGAGGTTGCCTCAGGAAAAGCAGTCGACCCCACGCCTCAAGACTGCTTCCACTCAGAAAGACAGAAGGGTGGTTGTTGTTGGAGACTCCCTGCTGAGAGGAACGGAAGGCCCTATATGTCAGCCTGACCCCACCCGTAGGAAGGTGTGTTGCCTCCCTAGGGCACAGGTCAGAGACATTTCTAGGAGACTTCCTGGTCTGATTCGCCCTTCTGATTATTACCCATTATTGATAGTCCAGGCTGGCAATGATGAAGTTGCTGAGAAAAGTCTCAGAGCTAATAAGAAAAACTTCAGGGGACTGGGGCGGGTAGTCGAGGGAGCGGGTGTGCAGGTGGTGTTTTCTTCCATACCTTCAGTGGCAGGGCAGGATACTGAGAGGTACCAAAAAAACCCACCTCATAAATAAATGGCTTGAAAGTTGTTGCAAACACAGGAATTTTGGGTTTTTTTTTGACCACGGGGAAACTTACTTGGCGCCTGGCATGATGGCAGCAAATGGAAGTAGCCTGTCTCTGAGGGGGAGGAGAATCTTAGCTGAGGAACTAGCAGGACTCATTGACAGGTCTTTAAACTAGGTATGAAGGGGAAAGGGAGGAAAATCAGGGCTGCTGGGGTTGAGCGGGTCATTCAAGGGCTCGTACCGAACTTGATGGGCGATGATGGTGAAGTACAAAGGGATGGACTGGGGCAGGGGGGTGTTGGGGATGCTGCTGTTCTAGGGGAACCTAGATCCTCTATAAAGGTGGTGAGACAGAAAGCCCAGCTGATGTGCCTTTATACCAATGCATGCAGCTTGGGAAAGAAGCAGGACGAGTTGGAAACATGTGATGTGCTTAGAAAGTTATGACCTTGTTGCTATCACGGAAACATGGTGGGATGATTCCCATAACTGAAATACCACCATTGAGGGTCTTTAGAAGAGATAGGCTAGGTAGGAAGGGTGGGGGAGTTGCCCTCTATGTCAAAGAGTGGATAGACTGTGAGGAGCTGTGAGTGTTTAAGGCCAGATTGGATGGGGCGCTGGGCAGCCTGGTCTAGCATTAAATGAGGAGGTTGGTGGCCCTGCATGTGGCAGAGGGGTTGGAGATTCATGATCCTTGAAGTCCCTTCCAATTCTGGCCATTCTGTGATTCTGT
Source organism: Syrmaticus mikado (assembly GCA_003435085.1). Classification (NCBI taxonomy): domain Eukaryota; kingdom Metazoa; phylum Chordata; class Aves; order Galliformes; family Phasianidae; genus Syrmaticus; species Syrmaticus mikado. The sequence continues at coordinate 8,710,144 of QGNR01000033.1, forward strand.
AATTCTGTGATTTTGGTCTCCTGGTACCCACCAAAAGACAGTACAGGAGAGGTGTGGTAAGCCTTACTGACAGTGAATGTCGAGTCAAAGAACTCATTAAGTACCTCAGACTTCTCCATGTCTGTTTTAGCTAGTTTTCCTTTCTTGTTTAATCAGAAGGGAGAAGGGATACACTCTCCTTAGCTTGTCTTCTCTGACCAAGGTATCTGTAGAATCTTTTCATGTTATTTTTCACATCCCTCACCAAGTTCATTTCCATCTGTGTCTTAGTTCTCTTTATCCCATCCCACACGTCTGGACAGCATTCCCATGTTCTTCCCACGTCCTTCTTCCACTGCTTGTACATACCCTTCTTACTCCTCTGCTTAACCAGTAGGTCCTTGCTCATCTCTAATGGTATCTTGCCTTTTCTGTTTGAATTCTTATGCTGGGGAATGGAAATCATAGAATCGTAGAATCATAGAATGGCCTAGGTTGAAAAGGACCACAATGGTCATCTAGTTTCAGACCCCCTGCTTATGTGCAGGGTCACCAACCACCAGACCAGGCTGCCCAGAGCACATTCAGCCTGGCCTTGAATGCTTCCAGGGGCATCCACAACCTTCTTGGCCAACCTGGTCCAGTGCGTCACCACCCTCTGTGTGAAGAACTTCCTTCTAATATCTAACCTAAAACTCCCCTGTCTCAGTTTAAAACCATTCCCCCTTATCCTATCACTATCCACCCTCGTAAACAAATCTCACATTATCATCTGAGATAAATCCTTCCCTTCCTCTGTGATAAATATTCATCAGTTTTCATCCCTCATAATCCTGTTTTTCTTATAACTATGAACAGCACAAAACCTAGTGCAATATGTATAGGGTAGAAAAGTACACACGTGCATATCAGTGTATCTTTAAAAAGGCTGAAAAGCAATTGACTTTTAAGTACTTTGCAGTGTTCTGTAAAACATGATGCACATTAGGAAGAGTTATAGCATATTTTACTGCTTAATACCCTGTGCTATCCAAGACCCAAAGAGGACAATAGTGGCTGATCTCAATGAAAGGATGGGTTGTACATCATCTTGCCTAGCCATAAATGTTTAGAGAGCTAAAGACAGAATTACTTGACCTTTTCTTGGTCTTGCATAAGGTTGAGATAGCTAGATAAGAGAATCAAAGAATCATAGAATTGCTCAGGTAGGAAAAAACATTAAAGATCATCGAGTTCAACCATGATGTAACCATAATACCCTAACAACCCTCCGCTAAATCATGTCCCTGAGCACTACATCCAAATGATTTTCAAACACATCCAAGGATGATGAATCAACCACCTCCCTGGGAAGCTTATTCCAGTGCTTAATAAGTCTTTCAGTAAAGAAATTTTTCCTGATTTCCAACCTAAACTTACCATGGAGCAACTTAAGGCTATTTCCAATTGTCCTGTCACCTGTCACCAGTGAGAAGAGACCAACCCTGCCAAAGAATGAGGGAGAGTTGCTTGGCAACCACATCCACCAACTCCCTCCACACTCTAGGGTGCAATCCATCTGACCTCATGGACTTGTAAGCATCCAGCTTTCAGAGCAGGTCCAAAATCATCTACTGTGGATCATGCAGAGCCTATTCTGTTCCTCATCCCTATCTACCAGTGCAGGGGGCTGTGTTTCCTGGGAGTAACAAGTCTTACTATTAAAGACTGAGATAAAGAAAGCGTTACGTACCCCAGCCTTATCCTGATCCTTGGTCACCACGTTGCCCTCAGTGTCCATCAGGGGATGGAGATTCTCCCTAGACCTCCTCTTGCTGTTGATATATTCATAGAAATATTTATTGTTGTCCTTTACCTTAGTGGCCAAGATCAGTTCTAGCTGCGCTTTGATTTTTCTATTTTTCTCTCTTTTTTCTTCACAGCTTCACTACATACCTGTAATCATCATAAGTAGCTTTCCCACTCTTCCACAGACCATAAACTTTTCTTTCGCTCTTGAGTTCCAGCCAAAGGTCTCAGTTCAGCCAGTCTGGCCTCCTTGCCTGTCAACTTGTTTTCTGTGACTTGGGGATGTTCAGCTCTTGTACCTTTAAAATTACTTCCTTAAAGTATTTCTCAGTCTTCCTGGGCTCCCACACTCTCCAAAACTACCTCCCAGCGGATCCTCTCAGCCATGATCCTAATGAGGTTAAAGTCTGCCCTCCGGAAGTCCACAGTGACAGTTCTGCTGACTTCCCTCCGTGGTTCAACAAGCATTGAGAAATCTAGCATCTCATGATCACTGTCCCCCAGATAGCCTCCAACCTTTACATCTCCTACAAGACCTTCTCTGTTAACAAACAACAGGTCCAGGATTTTGTTTCCCCTTGTTGCCTCCTTCACCAGCTGTGTCAGGAATTATCTCCCACACACTCTAGGAACCTCTGGGACTGTTCCCTCTCTGCTGCATTATAAATGCAGCAGATGCCTGGGAAGTTGAAGTCCCCCACAAGAACAAGGGGGAGTGACCTTGAGACCCCACCCAACTGTCTATAAAGTGTCTTGTCCAGCTCTTCATCCTGGTTGGATGGCCTGTAGCAGACTTCCACAATAATATCAGTTTTAATAGCCTTCACTTTTATTCTGACCCATAAGCTCTCGAACCTATTATCACCATCATTGATTTCCATATATTCACATTCTTTCTTAACATAGAGGGCTACACCAGTGCCTTTCCTGTCTTGCCTGTCTCTTTTGAAAAGTCGGTAACCATCCATCACTGTACTCCAGCTGTGTGAGTCATTCCACCATGTTTCCGTGATGGCAACTATATCATAGCTTTCTTACTGCACAATGGCCTCCAGCTCCTTCTGTTTATTACCCATGCTGTGTGCATTAGTGTAAAATCACCTGAGATGGGACTCCTTTTGAGTGGCAGTAGCCCTAACACTCTCATGACCATACTCAGGTGTTTCCATAGCCACCAACTTCACACCAAACCTTGTGTTCTTCCTTCAAAAGGGTGAGTCATCCTCCTCCTTCACCAAGACACAAGACTTTGCGATCTTACTAGCACATCCCTCTCCTACAAGCACTGGGATGTTACATACAGGCTCTGTTCTAGTGACCCCATTTACACCCCCACCCACCTTCATAGTTTAAAGCTCTATCAATGAACCTTCCCAACTCCCATCTTAAGACCCCTTTCCACCAGTGGGAGAAGCTACTCCTGTTGGTTGCCAGCAGGCCTGGTCATATACAAACAGAACAGAGGTCAAAAATAAATCCATATCCATATCCAGTTCAGAGGAGGTTTGTGTAAGCATCTGTACTTCAGAATAACTCTGAAAACAAAACTAATTTCCTGAAAACCCTGGAATTTGGTCATCATCAATCTTCTCTAATAACTTCACACAGTTCTCTTCTAAATCTCTTGTAAAAATGATTACTTCATAGGAAACATTGCATTTAAAATAGAATGGAGTAATCTGATACCAGAACAAGAGATGTTAACTGAGAAAGAAGATAAGGGGAATGACATCTATTCATTTAGAAAAACAAAACAAAAACAAACAAACAAAAATCTCAGAACAAATATAAATAGCTTCCATTTCTTCAATTTCAGTTAACAAGACAAATGAGGGAGGTTCCTTCCTTCCTTCCTTCCTTCCTTCCTTCCTTCCTTCCTTCCTTCCTTCCTTCCTTCCTTCCTTCCTTCCTTCCTTCCTTCCTTCCTTCCAAGGATTCTGTTTTCAAGCAGATTAGAAAAATAACATACTGATTCTATTTGGCATTTGTAAAAGATATGCTTTCTTCCATTCTTTCCTTATTTGTTTTCAATAAACTGTTTTAATGTTTAATGGAGGGGGAAGGGAGAAAGAAAGAGAGTTTAAGTCATAATAATATTGTATAAAATTTATTTCATCAAACTTATGTAAGAAATAGCACTATTTTGAACAACATTATAGGATGCTTCAGTATATGAATATAATAAATAAAATTTTATCCACAAAGATATATTAGCTATGAGAAGAGAACAGATGAGTCTTTCTATATTGAAGTTGTTATAATTATTGAACACACGTAAAATATTATCCTGTTTTAAAGCACCACCCAGCTAATATTTATCCAGTTTGAAATAATTTCTTAAATTCCAAAAGAGAGGGTACAATAAATCTACAAGTGATATATTTTAACTGAATTAAGTGTGATACGTGATTTTATGAAGAATTTGAAATGCATTAGATATGTGAAAATCAATAACAGCATCCTTATATTAAGAGATACACTGAGATCTTTCTGCTGTAAATCATCTGTCATTTTGAAATAGGTGAGAGGAGAATGCAGAGGAGAATGCAGATCAAGAGGCAGACTGGACAACTATCAATTTTAAGACACATAATGTAGCCTATGAAACATGTAATTAAAGAGTATACTTAAAAAGAAACTAAATAACAGCAACTAAGATGATGATGACGGTGATGATGATGATTAGCATATCTATCACTGACATTAAAAAAAAAAAAAAAAAAGATGAGGATAAATTGTTTAACCTCACAATACCAAACAGATGAAAATCTTTTCAGAAGAAACTTACATTTCTCTTAAATTCAGCTTTTGGACAAGCTGTTTGAGACTGATTATGTACATAGATCAGTACATTTGCCACGTTGTAATAAAATATTCTGAATTTATCATGAATCATATTTCCTTGAATCAAAATGTGCTAAAGTTTATGACAGGAGACAATGTCCTTGAACTAACCTATCTAAGCATAGGCATCTAACCAACAGCTTAATTAAGCCCTGTCATTTTAGTTTCTCCCTTGCCAATGAGCACAGACATTTTTGAGATGTGATTCAGCATGCATAAGATCTAGACACAACCTGCCTACCTCTTTTCATAAGGTGCACAAAAATTTAACAGCATGGTGCTCAACTTATTTGCTTACTGCACACTTTTAAGTGGGGCAAAACTACATTGCAATTGAATTATAAGCTGTGATTTAGGCCAAAATGATGTAAATGAGGCCCAGATTGAAAATCTTACTACTTACAATATTAGTTTGGATTAGTATTTAAATCTTTATAAAAGCAATAAAAAATATGATATTCAGATCACAATTGAAATCTAGAAAATTTTGAAGAGATTTACGTCTGTTATTCTGACCCTGATTTCTTTAATTCAGAACCTGCAATGATTTCAGTACACTTCAGGAATAAACACTGTCCTAGAAGACTGGCATTGAAAGTGAAAAGAAGGCAGGATGAACTAAAAAACTGATCTTGAATAAGAATAGTTTTCTGCACAGATCATGAGAAAATACATGATTATATCTAAAATGAATAAAATTTAAACAAGAGGATCAGGCCTAGGAAGCATAGGTTCACAAAAGACAGGTCCTGCTTGAGCAACCTCATCTCCTTCTATAAACGAGTGACCCAACTGGATGAAGGGCAGGGTGTTGACATAGTTTACCTAGACTTCAGCAAAGCCTCTGACACCATTTCCCACAGCATTCATCTGGTGATGGTTGCAGCTCATGGCTTGGACAGGCTCACTGTTTGCTAGGTAAAAAACTGGATGGAAGGCAGGCCCAGAGAATAGTCTGAATGGAGTTAAATCTGGTTGGGAACTAATCATGAATGGTCTTAGGAGAAGTGGCTGAGGGAAGTCTGGAGAAGTGGAGGCTCAAGGGAGATATTATAGTGCTCCTCTACCTGAAAGGTGGTTGTGGTGAGGTAGGTATTCTAACAGCATGTTACAGCAATAGGGTGAGAGGGAATGGCCTCAAGTTATACAAGGGGAGGTTCAGGTTGGATATTAAGAAGAATTTCTTCTCAGAAAGAGTGGTTAGGCATTGGAACAGGCTGCCCAGGGAAGTTGGGGAGATATCGTCCTTGGAGGTGTTTAAGGAAAGGGTAGATATAGTACTTAGGGATGTGGTTTAGTGGGCAATATTTGTGGTAGATGGATAATTGTACTAGATAATCTTAGAGGTCTTTTCCAACCTCACGTATTCTATGACTCTATGAATCTTCTAAAACATCCATGGTCAGATGTGGAACATGTCACACTGTGCACTAAGTCAGCTATTACTTTGTTATGGTGTGATTCCATGTATAGGTAAATATGTACATCTTACAGATTTCATGCTTTTGCAATCAGCAATACAGCAAACAAAAAGTGAGTTCTTTTCCATAAAATACATAACTTCTAAGTATTGCTACAAATGTAGGTGTGTGGAAAATAATACACGTGTTTTGATAACCATGTGCCTGAAGGCATATGGTTACTATTATTGTTGTTTCTACTCTTGTAACTATTAAAAACCTTATAGAAAGAATTTTTAAGCTTCAGGACCAAGTACCTGAACCAAGGCACTAATGCATGTGTAAATTTTAGGCAAAATTTGCCTGACAAAATTTACTTGACACAAATTGAAAGCTCAAAATTAAGGAATTTGAGAAGTAACCAGCTATTAAATCCTTTGAAATATGCTGTCATGGGTTACATTTTTGTGAGGATGAAATGGAGGAAAGCATTGAATAACAAGGATTTGTGCTGACTAAATAATGACAATTGGGCATGTATACTTCCATAATCTGCTGTGACACTGAGCTTGTGAGTCTTCACTGACATTGTGAATCCCACAGTCTGTAACTTTTCTTACACAAATTTTCTGTATTTAAGTACAACTTTCTTGGCAGCAGACAGGAAATAGACCTTTTTTTCTATCCTAGAATACTACTATCTTTCCAGAGATACTTGAAACTTGTATCTGAACTGCTTACCAAATGTTAAGGTGTTAAGATAATGAGTTCAAATGTTATGAAGGATTCTGTATTCTGTATTTCCTTATATATTTATATAATATAAATAATATAAATACATAGAGAATATATAAATACTTTTTTTCTTCTTGGACTACAGCTACCATAGTAACTTTTTCTACATTGTACAAACTTCTAGCTAATCAAAATCAGGTAATATATAGCATAATAAAAAACATAAAAGACTTATCACTGAAAATAATATCTTAATTATATTACTATGATAAATTTCCTCAACATCTTTATCAATATTTGTGGTGCCATGTAAATAACTAATTTTCTGTTTATTTGTTTTGTTTTTCAGAAAGATGATCTGGGATTGATGATGATGATGGAGCTACTAAGTAAATTTGTCTTCAGAGGTTGAGATACATGTTAGCTACTCTGCTGCTTTCTGGGAGGAGGCTGTCAGTGAAAATGATGGATAAGGAGTTGACAATGGTCAATTCACCATTCTGCAGAGAACAGGTAAGCTGAGGTGGTAACTGAGACATTCCACTCACCAACATGAAAGAAACCAAGTCCCAGACTGCAGGAAAATAAGGAATTAAGAAAACTATGCCTAAAAGCGTGCTTTTGGGAGGCAATGTCTTTTCCAGATCACATATCCAACATCTATGTCCAGAACTGACATCCACTTTTAAATCAGATTTCTTCTTTATGAAGAACATTTAGTACTTAAGATGTTTTTAAAGTATGAGCACTTGGTGGTTTTACAGCTGAAGCAGGATTTACACTGACAGTGGCTAACATTACACGAGCTTACCAGGTGTGCTCCCTCATCTTTGCTATTGTCACAGTTTACGGGCTGGTTCAGCCCGGTTCCGTGACTAGCGGGGCAGAGGGATCCGCAGATCCGTGCCTCCAGAAAAGGGAAACAGGGGACCCAAAATAATTGAAAACAGCAGCAACGATCTGAGGTGAAACAAATTAATTTACTAAATATAGTATCAGCAAAATATGAGAGAGAGGGAGTGTGTGCGAAAGGTGGATAGGCTTCACCACAATGCTGAGGTGAGAAGTGCAGCCCAGTTGAGCCAATGAAAAAAAAGCAGACGGAGAAGAGCAGATGGAGAAGTGCAGGCAAAGAAGAGCAGGCAAAGAAGAGCAGGCAAAGAAGAGAACATCAAGTGACCTTGCTGGGAGTTACATCTCCTTTCTGACTGCAAAGCCCCCTGGGGAATGTAGTTCTTCTTCTCCTCCAGACAGGCACCTGGAACTTGAGCATCCACAGTCAAACCTCCAGTGCATTACATGATGTTATGATGTGGAATACTGATAACCAAAAATCATAAAACCATGACAGCTATCAAGTTTCACATTATCACGAGAGCATCAGTAAGTGATGGGTGATTAATCAATATTCATTCTTCTACCTGATCTACTGAGAAACTGTAGACAGAGCGTGAAAATGTAGAAGTCTTGTTCATGTAGTCTAAAACTGCATCTAAAATTTTTACTTGGTAAAATAAGGTTTTTTTTTTTTATATATATATAAGAACAATAAATAATCTAGGAGAAAACAAGTAAAACTTTCTCCTCTGGCATAACCTGTCTCTCTAATTTAACATGAAGATAAATTCTCTGGTAGACCATTTTGGGGAAAATAGAGACTGATTGTCATTTCATTTTTTTTTCTAGCTGTAAGTATTAAAGACTTTATTTTATTGTTGTTATTATTGTTATTATTGTTATTTATTATTTATTGTT